>OX638130.1:41551665-41828363 GCA_951804985.1 Dryomyza anilis | reverse complement strand
GTAAGTACAACTTTTTGTTTTAGAGACATTCCACACTAAATCTACCAGAGTTCAAGACTCGGCTTCTCCAGAGATAATAAATCCGAACATCTAATCAATCGTCACTGTCCTTGTAATTTAAATTAATTGTTCATAAACAGGAAACCTTTTCCAATAATTCAAATGTCAAATTTATATATGGTATTTTAAAAGACAAACTTTTTCAATATGTTTAAGTATTGTTTTTACCGAAAATATAACAAATTATGTCTTGGATGATCGTCAGGTTTCTCTTTAATAAAATTTTCTCAAGTGTTTGAAATATATATATATATATATATATATATATATATATATATATATATATATATATATATATATATATATATGTGTATATATATCTATATATATATATATATATATATATATATATATATATATTTCAAACACTTCAGAAAATTTTATTAAAGAGAAACCTATATATATATATATATATATATATATATATATATATATATGTATATACATCTATATATATGTATATATATGTATATATATCGACGCCCCTTACGAAAACTATTATATATTTTTTCCCTTACGAAAATAAATATGTTATTTTTTGAAGTTCAGAATAAAAGTATGTTATTGTTTTTGATGAGAAAAATAATATGTTTTATGGTTTTGCCAGGAACTCTATTATGTTTTTGATATTTCTGGGAATATGCACATGTATATCTGTATATCTACGAATATAAAAATGATTCAAATTTGAGACGAAGATTGGAATCGGAACCTAAGTGGTGCTATTTTTTTTTCGCTAATTTTCTTAATTTTTTGTAAAGTTCCTTAAATTTGTGGAAAACGGTTAATAAAATTATGAATTTTTTTCTTTTATTAGTTAGTTTAGAGTCTTCTGCTTCTAAAAACCTATTCATAATTTTCTTAAACTTACAAATGTAAATATGAGGCTTTTAAAAACATTGCTCGTGGGGGTGGTGCTATTTTTTTTTTCGCAGCTGTATATGTATGTATGCATGGTTCCAGCTAGTAATATATATATATATATATATATATATATATATATATATATATATATATATATATATATATATATATATATATATATATATATATATATATATATATATATATATATATATATATATATATATATATATATATATATATATATATATATATATATATATATATATATATATATATATATATATATATTACTAGCTGGAACCGTGCATAAGACTACGGAGGGTACAAACTGGAAGTGGCCATTATTTATTTAGAAATATAAAAAAAAAATAGATCCACGTAAGCGCATTACAAAAAGATGTGTGTTTATTATAAAACAGTCATAATTTATTCTTTGTAATTGATATTCAGATATTTTAAATATGGAGAATTAATTCAATAGCAAGCGACAATTTACAAATTTAAAAATGTTAAAGTGCATATGTTTAGTTATTTTATTTATTTTAAGCAATTTTATTTACTTATTTCTTTTTTTATTATTATTATTATTATAATTTTTTTATTTTTTTTATTTATGATAAAAAAAAATTAAAATAATTATTTAGCATGTTCTAGATTTAATGCGATCATGTGAGTGTGAAAAAGTAGTGAGAAGTAGTGTGAGAAGTAGATGGTATAATATTATTCCATATTTTACACATGGTATGATCAAAACCCTAGACCTGCTGGAATTAGAGAATTTGAACCTATTTACTATATAGCTAGGTGGACTTGTTCGCATCGACTTATAAAAGAAAAACAAAGCACGCAAGGAGACATAGTTATAGAACGTACAACCCAGAAATGACTCAACATACGCAGAAGTGTTTTTTTAACCTGATATCAAATGGCAAGTGGTAACCAAGACTGTACAAAGTGTAAAGTTTACTTTTGCTACAGTCAAATTGATGTGGGTCTTAAAATTTAGGTCATTATCCAGCCAAATACCAAGTGATTTACAAGAACCATCCATACATATATTTGCACAATTAATTATTATATTAGGTATTACAGAAGTAGAACTTGGAATAAGTAGGGACTTGGTTTTGTATGGATTTAAGGAAATGCCGTTTTTCTAGACCATTCCACAATTTTAGACAAATCACTGTTTATTTGTGACTCAAACGTAATAAGATTTTGCGTGACATCCGAAGTAACCATTTGCACATCATCAGCATATATATGTGTTTTCGAAAATTGAATCGATTTCGTAATGTCATTTATGTAACACATAAAAAACAAGAGTCCTAGTATAGAACCTTGAGGTACACCACACACAAGAGGGCGAATATCAGACGTTGCATTATCAACAGAGACATATTGGGATCTACCCGATAGATATGAAAAGATAAGACAGCAAGATGCATTTGAGAATCGAAATTCCGATTTCATTTTACTACATAAGGTTTTATGATTTAGCGAGTCAAATGCTTTTTAGAAATCAAGTAGGGTTAGGACTGATGTTATTTTTTTGTCCATGTTGACACGCAGATCCTCAGTGATATCTAGTAGAAGCGACGTTGTACTGTGAAACCTACGGAACCCAGACTGATAAGGGGATATTAGGTTCTTGATATTAAAAAAAGCAACCATTTGGTCTCGTACTTTAAACAAAGCTGGCAATATGCTAATCGGTCTATAATCAGAAAAACTCACAGGATTTTTGACCTTTTCGATAGGTATCACTCTAGCCAACTTCCATGCCATTGGAAATTTTTATGTGGTAAATATTGTATTAAACAAATGGAGAAGTTGATTTACCGTAATTGGAAAAACGATTTTAAGAAATTTTAAAGAAATATTATCTGCTCCTAGTGCATTTAAGTCGAACGCTTGAGAAAGTTCATCGACGTCAACATTTCTGAATGAGAATGAGTCGTCAAGTTCAGGAATAGTTGAATAGCCAGGAAAAGAACTGTTTGATATGAGAGAACAAACGAAGCTATCGTTTAGCAGGTTTATATCAAATATAGAACTAGGAGTACCTGTACTCCTTACTCCATAATCGAGTTGACGTACAATCTTTAAACACGTTTCGAGATTCTCGGTCTCTACATTTTCGAATAGTACTTGTGGCTCTATTCCTATATTTCCTGTAAATGATAAGGTTCTGTTCAGTTCTATTTTCGTTCAGAGAGGTAGTAATACCATATGCCAGAAATATGAAAGCGTGATGTGATATACCAGGGCATTGAAATTGATTTGACATGACTATTTTACCAGACTCAGACACAAGATAAAAATCAAGTAGAGTAGTAGTATTATGAAAATAATCAATGTTAGTGGGAATATTATTGTGCACTATCGACAAATTGCTCCTGTTACAAAACTCAGTAACATGCGATATATTCAATTGAAGCAAAATGTTATAATTAAAGTCTCCCATAATTATCACACTTTTATGACGCGCAGAAATGTCCTCAATATAGTCCTCACAAGTAAAGAAGTTTCCGTGAGGGAGGTAAACAACTCCTACCACAAGGATATTATCAAAAAATTTATTTCCAAAAATATAGTTTCAACTATACCCTCATTACATACCTCTAAAACAACTTTAGCCTTATACTTATTCGATACAAATATACAGACACCACCACCTCTCGCATGCATCCGATCATTTCCAAAAATATTAAACCCAGCAATTTGAACTGATTGATCGGAGACAAAAGGCTTAAGCCATGTCTCTGTAACCGCAAACACATCAAGTAAAGACCCTTCTAGAAGATTACGTATTTCATCTATTTTAATTTCTCCGCAAGAGGGCTTAATGCTTTGCACGTTCATATGACCTACATTAAAATTATTTTTATTGAGAAATGACTTTAAGACAGAACTATCGCTCGCAACTGGACCCAGTGTGTTAATGGACATCAATATTCATGCGCACACCTGAAGTTGTCATTTTACATATAATGTAATACATAACTAAAATATACTTATATTTATTAACAGTTATAATAATGTTCATAATTTTTTTTTCATCTACCTCCATCTACCTCCATCGCAGCAACCTCCTTAACAACAGTGACTTCCCCCACAGCAGAAATATTAACATTATTACCAGCAGCAGATTTTTCCACGCCTTCTATGGACACTTCATCCTCCGACCCATCAGAGATATCCGGCAGATCAGATAATTCAGCATATTCACATATACGTTGATCTGATATACGCGTATCATTTCCCTCTGCGGTAATAGGAGTATTTATTTGAGGCAGGATCGACGTATCTGATAAGATGCCTTCAGCAGCACCCTTTTCAACTAATAAAGACAAAACTTCTCTAAAAGTCATCGTAGCTTCTACACCATTCAAGGCGCACACCACTACTCGAGAAATGTCACCATTAAGAAATTTGAATCGCTGTATTTTTTTTAGCTTTCTTGAGTCGACGACATACATAATTAAGGCGCGCAGCTTCCGGGGTCAGATGGTCATTCATATATATTCTCAATTCAATTTCAGTGTGAATGACTTGTTTAAGGTGCAAATTTCGGGAGGACATATACGCTTTCATAAGAATGTCTCTCACGCGAATTGAAACAAAAATAACAAGAAATGATTTTTGGTTTTTCATCCATCTATGTCATTTGGGACTATGGTTATCAACTCCAAATCAACTGTGCTCGCTGGCACGCCTTGCACAACCATATTCCCTCTGTTCATTCGACGTCGCAGTCCAGAATTCTCAATTTCCAAAGCTTTAATTCGCTTAGTGATACTTTCAACCACTTCCACTTTTTTAAACATAGATTGACCTCTGCTTTGATTTCTGCTAACTGGGTGGAGTGTTCGGACTTTAGTTCATCACATAATGTTTTTAACTTCAGCTGAATTGTATCCAACCCTTGCTTCAACTGCCTATCGATTCGCTCTCCGATGTCCAGATCTACCGTGTAAGGCATTTTTTGGTGCATTCAGAGCATTTCCAAATAAGTGCATCGTTGCTTGTTGATAAGGCATTGTAGATCTCACTGGAAACATTAGCGCACTTCTTATGAAACCAATAGTGACAAATTCCGCAATGAATCCCACCTGAGTTTTTTGCAACGTAAAACTCAAATGGCATTTTTTTGTTTTTAGACAAAAGTTATAATGCTTTTCACAATTTTTTATACACGACGCTGTTGTATATTCTTAGTTATTACTTTAATGATTATTTATATGTTTGTTGGCATTTATATCTTCAATTAACACGTTTCCGTAACGTTTAGACGGTCATGGCGTTGCCAGATTTTTTTCATATCAGTTGACTATTTTATTTGATTATTTTGTGTTTTCCTATCCTATCTATATATATAAAACTCTTGGTCCGTCTGTCAGTCTGTCGGTCTGTCTGTTTGTTCCAGCATCACGTCTAAACCGCGGAACCGATTTAACTGAAATTTTGCCACAGGATACTAAGGAGTCCGGAGGGTGTCATAGGCTATATATGGGCGGGATTGAACAAATGGGCGTGGTATCTCCCATACAACCTAAACTTTCAAAACGACATAACTCAGCACATACACAATCTAAAAAAATGAAAACAAAAACTAAAATTCACCACACTAAAACTCACCACACTAAAACTCACCACAATAAAACTCACCACGCTAAAACTCACCACACTAAAAATTCACCATACTAAAACTCACCACACTAAAACTCACCGCACTAAAACTCACCACAATAAAACTCACCACACTAAAACTCACTACACTAAAAATTCACCACACTAAAACTCACCACACTAAAACTCACTACACCAAAACTCACCACACTAAAACACACCACACTAAATCTCACCACACTAAAAATTCACTAAACTAAAAATTCAACACACTAAAACTCACCACATTAAAACTAACTACACTAAAACTTCTACTGGGAAAAATTCTACGGGGAAGAATTCTACCGGGAAGAATTATACGGTAAAGCGTTCTATGGGGAAGAATTTTACGCCGAAGATTTCTACTGGGAAGAATTCTACGGCGAAATATTCTACTGTCTGAATTGTCTTTGAGAAAAGTTGTTTTGGCGGAGAATTATTATTTGGTTACTACATTTATAAAACCAATAAAAACTTCCACAGCGAAGCACGGTCCCCTGATATAAAAAATAATAATAATGTTTTTTTTATATTAATAAAATCGCTTTATATCTATGAATTCACCAAATCTTGGCACGAGTCGTGCACGGGTCCAGCTAGTTAATATAATAAATCTCTTTGTTGGTTTGTTGGTTTGTCCTTTTGTTTGTTTGTTCCACTTCTCCGTCTAAACGGCTGATCCGATTTTCTTGAAATTTTTAACACAGATGCGGTATGGTCTGGAAGGAATGATAGACTATATATGGGCGAGATTGGACAAAGAGGCGTGGCACCTCACATACAACCTAAACTTTCCATACAATATAACTCGGCACTTTCACCAGCTACGAACATGAAACAAAAAACTCAAATACAAAAAAATAATTAAAAGCAAAAACACAAAAGCACAAAACAAAAGCAAAAATAAAAAACAAAAGCAATAACATAAAACAAAAATCAAAACTAGAGGAAAAACATAAAATGAAAGAAAAAGAAAAACAAAAACAAAAAACAAATCAAAAACAAAAGCAAAAACAATTTTTGTTCAACATTGTTTTTGGCGTTTTTTTTTATTTTTTTTTTTTTGGAAAATGGTGATTTTGACCATTGCATTGTTTTTGTCGACTAACATTTTTTTTTTTACATTTTTTTTTCGAAATTTCTTGAACATTGTTGTTTTTGTTGAATATTTTTGTTTGTAAAATGTCGATTTCGACCATTTCGTTCTTATTGTCGTCCACAAATTTTGGGGTACCTCCCATATAACGCATATCAGCAATTGGGATAGCAAATTTAATTAAATTTTGGTCAGCGTTATTTTTAACCATTCTGAACGGTTTCAACGAATGTGGGAGTGATTGGACCATTAGGCGTGGCACTCCCCATAGAATATACATTTTACATTACGTGTATGTCAACAGTTATTATAGTGATATCAAGATATTTCACACCAGGTTAACAACCACCCAATATTCTTTAAACTCCCCACACCAAAATTCCCCACATTAAAACTCACCACGCTAAAACTCACCATACAAAAATTCACCACACTAAAACTCACCACACTAAAATTCTTCACACTAAAACTCACGACAATAAAACTCACCACAATAAAATACACCACACTAAAACATCTACTGTGAAAAACTCTACGGTGAAAATTTCTACGGAAAATAATTCTACAGGAAATAATTCTACCGGGATGAATTCTACGGGAAGAATTCTACCGGGAGGAATTCTACGGGAAAGCGTTCTATGGGGAAGAATTTTACGGAGAATATTTCTACTGGGAAGAATTCTACGGCGAAATGTTCTACGTGGACGAATTCTAAGGGGAAGCGCAGTCTGAGAAAGAATTGTCTTTGAGAAAGACTGTTAAGGCGGAGAATTATTATTTGGTTACTACATTTATAAAACCAATAAAAAACTTCAACAACTAAGCACGCGCCCCTCATATAAATAATACAAATGTTTTTTATATTAATAATATCGCTCCATATCTTTGAATACACAAAATTTTGGCACGAGTCGTGCACGGGTCCAGCTATAATATATATATATTAATTTAGAGCTTATCATAAATCTTGATGATATCAACGTTGACATCTACTTGATCGTTAAATTAATCCATCAGTATAATGTCGTTAAACACTCATTGATTTCGACAAAAATATAATAAACAAGTTCATCAATATCAAATGATATCATTTATTCTAATTAACTTAGCAATCAAAAGTTGCTGTATACATACATCATACAACTCAGAGAGCGGGACACATCTCTTCAGGATTGAATTCAATTTAGAATTAATTTTCATCATGCTAATTTTCTACGTCAGAAAAACACAGACTTAAAATAAATCACCATTAACAATTAGTGGTTATCATCTTGAAATTATAATTCAGAACTCTGTCTATAATTATTAAAAATTCAACATAAAAAATACATACTGAGCTTTGATTGTAATAATCATGAACAAACGATATCAACAAGATTACGATATAATAAGTAAACGCATATTTTTGTCATATAAATGCAACAATCATACAGCCATCGTTATTGATGTTAGAGTACATTGATTTCTAAAACAATAAGTTTAATGTTTTGGAATTCATTGAGTAGATCACCTGCCTTCATAAAAGAAGGCATTGTATATTGAAATCATAAACAACACAAATCGTTATAATAATGTCGAGATTTGACTATCGACATCAACTCCAACAAGATTCATCTCCAGCCTTCGTCATATAATTCAGCGTAGATTGAAACAATTCATGGCGACACCACCTGTCTTCTTAATAGAAGTCAGATTAGATTGAAATCGCCAACATCAGATCATCATAATTATAATAATTTCCAAATTAAAACGTCGATATCATCAATGAGATCATCATATTCATCACCTGTCTTCGTCATAGAATTCAGCGTCGATTGAATGAAATCATTGCGTTCATCACCTGTCTTCTTAATAGAAGTCAGAATAGATTGACATCGTCAAAATCATTTTCAATGTAATCGAGATCCAAGAGGATGAACATTCATTTCACCGTCTAATTAATGCAAAGCAACTAAACTTCGATATCACTAATAAGAAGATCATCGATTTAATCGTCATATTTTATCTGAGATTTCATGAATTGATAATTTATTTTATCGTGAAAAAGTAATAAATAAAAACAAATAAAAGTAATAAAATCAAAAATCAAATAAATTAAAATATTGTTTTCATTTTAATTGTCACTTTATAAGATTGTTTTAAAATAAAAATAAAACTAAAATAACCCGTTGCGCAGCCCTGGTACAAAAAAAATGTGCACGAATCGTGTACGGGTCCAGCTAGTTAATATAATAAATCTCTTTGTTGGTTTGTTTATTTGTTTGTTTGTTCCGCTTCTCTGTCTAAACGACTGATCCGATTTGCTTAAAATTTTTACCACAGATACGGTAGTGTCTGGAAGGAATGATAGGCTATATATGGGCGGGATTGGACAAATGGGGCGTGACTCCTCCGGTACAGCCTGAACTTTCAAAACGATATAACTTGGCACTTACAGCAGCTACAAACATGAAACAAAAAACTCAAATACAAAAATTCACTACACTACAATTCACCACATTAAACTCACCACACTTAACTCACCACAATGAAACTCACCACAATGAAACTCACCACAAATGCAACTCACCACATTAAAATTAACCACACTAAAATTCACAACACTAAAACTCATCACACAAAAATTCACCATAATAAAATTCACCACACCAACATTTACCACACCTAAACTCACCACACCGAAACTAACCCCACTTCTAACAACTTCTACTGGGAAAAACTATACGGGGAAGAATTCTATGGGAAAGAATACCACCGGGAAGATTTCTACTGGGAAGAATTCTACTTGATGAATTCTACGGGAAAGCGTTCTATGGGGAAGAATTCTACGGTGAAGCACAGTTTGAGAAAGAATTGTCTATGAGAAAATCTGTTTTGGCGGTGAATTATTTTTGTTTTGTTTACTACATTTTTAAAACCAATAAAAAACGTCCACAGCGAAGCATGGGTCCCTGAGATTAATAATAACATTTTTTTTTTTGGCGAAGTTTTTTTTTGCGAAAATTCTTGTTTTTTGCGACCCGACCCGAACTCAAACAAAAGAGTTATACGAATTACGATACGATCGTTTCATTAAAATAATCGTGCGCCAAATAATTTTTAATCAAAACTAAAAATCACTGTTTACAAATTGTGATTATTATAAATTTTTTACATATTACAATATATTTTGCTATACAAGTTTGCCAAATTTCATGTTTTATTTGTTTTCAGCAAGCAACTGGCTGCTGCACTCGTTTGGTTTTATTTGTTTTATTTTCTTATAAAACAAGTAGACATAAACTCACAGAAAGAGCGCTGCTGTCAAGTGTATACAGGGTTGCCACGTTGTGCACTAAAATAGTGTTTTAGTGGGATTTTATAAATTACCCGTGGGAACCAAAAAATTATCCCATATTTTTTGGAAATTGGCTATTGAGCAATATTTAAACCTTTTTAAACCACATTAAAGCTTTTTTAACCCTTTTCGACCAAAAAATTAATTTTATTGATAGTTAATAATTTTTGATTGAAAAATTATTATAAAAAATACCCGACCCGTTTTTATCAAAAATATTTTTTGATTGGAGACATTCAAACACCCGGCAGAAACTCCCAAGGCAAGAGAAGAAACGACCCCGATACAATTCGAACCCTATATAACATTACCCCCATGTGACATGGATATTTTTGATGGTGGATTATGCCACATGGCCCACTTTCAGAGATCTTTGGATATGATCATTGGTTGCGATCTATATCCAAAAATAATCCGTGGTGGTGTCCTGCACAATGTGTTAGAATCATTGTTAGCACAGGGGACTGAATTGGGATGGATTGATTCAGAACCCATTCCTGAAGGCAGACCCGACAATATTGTGTCAATGTTCAACAAGGTAATACTTGCTGAGACCTACAAGACCTATATATATATATTATATATATATATATATATTATATATATATATAAAAAAAAAAATATATATGTTTATATTTATATATATATATATATATATATACATATATATATATATATATATACATATATATATATATATATATATATATATATATATATATATGTATATATATGTATATATATGCTATATATATACATATTATATATATATATATATATATCTATATATATACATATATATATATATATATATATATATATACATATATATATATATACATATATTATATATATATATATATATTATATATATATATAAATATATATATATACATATATATATATAATATATATATATATTATATATATATATATATATTATATATATATACATATATATATATATTATATATATATATATATATATATACATATATATATATATATATATATTATATATATATAATATATATATATATATATATATATATATATATATATATATATATATATATATATATATATATATATATACATTTAATAATACAAGTTTGAATTTACTTGCATACACAACAATTACATATTCAACAATCACAACAACAACTGGAAGGAAATCAACAGAAGGAAGAAATTTATAAAAACACAACAATTACATCAACATTATACATAAGACCCAATACATTCAAGACATAAGGTTTGATATAGTTTTATTTTAAATCCGCCACCAACCCGTTCACCACCCGAACACACATCATATACAATACTTTAGAAATTATTCAAATTTTTAAGGATATCGTTTAATGCTTAACTAAAATATGCAATAATACAAAGATTGGGCAAAAAACATGTAACTCCTGGGTAAAACGAAAAAATGTATCAAAAATTAACTTGTTTGAAGTTGACATATGATTTGAGTAAACAATTCAATGGCAGGCATCAAAGTAAATAAAAATCATAGTATGCAGATCAATAGATTAACCATTACAGAACTCATGGAATAACTTTTTTCTGGTAGAAAATCACAAATAAAGTTTTGGACGTAGCAAAATATTGCATAAAAGCATAAGTTTGCTTATGAGGGTATTGCTTTAACGTGGTTATGTGGGTCCTATATTCAATCAAAATATAACAAAATATATTAAATATTTTACAAATTTGTTCAAATTAATCTCACTAATACAAAAGCAAACTTTCAATTCAGTAACTTTATAAAAATATTTCGAGTTTGTAACATATTCGCTAGCACTACTATTATTTTACACAGAAACATTCAAGACTCGCATACAAAAGTAAGGTAAATTCGGTAGATTTCGTTGATTTTTTTACTTAATAAAAAAATATCAGGGTATAGTTATGCTTTACAAAATGTTTTCAATTGATTCACAAAAGTTATGTAAAAATAATTTAACTTAATTTTTGACATGTGATTTTTTTAAAATCGGCTCCAGATATCGGTATGATTTATTTTTTATTTTTGACCACATTGATAGTGATCTGAAATAAGTTTGTGTTAGTGAAGAGTATCGTTTGCAGTCATTAAAATAACTTTACAAAAAAAAGGTACATATGTATGAAATTAGGAAATAAAATGGTAATTTTTGCCATGTAATTTCTCCTAATCCGGGAACGATATCAGGGTAATATTTTTTACCACATTGATTGTGATTAAAAAAAGTTAGTGCCAACGAAGGATATCGTTTGCAGTCCTTGAAATAAATTTACAAAAAAATTAGAATAAAACTGTTTTTTTGCCATGTAATTTCTCTAATCCGGAATATTTTTTTGATTTTTTATCACATTGATTACGATTTGAAAAAAGTTAGTGCGAACGAAGGGATATCGCTTGCAGTCCTTGGTATAAATTTACAAAAAAAGAAACAAATGTATAAAAAAAAAATGGTAATTTTTGCCATGCAAATTCTCCTAATCCGGGAACGATATCGGAATGATATATTTTTTTTATTTTTTGCACATTGATTGTGATTAGAAAAAAGTTAGTGAGAATGAAGGATATCGCTTGAAGGATATCCTAATCCGGGAACGATATCGGAATGATATATTTTTTTATTTTTTACCACATTGATTGTGATTAGAGAAAAGGTAATGCGAACAGAGGATGTCGCTTACACTCCTTGGAATAAATTTACAAAAAATGCACAAATGTATGAAATTAGAATAAAAAGGTAATTTTTGACACGTAATTTCTCCTAATCCGGGAAAGATATCGCTATGAAATTTTTTTTATATTTCACCACATTTAATTGTGATTAGAAAAAAGTTAGGCGTGTGAAGGATATCTGTAGATTTTATTGATATAAAATTATTACACTAAACGCTTTAAATCAAATAAGTAAATTTCTAACGAAAATGGTAGGATTTCACAACAATTTTCAGGTAAACCGGAGCAAACCAGAAGCTACTTTTTTTTCAGAATGTGTATTTTGTAAAAGCCTAAATACAATTTTAAGGATTTGGGAGGATATGCAAGGATATTTTAGTTATGTCCCAATATGTATTTCCATATATTTTTGTATGGAATGCAATTTTTTTTCCTAGCTTTGAAGGCTCATATCTCTTAATCTGTTAATGTTATAAGAAAAATGGTTACAGATTATTCTTAGTGGGTCTTTTTATGTACGTATCAGTAAAAAAAATTGTAAATTTAAAAATAAAAAAATGGCGTTTTGTTAAAAAAATTTCATTATTAGATATATATATATATATATATATATATATTTATATATATATATAATATATATATATATATATATATATATATATATATATATATATATATGTATATATATATATATATATATATATATTATATGTATATGCATATTGTATATGTATATGTATATGTATATGTATATGTATATGTATATGTTATATGTATATGTATATGTATATGTATATGTATATGTATATGTATATGTATATGTATATGTATATGTATATGTATATGTATATTTATATGTATATGTATATGTATATGTATATGTATATGTATATGTATATGTATATGTATATGTATATATATATATAATATATTTATAAAACTCACTTTTATGTTCAAAGAACGAATGTATTTATTTCAAAAAGTGAAAATCGATTCATAAATTACAAAAACAAATTTCATTGATAGAATATGATTTAAGTTAAGATATATAACACGTTTAAATAAAACAAAGGTACAATTTTAACACCCCCTTTCAATTATATAATTTCAAAAAATTCAAATTGTTATAAAACTTGTTATATCCAATGATTTAGTAAATATGTTAGCGATTTGTTGCTTGGTTGATATGTATTCAATTTTTATACCCTACACTAATAGTGAAAGGGTATATTCAGTTTGGTACGCCGTTTGTAACACCCAGAAGGAAGCATCTCCGGTATAGAAAAGTATATATATTCTTGATCAGCATGACCTCCTGAGTCGATTTGGCGATGTCCGTCTGTCTGTCCGTCTGTCTGTCCGTCTGTATGTCCGTCTGTCAGTCCGTCTGTCTGGTTGGCTGTCTGTCCGTCTGTCTGTTGAAATCCCTACTACTTTTAAAATTCAAGAGCTAGATAAATGAAACTTATAACTTAGATTACTAATATACCTACGCTGTATTGGCGAGATCGGTCCATTGAGACTTATGATCCGACCACTTATGTTCAAATACCTCATATAAAATGTACATATAAAGATCAATTTTTATGTATACGTGCTTAGGTAAACTTTTTTCTTCAGTCGGCGCCTCCTCAAACCTCTGCAAGACGGTACTTTGGTCTTGAAGTCCCTCGACGGTATCTTGTTCATGAAGTCCCACGACGTTATCTTGCTCATGAAGTCCTATAACCGTATCTCGCTCATGAAGTCCTATAACGGTATCTTGCTCGGTATCTTGCTGCTGAATATCTTGCATCCTTAGACCGACAATCCTTCTTCATGTGCCGATATTTTCCCCACTTATGGCATTTTCCATTGAAGCGATTGAGTTAAAGCGATTTGCTGGAACTGAGTGTGCTGTGTTGAATCTATTTCCACTTTTCTTTGATGTAAAAACAGTAACATTTTCTACACCTTCATCTACGGAACGGTTCTTCTTTTTGGACTCCTCTGCTAAGAGGCGTGGCTTCACCGCTGCCAATGTTAATTCTACTTCAATCATGTTTTCAAAGGCGGTCACTACTGCATCATATGATTCAGGGAGGGTCAAAAAGAGCTGCGATACAAAATCAGCCTCTTCTGGATTTGCACCCGCCGTCTTTAGCCGTATTAGTGAATCGAATTTAATGAGATGTGCACTTAAATCATCTCCTTCTCTCAGTCGAAGATTTGCCAGCTCTTTTCGCAC
Source organism: Dryomyza anilis (assembly GCA_951804985.1). NCBI lineage: Eukaryota > Metazoa > Arthropoda > Insecta > Diptera > Dryomyzidae > Dryomyza > Dryomyza anilis. The sequence goes on along the minus strand of OX638130.1, from coordinate 41,813,428 downwards.
AATTGTTTGGCATTGTGGTGATTTCCGTGCGAATGCTGCACGGAAATGCATTCCACATCTCATTTGCAGTTGACTTGTCCCTTATATACTCCAGATAATGATCGAGGACTAAACTGGTTATGATGTCCTGCGCCTTCGCAACCTTCCTCTGAAAATCATCCGGCACCGTCGTAGACACGCTGCTTCCTGATGCTGTTCCTGGAGCTGACTACTTTACAGGTTCCTGGCAACCCGCTGAAGCCAGATGCTTCTCAACACGAAATTTCCAGTTTTAAAAGTTTTCTCCTGCAAACTGTGCAATTCCCGTAGATTTTTCGTTGGTGCCCATAACCTTTTATTTAAACACACTTTTATGCTAAAAGAACGAATGTATTTATTTCAATATAATATAATAATATACATATATATATATATATATATATATATATATATATATATATATATATACATATATATATATATATATATATATATATATATATATATATATATATATATAAATATATATATATATATATATATATATATATATATATATATATATATATATATATATATATATATATATATATATATATATATGTACATATATATATATATATATATATATATATATATATATATATATATATATATATATATATATATATATATATATATATATACTCTGAAATGAACTGCTTATGACACATTACTTAGTGCATTTTTTCTTTTTTTTATTATTTTCATTCATATTGAAATATAGAAAGAAAAAAGGTATAAGAAAAGTTTTAAGTTTTTTATTTATCGAAAAACATTTTTTCATTATTTAATTTTTTACATTATTTAATTAGAATTTTTTTTTGAAAATTTTACTTTTGTTTGTTTTATTTTTTATTAACACATAAATAGCAACATCAACATTATCTTCGTCGAGCGAGTGGCAGATTTGTTGTTATTTTCAATGTTCGTCTTCGCACTCGTTACTAGTTGCGCTCACTCGCTGCACCCACTGGATTCGTTCCATGTTCAGGCACAATGTTGTCGTTTGGTTTTGTTTTCAGAACATTCTATGTTTTGAATGGCACCAATGACGCAAGGTGGTTCTGGCCAAATTCTAATGAAACCAATTTGTCCAAAAAACGCAAGTGGGTTCTGGTCAAATCCTAATGGAACCAATTTGTCAAAAAAAATGTCCAATGACGCAAGCGGGTTTCTTGCCCATTCCGAATTTTTCCAAAAAAAAAAAAAGAAGTCCAATGACGCAGTGAGTTCTGGCCAAATCCCAATGGAACCAATTTGTCCAATGACGCAAGTGGATTCTGGCCAAATCACAATGGTTGGGTGTCAAAATAATTGTCTGGATAAGCAGTATCGATTCCGTAAAAAAAAAAAATTGGAAATTTTAGCTTGGTAAGACTTTTTCCATATATCTCAAAAATAATATTTTTTTTTTACTTTTATAAATATTTTTCAAAAATAGTAATTATTTTTGATTTTTATAAATATTTATGAAAAATAATAATTATTTCTGACTTTTATAAATATTTATCAGAAATAAAAGTTATTTTTGACTTTTATAAATATTTCTGAAAAATAAAAGTTATTTTGGACTTTTATAAATATTTCTCCAGGATTTAATCGCTGCCAACACAATATCAAAAGCAATGAAAATATTACTATTCTGTGCTGTCACAATTTTCACATTTTCAAAAATTGCTGCTGCTGTGACTGCGACTATTTCAAACACAACAGCAGCAGTAACCAGTAGCACATTTCTGAAAACTAAAACTATGATAGTCACGTGTAGTAATTCACATTTAAATAATGGCTACTGCTGTTGCTATTTATTTTTCACATTGTTACGATTTTTGTGTGTGGCTGTGGCAGTCAAACACAACTACCGATAGTCTTTGTTCGGGTTTTTGCAAACAACTATTAGCCGAGTAGTCGGTCATTGTTCGGTTGCGAATTACTGTCGTAGTCAGGGTTGCCACTGAAAAATAATTTTGCTTACCAAATTAAAAAAAAAAGTTACCAATTCCAAAAAAAAAAAATTACTAACTTTTTATTTTACTTTTTATTGTATGAAAAAAGAAAAACAATTCATTAAAGGTACATACACTCCGCGCCACTTGAATAAGGCCAGTTTTTTAATGTCAAATTTTACCTCATATCTCGCCCTATTCATAATGCTTCAAAACTTGTTGTATGCTTAAAAAGACTTAAAATCCAAAATGCATGTGCAAACTGTATTTAATTTAAAAATACAGTAAAATTTGGCTTCACTTGAATAAGGCCATTTCAAATTAATGGTGAAAAACACAGTAAACCATAGATTTTTGAAAACTTTCGTACAACATATTTAAGAGTGACTACTTTTATTAATATTTTAAAAGTCCATTCTTCAAAATAACTTTAAAGTAGTCCACGACAGCATGTTAAAGAATTTTTTAATCAAAGATACTGAGATCCTGACGGCAATTATTAAAAAAAATGGCATTATTTATCATCAGCTTCACTAATATTGTAAGCTGACCATTAATTATCATTTTTTCTACTGCTTAACACACTCTTTTAAGGATTTGTCATACAAAAAACTTTACTTTTTATAACTTATTCTTTGTTTTTATTATCCCTGATGCACATATCGGATAAATGTTTCAATTCAATTGTAGGGAATTGCAACGACAATGTTCGGTTAGTTTTGATACCATCATTTTGTTTTTCTAGACTTTTCAACAAGGACCTTTCTAAAATCTTATAAATAGCTAAATCATTGAATTTGAATGCAACCAATTTCATTTAACAAGTTAAAATAAAATGTTTGATCAATTTCACAGATGTCAAACAAGAAATAAAAACGTAATGGGCGTCATGGATAATAATAGCAAGGATAATATAAACAAGAGGTAAAAAAATGTAACTTCTGTTAATTTGGAAACCTTTTTAGAGTGTGTTAAACGCGAGATAAAATGCTTGTTAGTGCTCAGTTAACAATAATAGTAAAGCTGATGACAAATAATACTTTATTTTTTAAATTAATGCAGGCAGGATTTCTGTATCCTTGATTAAAAAATATTTTGATTGCGGTATTCTTTAAAATGCTATCGTGGACAACCTTAGTTATTTTGAAGAATAGTGCGAGCGTGCTGTCTAGTAGGAATAGGAAAAAGGGAAAAATGGAGACAGATAAAAAGTAGAAAAAGAGGTAGGAAAGGAAAAGAACAACCCAGTGGCATGGAGCGGATGGCATGCTCGCGGACTTACCGACTACAGCCCGTCGGACGAGTCTTTAATCATCTACTGGGGTTACACGCACTATTCAGGAATGTCATGCCGTCAAAATTAAACACAAACTAACAAAACTCAAAACAAACTAAACAAACCCCTATCAAAAAAAAAACATATGATGTGAAGAAACGAAAATGCGATAATTACACAAACAAAACTGACGAACACAGGGGCGATTAAGTGGTTTATAATCGCCCGGGCATATCCCTCCCCACCAAAGATTACCTATGCCCATTAATTGGTAACCCCCTATTAAAACCTGACACTAAACATTTGACATCAATCACAACTCAATTTCCCTACGGTTCGATCCTACAGTCACGCCCATTAAAACATTTAGGCCATCATGACATAAAAACGAAAATTCAAAAACAAACGAATGCAACAAAAAGTAGATTTTTAAACATTTTTAATTAAACCAAACTAAAGCTAGTACATAAAACAAAAATTATTTAAATAAATTGAAATTTAAATGAAACTAAATTGAAAAAAAAAATACTTAATTTGAAAACATTTAATTAAAACAAAAATAGAAATTAAAAATAACGTATACCTAACAAATTGCAAACATTTTAAATTCTCCCATAATTTCTGGGGACGATAACCAATTAAAACTTAAACCCCTAAAAAGACCTCTCTTTAAGGGACACGCAAAAAAATGGGACACTTTGAGACCTCTTACAAAACTTACTCGTGCTAAAGATGTTTACTAAAAATATAATGGTAAATAAAATGTAAAAATGTGAAATAAAAATATAGTGAAAATTAAAATATAACGTAAAATAAATGTTAAAACTAAGACAATACAACAACAACTAAACTACTGGAGCAGTGGTCCCTCGCTGCGCGGACTTGCCAATATACGCCAAGTATAATTCTTCCACGGTGCGTTTTTATAAAACTTAAACAAATATTATTAAAAACGAAAAAATTGTTTTTTTTTAAATGGCCAAAATTAAGCAAAAATGGTGGCTGGCCCTCGGGTATATGAGGTGTCTATTTAATGTTTTCTCGCATTGCGTTTAGCACGATGTGCAGTCGATTAACATATATATATATATATATATATATATATATATATATATATATATATATATATATATATATAGACGCGTAATAAAGCAATCTTTCGAACTACATACATCAAGTTTTGATGCATTGTGAATTGGGCGAGATATGAACCAAAATTTGACGTTAAAAAACTGGCCTTATTCAAGTGGCGCGCAGTGTATATATGCATATATTAGTTATTTTACATACAGAACTATGTGGCAACGATAACAAATTAAATACAAAATTTGCTAATTTCTAAAAACAAATTTCACCCAGACCATTTTTATAGGTGTGCACTTTATACCAAAACATAGATATATCTTTTCTTAGTTCCGTTTTGGACAATCTTAATAACTTCCACTGAGTTATTATTTCCTCCGTGTCACTTTCTTCATATAAATATGAAAATGTGTCTAATAAAGGTAATAATGATAATTCAGAAGAACTCAAAACTTTGTTTAGTGTAATGACGGACAATTTTTTAATATCTCCTCTCGAAAAATGAAATATTTTTTTGATTTGATTCACGAGTTCTTTATAAAAAATACCAACCATCAACATAGCAAAATATTACCAAACCAAAAAAAAATTACCAAGCCAAAAAAAAGTAACCAAATTTGGTTATATATTACGAAAGTGGCAAGCCTGGTCGTAGTTCATATTCAGAAACGAAAGCAATGGTTCGTGAATTGATCAACGCGGCTGCATAAGACCTATAGCAACCAGGGTTGCCACTTTCGTAATTTATAACCAAATTTGGTTACTTTTTTTTGGCTTGGTTAGATGGTAATTTTATTTTTGGTTTGGTAATATTTTGCTATGTTGATGGTTGGTACTTTTTATATAGAACCCTTGAATCAAATCAAAAAAAAAGATTTGATTTTTCAAGAGGAGATATTAAAAATTTGTCTGTTATTACACCAAAAAATCTTTTGAGTTCTTCTGAATTATCATTATTACCTTTATTAGACACATTTTCATGATATATGAAGAAATTGACACCGAGGAAATAATAACTCAGTGGAAGTTGTTACGATTGTCCAAAACGGAACTAGGAGAAGATATGGATACATCTATGATATTTCTATAACATAGCTTTTAGTCTTAATTTAAATTATCGCAGAGCTGGTTAATATTGTATTATTTGAAATTATTTTTATATCCCATGTAGGAAAAAACGATGGGCCCAAGGTTCGCTCAGTCTTGCGCCAAGAATACATTGCTCTGGGCCAGGTCTGGTACTCAAAACTGGCTGAATACTGGTTAAGTCTTGGAATGATAAGAATGGCACTGGCTCTAAGTATTCGGATAAGACCGTCATTTCTGGTATTTCTGATGTGACAAACATTTTCAAATTATAAAGTTCAAGATTTTGAAAAAATGGTCTGAAACAAGTGAGCTTGATAGCGTAACGGGTAGAGCTCCGGACTTGTTCGCAGGAAATTCGGGTTCGATTCTTAAGCGGATTTTTTTTTTAATTAATGTATGATTTGGACGCTTGGTGTTGGTTAAATCTCCATTCACGAAGAAATATTTAATGAGACCTGGGTGACTCTTGAAAAAATATCAGTTATCCAATACTTGATTATCCAATAATGGCTGAGACTTGGGTAAAGTCTTATCAACCATGCCTTGGACGGCCAAGGTAGGCTATTTCTTACGCCCCAAATTGGGAAAAACATAGCAAAAACGCTCGCATCGCCTGTTTTAAGCGCTAGTTTCTACATTTTTTGGACTATATACTTAAAATTTTGATATTACCTTCAGAATTCTTTACAGAGTGAAATATATTTTTATTTTTCGCTACCAGGGGTGATACCCTACAGCCGGAAGATAAGACTTTCGAAGAATTGCGCTGTGTAAAATCAAATTAAATATCAATTTTTATGACAAATATCAAAAAATACACGTGTATCATCATTTTTAAAATTGGGGCGTAAAAACTTTTTTATAGTTAGTTAAAGTGGGTTAAATATTGAATGAAATCATATGAAAAAAACTAGTGTAACTCAATATATTATTTAAATTTTTATTTTCGAAGAATTGTATTCAAATAATATACACTTTTTATAGATTGCGTTAACATATTACCAATCCAGTTAACCGTTTTTTGACATTTTCTTTAACAAATATTAGACAAATCGTATTAAGGGTGTGTGCGAGTTCGACTAAATTACTGACTAAACTAAATTGTACAAGTTTTTATTTGACCGCCATTCAGTAACCGGTAATTGTTAAAGTCTCTAATAAATCAATTCTCATATGTTTGCTGTCTTCCAATTTAGATCAATTTAGTTTGCTCGAAAATTTGCTAAATTGATAAGTAAACGCTGCATTACCGACAAAATTTAGTTTAGTCAGAAATTTACACACCATAAATAAGGTTTTAAAGTGTTCAAATGTCATACGAAAAAATGGCTGACCAATTTGTCTTGGGTTCTCCAAAAACAAGTAGCATTTTTTTTATGTTTTTTTCATATATATACTACTTGTGAAGAAATCTTAAAATCGAAATATCTTAATTATTTGCAAATAGTTGCAGATAAATTTACTGGCATGTAGGTAAAGGATCCTACTAAGCAGTACGGATTGTATTTGGTTGATCCGAGATGATCTAAACAAGTTATATTCCATTGAAAATACACAATTAAAAAAAAACTTAATAATTAAAAGATAAGTTTAACTACCCATATCTACCTAAACAAATAGAACTAAAATACATTTTTTACCTTAAATTGTTTGCATTAATTTTCTTAATGTAACTACTAAAAATTATCAGATTCTAATAAAAATGCCGATTCTACAGCGATTTGTATATAGCAATTACATTTTTTTAATAAAAAAAAATTCTATCAAAATAAGCTTACTTTATATGACCGTAAGCCCGTCAAATGACTTGTAAAGCTGATTTTCTACATTATTAATGTGTCCAAATTACGAAAAACGAAGAAAAAAGTTTAAATCCAAAATTTTTAGTTACCTCCAATGCGAGTGTTTTGACTATGTTTTTCCCAATGTGCGCCCGTTGTCAAGCCTGGCGTTGCCGACATGGGTACCCAAGTCTGTTAGTTCTAGCTGAGTCTTGGGCGAAAACTACTTAACCAGACCTGAATTTGTCACTTCTGGCTAAGTCTTGCGCAAAGGCTGAGTCTTGGGCGAGAACTACCTTACTAGGTCTTGGTCTCCCAGTTCTTGGGCGAAGGTTTATTAGCCAAGCATTGGTCTGCCACGGCTTGTTGAGTCTTCAGCCCGGGATATTGATCTCAAGGTTGTAACTAATATATTACATGTGTTATATTTCAAATGTATCAACAATAACTAATATATGCATATATATATGTACATTTAATGAATTGTTTTTGTTTTTTCATACAATAAAAAGTTAAATAAAAAATTGGTATTTTTTTTTTTTGGAATTGGTTACTTATTTTTTTTAATTTGGTAAGCAAAATAATTTTTCAGTGGCAACCCTGATAGCAACATGGAACTATCAGTTTCTGTTGTTGTCATGTGTGCCATGCATTAACATGATCGGGTTGATGCTGCAGCGCGCCGCGTGCGTATTCAGTGTTGCTTAGTGGCAATTATTTTATATTATTTGAATGTTGCATTTTAAAAGTTAAATTTGTATGTTTAGATTATAAATCTATTAAATATTATGGTAATTAATAAAAAAAATAATAATAAAAATAATTAAAATTTTAATTAAAATTGAAATTTTCACAGAAAATTCTTTTTTTTACTGAAAATCCCATTTTGTACTTAAAATTCAGTTTTTCAATTTTTCACTAAAAATTGCATTTTTTTTTTGCTAAAAATTAAATTTTCCATTAAAAATTAAATTTTTAATAAAAATCAATTTTGTACTTTGTCACCAAAAATTTAATATTTTTTTAGTTAAAAAAAGTAAGTTTTAGCAAAAAATGTTATTTATTTACTGTTTCATAGTATTTAATGCATTTATAATCTAAACATACATATTTAACTGTTGAGATCTTTATTTGAACTATAAAAAAAACGAACAGCTTATGATAAAGAAAATAGCGAAGCAAGAAGTTGCACACAAAGCAAAATAGCGAAGAGAACGAAGTGTTGCCAAATTAATAAATTCGACAGTGTTGCATATTTCTGACACTCCTTCTCAACACTTTACATTTATAATTAAAATATACCCATTTGTTTTGAGAATTTACAATGCTTAAACTTTTGTAAATTTTTAGTTAACATATCAGACATCATTTCATTAGTAGAAATTTAAATCAATTTCATTATTTGTATTTAGCTGCCGGATGTGATGATAACGTATGTCAATATATTTGCTGCGTGCATGAAATGTTGGGTTCTTTACCAGACATTGTACACTCAGATTGTCGTTGTTCATCATCATCGCGTTGCCTTGTTCAAAGCCCATTTCGTCCAATAGCTCTCTGATGTATACGGCTTCTTTTCTTTTGCTGCTGTCGATAACCCAATGTACTCAGCTTCAGTACTGCTTAGTGCCACAACACTCTGCTTCGGACTCCCAAGAGAATACAGCACTAGCTGCCACAAACGCATAGCCCGAGTACGATTTCCGGTACTTGATTTCAGCACCCCAGTCAGCGTCGACGAAACATTCAGTAGGCTTACCGGTCCGGTGATAGTGCAGCTTGTAATCGGATGTCTTCTTCAAGTAGCGTAATATGTGCTTGGCGCCTGCTTCGTGTTCAGCATGCGGATCAGTGTTGCGCAGCGACAATTTACATACTGAGTGCAAAATATCCGGACGTGTCGATATTGCCAAGTACGCCAGTACCAACGATGGACTGATACTCTGTTTTGTCGACCTTCTTGCAACTCTCGCTGCGGCAGTGTACAATAAAACCAGCATCCAAGGGCGTTGAAACGTCTCTGCAATTCTCCATACCATATTCCTTGATGATTTTTAGAATATACTGCTTTTGACATACGGTGACAGCGCCAGTTTCGCCATCACGTTCGAACTGCATGCCAAGAAAATGCGTCAGCTGGCCACCGTCGACGACTTCGAACTCTTTCGAAATCTTAGCTTTAATGTCAATCAGTTCTGACTTACAAGAACTTGCTATTATTAAGTCGTCCACATATACGGCTATTATGTTGAAAACACTATCGTGGTTGTTCGTATAAACGCATGGCTCGCTGGCACACGACGAAAAACCTAGCATTTTGAGAACTGCATCCAATATTGCGTTCCATTGACGACCGCTTTGTTTTAGCCCGTATAGCGACTTCTTCAGCTTCAAACTCGATTCGGATGTCTTCTATCGCTTTAAATTGCTGCACGCTGCCATCCTTGTCGCGCTTAACTGCAAATACCCACTTGCAGCCAACAACTTTATGGCCATGCGGCAAGTCCACCAAGCTCCAGGTATTATTTTTCACAAGCGCTACATACTCCTTCTCCATCGATGATTTCCATTCGTTCGCATATCTGCCGCCGAGCGCCTCGTCTACACTGCTTGGAGCCTCCAACGAATCTTCTCTTAGCGCGTTCAATATATTGTATTGTTTTCGAGGACGTCCTCTCGCACCAGTACCAAGAAATCTCGGTCGTGCTGGTCCAATCACAACATCATTTGCGCCATATTCATCTTGTTCATCTAGCTCTGAAACAGCATCGAGTTCAGCAGCCTCACTAACGTGACCTTCGCTAACAGCTGCCGCACGCACAGCGGCCTCACTGCCACCAGAAGCCTCGTCACCACAATCAGCCTCATCACCACCAGCAGCCTCATCCAACAATAAACGCTCCAGGTTTTCGTTTTCAACCCCAATCGTATTCGTATGCTGCTCAATAAATATAACGTCACGACTAGTAATAAGTTTACGGTATTGCGGATTGAACAAACGATATCCTTTGGTCACCCGATCATGATGTATGTATTCCTGTATCCCTTTGGACTGAATTTATTTGTATTCTTTTTATCTAAAGCAATTGCTGTTGCGCCAAACATTTTAAGATGAGCGACTGTTGGTTTTGCTCCTGTCCATACCTCATGCGGTGTTTTATCGGCGAGAATTTTTGTTACTGTTCTGTTGCGCAGGTATGCTGCAGTCATCACTGACTCCGCCCAAAAAGATTCGCCGAGCTGCGCGTGGAGTAGCATAGACCTAGCCATTTCCACTAGCGTCCTGTTGGCTCTCTCTGCGACGCCGTTCTGCTGCGGCGTGTATGGCACCGTCCATTCTTTTTATGCCATGCTGCTTCAAAAAATTTTGGAAGACGCCTGCAATATATTCGCGACCGTTATCGCTTCGGCCGACCGCGTAAATCGACTTGTTGCCAGCCAACAGTATCTTTTCATTGCACTTATCGAATGACTTAAACAAATTTCGGTCGCAACTCATATGCGAAGTCGCACCACTGTCTACGCACCACATATGTTTCGCAATTTGTGAGTGTGTTGCAGCTAGAGCCATAAAACACGAACGCTCTACGTTACTGCTATTACTGTCTCGCTTATTCTCCGACTTTTTCGGTTCTCAACAGTTCACTGCGATGTGTCCGCGCCGACCACAATTGAAACACTTTACGTTTTTGTGATTCTTATTGTTGTTATTGTTTAAGTTGCCATTGCGCGCACCTTTAGCAACGCCTGCGTTGTTTCGCTTTGCTTTTTGAAAATTTGCACTTGAACACGCGCGAGCCTGCATTAAAGTTTCCGTCGCAATTTCAAATTTGTCGTCGCTTGCTTGTTTCCGCGCTCCTTCTTCAAGTAATTTTACTTTTAGACTGTTGAACGTAGGCAACTCGTCCCGCGTTTCCATTGCTACCACAAAATTTTCAATATATTTGGACAAACTTGATAGCAATATTATTACTAAAATCTCGTCAGGCAACGAAACGTCTATTTCAGACAGACCTTCCGTAATTTTACAAAACTCATTTATATGATTTGAGACGTTCTCACCATCAGACAGACTGAGGTATACAAGTTTTTTAAACAAAATGATTTTTCGCGCAGGACCTTTTGGCTGGTGAATATAACGGAGCTTATTCCACGCTTGCATTGAAGTCACACAGTTCTTCACATGATTTTTTTGTGTTGATTTCACGCACAACATTATCGCCGCTAGGGCTTTTTCGTCTTTAACATCGAATGCAGTTTTCTCTGCTGTTGTTGACTGCTCACCTTTTATTAAACGGCCACAAACAACTGCCCACAAATCTGAGTGTATAAGGACACTTTTCATTTGTACCGACCACGGCGCGTAGTTGGAATCGTCCAATTTTTCTATTTGAAAAAACGCACTCATTTTTACGAATCAATGTTTAATTGTTTTTCGACACACGAAATTCTTTAATAAAATTGCGAACGCAAGTTTGGCACACCAAAAAATACTTGAACACAAAATAACTAATTTACAGCACGACCTGTTGGGCACATAACCTGTTGAGATCTTTATTTAAACTATAAAAAAAAAAAGAACAGCTTATGATAAAGAAAATAGCGAAGCAAGAAGTTGCACACAAAGCAAAATAGCGAAGAGAACGAAGTGTTGCCAGATTAATAAATACGACAGTGTTGCATATTTCTGACATTAACTTTTAAAATGCATCATTCAAATAATATAAATTAATTGCCACTAAGCAACACTGAATACGCACGCGGCGCGCTGCAGCGTCTACTCGATCATGTTATTGCATGGCACACATGACAACATCAGAAACTGATAGTTTGATGCAGCCGCGTTGAACAATTCACGAACAATTGCTTTCGTTTCTTAATAATAGTTGTTTGCAAAACCCTAATTAAAAAACTAATTTTTAAAGATTTTTGTATTCAGTTGTACCTCCTTTCTGGTACATGCCTGCTTCCGTCCGCTGGATATAATTTTGAATGATATGCAGGGCCGAACAGTTGGAAAACCCTTTTGCGTTCAAGTAATGTCAGTGTCCGCAAGAGTTAGGTCAATTTCATTATTATAAAAGCAACGATTTTCGTTTCTTTGTTAATAAATGTTAGAACTACTAATTGCGACTCTTTTCCGATTTTAAAAATAAGGTCACCAGGTGTCCAGTGACTTTTTCTTTATGGTTGTATTTACTTTTGTTTAAAATAAATAGAGTGGACATAATTTGTATGTATTTTTATGTTAATTTCATGTTATTTCATTAAAAATAAATGTATGAGAATAGTGAGCTTTGAATTTTAATTTTTTATTTATTTTTGTTTTTGATGTCAGAAATTTTTTCGTTCAGAAATAAAAAAAAAATGTAAACACATGCTAAGTTCGTAGACTCATTTTCGAAAACTATTTTGTTTAAATTGGCATTGTGAGCACTCACAGGTCACAATTGAATGAGAGCCGTTTTTCTTGTTAGAATAATTGTGATCAAAATCTCAAATTCGTATTCTGGCAAAAATCTAACAAAAAAACTATCAAGAAATGCCCCACACTGTGTGGAAGAGAGTTTCACGTCATATTTTGAAGTTTTTCATCTGAATTAATTGTAAATAAAAGTAAACAAACAAATTCAAAATATTATAATTTCCTTTTTTGTGCAGTTTTTAGAACATTTGCAAATATCAAATGCATTCAAATAATTAAAATAGTGGTAATTAAATATTTTTAATTCGTATAATGCAGTTTCAATTATGTGTAAAATGTTTTAAGTGTTAACGCAGCATCTTTTCAAGAGGTTGCATTAAGTATTTTACTTTTAACCGCCAATTGTGTTTTTGTATTTATTTAATATGTGGAAGCCTTTAATTGTACTACAATTTATAATCTTATAGCCCTTATAAAATAAATAAGATGTTTATGTGTTGTTTATATGTAGTGATCTGCTATTTTGTGCCTCACAAATTTCCCAATTGTTGTGAGCCTCTCAGCGTCTCAATTTTCTGGCAGAATACGAAAACCTTTCAATTTGAGATTCACCCCAAATTTTGGGAGGTTAAATTTCTGTTATGAGAAAAAAAAAATTCTGTTATGAGAATTTGTGATGCTCGTCAGAATAGGGCTATTAATATGAAAATATAAAATAAAATGCAATGAAAATGATGATGGTTAGTAATTGTGTTGCGAAATTAAATTCAATAGAAGAAAAAAAATATTAATGCGATGGTGCCGACAACGACCATGAAACGAAGGACTTAATAGAAACAAAATAGAGAGATAGGTAATGACATTTTTTTTGTTTTTTTATTGTCATTGCGGATGACATACATAGATGACCCATTTTTTTAAACCAATCATAAAGCCCCATTCTGTCGACAAGAGCTTCAAGAACGCTTCGATTCTGAAATAATTCTCGTAACGAGAAACCTTCATTATCTCGGTTCGATATCGGCCGAACGTTTTGGTAGGAATTTTCCTATATTCCCAATAAACCAAAAACCTGGATATTAAGTGATTTTCGAATGTATATTGAACATGGATACCGAAGCTTTCACTGGAGAAAAGCAATCACCTTTTTGTAATGGTTAGCTTGAAAACCATAGCGTTCTCCAGCAAAACTGGTATCTTTTTATCCAATTAAATCTAGCCTTTACCTAAACTTGAATTCCGACATTCAATACACATTCGAGGATTAACTTAATTGTAAGCTATAAATAAAATGTGATTGTGTGATTTCACTTGAATTCAAGCCAATATATTTCCCTAATTAAAGGTTTAAATATAAAATAAAAGAAAACACATATTAGTTATAATACTATATATTAAAAGGAATTAAATTATGTTCTACAGCTGCAACAGCACCTGCACCGGTGGCAGTGTACAGGAACTTTTTGTAAAATCCACGACGTGCCGCGAAGATCAAACCAGTGAATCCAATTGCGCCAATACGATGCATAACATTGCCCGGTACGCGTAAAATATCAATACCCAATAAGCAATGAGTTTAAGGTTCGATAAATGTGGAGAATTTTCTTTTACAACCAGTTTGAATGTAATGTCATGATCAAGCCGAATAAATGAATGTTTTTCCAACGTTGGTTTTCGAAGTTACAAAAACTTGAAACGAAATTCACTACACAAAATTACTCAGTGGCAACCCAGTGACGTGACAAATTAAATGTCAACAAGAAAATTTTCATTTTTTTCACCACTACATATGCGCCAGTGCATTCGCACAATCAGTGAGATCATTGTTTTTCGCTTGAATTAGCAAACAGACAAATCAATAAATATATAAGTGCAGGTCCAAACACGAAAGTCATCCCGAGAATTCTACTGCACGGAAAATGCACGATGAGCTGATATACAATGTAAGTGGCCAAGGTTTAAGAATACGTTTATGAAATATTAATATATTTTCATTCATACGCAGACAACATTGATATTTTACGCGAACCTGGCAAAGTTATACATCGCAGTGACGCAATTGGATTCACTGGTTTGATCTTCGCGGCACGTCGTGGATTTTACAAGAAGTACCTGTACACGGTGCAGGTGCTGTTGCAGCTGTAGAACATACTTTAATTGCTTTAAATATATAGTATTATAAATTATATGCGTTTTCTTTTATTTTATATTTAAACCTTTAATTATGAAAATATATGCGCTTGATTTCAAGTGTAATTTGAAGGTCGAATCACATTTTATTTATAGCTTACAATTAAGTTAAACCTCGAATGTGTATTGAATGTCGGAATTCAAGTTTAGGTAAAGGCTAGATTCAATTGGATAAAAAGCTACCAGGTTTTCTGGATAGCGCTTTGGTTTTCAAGCTTAACATTACAAAAAGGTGATTGCTTTTCTCCAGTGAAAGCTTCGGTATCCATGTTCAATATACATTCGAAAATCACTTAATATCCAGGTTTTTGGTTTATTGGGTTGCTTATTGGGATTATCATTGCGAGAAATGTCATCGATATCGGAAAAATTCTTCGACATTTCGCAACATTTTCGTTGCGATATCGAAACAGTTTGGTATACTGGGACAACTTTCATCGTAACAATGTGAAAAATTAAATAGCAGCAGTAATCATTTTTTATATTTGAATTACTACTGGTGACTGTCATAGTTTTAGTTTTCAGAAATGTGCTATGTCTGCTCCCGCTGCTGTTGTATATATTTAATAGTCGCAGCCACAGAAGTTGCTATTGCAACATTTCAGTTTTTTAAACCCTGTATTTCGCAATAATAAAGGTTATTTTTGACTTGTATAAATATTTATCAAAAATAATAATTATTGTGTGAGACTCGATGTACTCTTTTGAAACAGAGCCGACATCTTTAAGACTTTTTGCCAATCTTAAAGGCTATTTAATTTGAATGACTTACATAACACAAGCAATGATCATACGGGCCGTTTCGGATACAGCCAAGTATCCATCAGTGATCCTTGTGTGATGACGTTGTGATAACACCAAAGGTTTCGTATATATGAACACTGCGTGGTTGGGATTTGAACTAATGTCGTCAGAAACGATGGGAGTTGGTAAACAAGCACGCAGGGTGTTTGGCTACAGAACCACACAACAGTCACTCTTCCAATTTGCAGTTTTGTCTGTTCTATTTTTAGAACAGACTTTGTTGCAACAACGACGAATGTTGCCGAAGTTCGATAGAACGAATGCATTTGAACAGTTTTCAAAAATAATAATTATTTCTGACTTTAATAAATATTTATCAAAAATAACTATTATTAAAGATTTTTATTTTAATTGCTCAAAAATAAGTATTATTTAAGATTTTAAAATTTAAAAGTCCTAATATAAAAATAATGTCATAAACGAAAATGCTTTCTAATGGTACCCTTGGTTATGTTTTAGCATTAGTCCTTCACAATGACTTTTATACAAAAAAATTTGAAAATAATAATTATTTCCGGTCTCTGGTCAATTTAAATTGTAAAATTGTTTAAAAATATATAAAAATTGTAAGTTAAGCGCGCTCCTACTGTATCCAGGCATTTTTAACGTTTCGTTGGGCAAGTTTTTTTCGGGAATAGCTAGTTCCCAGCATACAATATTAACCGGGAGCCAAATCAAAAATTACATTTTAATGGTAAAAGTGAAAATAAAATATCCTGTGATTTAAATTATCAACACGTGAAGGAAAATATTTCTTTTCAGAGTTTACTTTGATGACAGCATCACCGGTCGGACTTCATTCTTCTGCGAAGAAATTGTATAATTTTACCTTCGAAGGATTTATAAAGACGATGGCGACGTATAACCAGGAAACTGTTTTAATTCTAGAATAAATAAAAATACATTTGATTCATTTTCTTTCAATTCAATAAAAAATACTCCGCGAATTCTATCTTCCTATTTGTAAGATGTTTAATTGATGGTTGCTATACATAATCGTAAATTTTGAAAGATGGTTGCTACCAATATCGTATTAGACGGATGTTTGAGAAATGGTTGTCTCAAATAAGATCTAAATAATTTGTAAATAACTTGATATTTAGGTCTGTGCTATTTCTGGTAATCATCTTCGTTTTCTTAGTGTAGACAAAGGCATTTAGACATCCTTGTTGGATGTCTAAATGCCTTTGTCCGATGGTCAACACTAGAATGAAGTTAGCCTACATGGTTGGATAGTGAACCAGGATCGCGTTGGCCTCCGCAAGTGAATACAGTCAGACGCAGTTAGCTCACCAAATTAAATAATTGCACCGCAAAATTTTGATCCATTTTTTTTTTTTATTTGGTTATTCTGTTTCTATATTAGAATTAGATACGCATCTATACGCATTTATTTAAAAAAAAATATGTTGATATTTAATCCTTGGAAATCGGTTAATTAACGTAACTGATAATTAAAGATATAAAAAAGTTTTATGCAACAGAAATTTTAGTTAAACAATGAGTAAAGACTTTAACTCACAGTTAAAAGTTTGGGAGAATGGCACTTTACCGGCCGAAGAGAGAAAACAAATAAAATTGCCACCCCCTAGACCAGTTCATAATATTTATACATTTGTAGGTTGAATTTAAGTTTTTTAATACAGGAAGTACAAATATAACAATATTAAACTTTTAAAGAATGTATATTTTTCCTTTTTTTTGTTTTTTTCAATTTTTTTTTTTTTGTTTTTGATATCTTATGTAATATAATATCTTATGTATTTATTACATTTAATTATCTTTACATTTAATTACATAATTTTTTGCTTTTTATTAGTTTTTAATTGTTTTTTGTTTTTTTTTTTGTGTTAATAGTTATATTTTTTATTAATATTCATGTTTTTTGATCCATTTTGAAAGTTACCATTTTATTAAAAAAAAAAATAAATAAATAAAATGAAAAAAGAAAAAAAATCTTTAAAACAAACTCAACCTAAAAATTTGTAAATATAACGAACATAAAATGGTCTAGAGGGCGCTATAGTAGACCGATCTTAAAAATTATGACATATTTGTAATCGTGAGACAATTACCTTCAGGGATCCGGGCGACTATTCTTTTATTAATTTTAGACAATTTTTTTTAACATTTCACTTCGGCCGGTAAAGTGCAATTTAGCCAAAAGTATTATGCAACCGGCCGTAAGTAAACGTAGTTTAAACTTAGTTTAAATTACGTTTAGTTTAAACTACTACTAAAAACTGGCCCTTAAAAATTAATATATTTTTTCAATCGAAATTCCTGACTACTGGCCTTTATTATACATGTATGTATTTATATCTGAATTTTGAACTGTTTCTGTTTCTCCCTCTAGGATTGTTTATTAAGACTAAATAAAGTGTGCTACTTTTTTTTTATTTGAACGGGAACACATGCCGCAATGACATTGATAATACTAATAAGAGGTTATTTGTACTAGTAGTTTGTTACGCGTTTGTAACATACAGAAGGAAGCATATCCGATATGGAAAAGTATATATTCTTAGCTCTTGAGTCGATTTAGCTATGTTCGTCTGTCTGTTGAAATCACAATTAAAGAAAAACTACAGGAGCTAGATCAATGAAACTCATAATTTAGATTATATATTTACGCTTACATACCTACGCTATCTCTGCACTGCATAAATGGAAATTTTGTTTCACCAGACCATCATTCAGCAGACAAATTTAATTCAACTTAATTTAATCGAGTTAAAGTGACCAATTGGCACAAATGCTCAAGGTACCTCTAAAAGTAAGGATTCTGAGGAGTTCTGAGGTAACTTTTTATTTTTTAGTGCTACTTTTTGCATGGTGGCATTTTTTGCTTCGCCCACTTCGCTATTATCCCGTTTGGTCGGGGACCTAACGGGTAAAAATGTTTAGACTTTTGTCACTATCCCATTTAGAAGGTGGTTTTTTTATCATTTCGAGTGGTCCTATAAAGTAAACATTAACTTTTTTTCCACCAACTAAATGTTCAAGTAAAATGGTACCCCTCAACATTTTTATTGCAGGGTAACATATTTACATTATTACTGTTATATCTCAGATTATAGATTTCACTTACGTACGTAGTTCACTCACTACACTAGTATTCTATTAAATACATGTAGATATTCAGACATATATTTAAAGACAAACTACAGAATGTAATGAATATTGCCATAATAATAATAAATAATATTTGGTAACAGTGATGTCAACTTCAGGGGAATTTGTGTCTTAGCGGGTAATCGGGGAATAATCCACTTTTTGCGGGGAATTTCAAATAAGTAACGCGATTCTGTAACTACCTAAAGAGTGCTATTCTGTACAAAATTCGTAACAACATTAAAGGACCCTTCATATCATACAGCACGTTCCGTATCAAGCACGTCGCGTATCATGCACAACAAATATTCTTCAGTACATTTTATATGAGAGTGTTCATATCATGCGTATTGGGTCCGTTCATGCACGTATCGTGTCATGCAAAAATTTTTGCAGGAGCCTGCCGCATACATTCACAAGAAACATTTATACGGAGCTCTGGCACAAACGGAATCACACATTCCGTCATTACCGGTACGTTAACAGCACGTTGAAAATACTAAACCGGAACGAAAACGTACCATCAGATTGGTACGACTCCGTTTGTATGTCGGCATTTTCCGTATTTCGAAAAGAATACGTTTGAACTCCGTTATGATGATACCGTTTTCGTGTCGTTGAATAAGGACTACACCGTTTTCATCCCGTTAATACTTCGTCACGCCGGTACCGTTTTTCTTCCGCTATAGCGGAAGAAAAACGCTATATATACGCTATATATATACGCTATATATATACGCTATATATATACGCTATATATAGCCTGAATGTTTCAAACATAAACTAAAAAGTCATTTCATTGTGTGCAGGACTGCAGCTTAAAAATAGTTGATTTATAGCAACAGAAATATAAACTGATTAAATTTGGAGGGCATACCGATGCTGACTTTCATGTAATTATGGATCAATGTAGCCTTGATTACGCTTAGAAAATACCCCGTTTTTAACATTACTTTTAGTGTCGAAATGGAAACCTATGTAGGATTCGTCCCCGCACAACGCGTTAGCCTAACCGCACGATTTTGCGGTAGCACTGTCTCTTTGTCTAACATATGTGATCTTATTAATCCCCTCAATGTAAACTTTACCACCGATCCTTTATAGATTGGTGGTACTTACATTAGTTTCACAAGTGTCCAGTACCAATGAGCCGCATGTTATTTTAAACGCAATTATCAATATTTTAATTATATTAACATTCACATAAGAGTCAGGAGTGATCGTTAATGCCAAAATTTTGAGCGTCAGCCTATCATCACGTGATAAATGGTGTCCCCAAATTTAGTTTCTCGAATGTCTGCACGAAACACATCGAAAATTACATTGTTTTTTCAATTAAATAATTGTTTTTTCAAGTAATTTTTTAACCATATTAACTTATAATATATTTTTATTAGTCAAAAACTAAAATTTTAAATAAAATTACCATATACAATTAAAATGCACTTGTTTTAATTTACAAATATAAAAAAACGGCTATATCTTTTTCCGCACGTTTATGGGGCGTTTTGTTGTATTTCACTCCATTTGGTTTATTGAAATACGGTACGATAATGGCACGTTTGCGGTACGTTTCAAACGTACTACAAATATTTGTACTCCGTTTAAAGTACGATACAGTGGCATGTTTACGGCACGTCATAACGGATTTTAAACTGATTCGAATACGTTTTCGATGTTCCTTAAAACCTGCTCACCAATACGTTTCCGGATTCAGAAATCGGCACGTTTCTGGAATATGATTCCGTTTTGCTGTACCGATAACGGCACATAAGCGGAACGAATTGTTTCTTGGTTGTTGTAGAAGTATAAAATATTTACTGCTTTTTCTTGTTTTTATTACAAAATTTTGAGATTGTAGTGATATTGTAGTGTTTTTGAATTATTTTTTTTTAACAAGACTACCCATTTTTTTAAACGTCAAATATTTAAATCAAATAAAATAATCAATCTTCAGCAAAATTAGCAAACACGCGAAACTCAGAAAGATCAAATTGTTTGGGGAAAAAAATGATATCCGCGGAGTTCTCGCAGGAATTAATGGGTCTTCAAATTGATGCGTCTGATGGTCATAAAATGGAGCGTTGTTGACACTGCTACAGCGATGTAGCGGCTGCTGTGAAATAAACAATGCTGTCGCTGAGGTTAATGCGCGCATGATACTGTTCTCCAGCAGTTTAATATTTTCAACATTATATAATTATACGATTATAATAAATATATAGAAGACATTTTTTAAAATCACATATTTATTAAATTAATTCATTCTATATTATAAAATATTCAATTATCCTGCTGCTAAGAGTTGTAATCTAAAATGATGTATTTGTACAGACGCCAGACAAGTTAGTAATACCCTGAAACTTGTCGCACTAGTCCTCGCGTTTAATGTCAAAAACCTGCATGAGAAATGTTCAACAACTTCAAAATTGGTTAATGCTTGATTGATAAAAACTACTTTTCGGATTTACGAGTGTTCGCCTGGGTTACGTATTATGGCTTCATACAAATACATACATTTTAAGCCCAGTTTCCCGATGAACGGAAGCTCATCGGATTGTTCTCCTACCGACTGAAAACAAAACCTATTCAAGTTTTATGCAATAAGCAATGAGTTTAAGGTTCGATAAATTTGGAGATTTTTTTTTTTTTTTTTAACCAACGCTCAGGGGATGCCCCCTATTCATGCAAGGCACAGTGTTGATCGTAAGAAGGGATGATAGGTTAAAAAGAGGGGGGAAAGATAGATTAGTGTCGGTGAATGTTTGTTTTGAACTTGCCAATATCAAAAATGTCGGGAAAAACGGACGCAGGGAGATTGTTCCTCAAACGTATCGTGCGACTGAAGAACGAATTCTCTCTATAATGCGTGGTTCTGTTGGGAGCCGAGTGGACTACGAAGGGGTGGGCTTGGTTTGATGCCCGAGTAGAACGAGAGAACACACGACCTGGTGGAATCAGGCCATGTAGTTCCCTCGAACACTTACCGTTGTAATACCTATAGAACAGGCTTACACACCCAACGATCCTTCGGTGCTCAAGAGAATTAAATATATTAAAATATATTAAATATATCGCACGTTGTTGAATTCGGTCCAGGAACTCGAAGGAGGATTTTGAAGCCCCTGCCCAAATGTGCGAATTGAATTACATTTTGGGCCGAATATAGGTAGTTTAGACAGTGCGTAAGTCTAAACTACGGAATGAAGTATGTTTTACACCGTTTTAAAAAACCGAGGCACTTGGCCGCTTCTTTCGACACATTAAATATGTGATCATACCAATGTAGATCACATTGAATTGCTATGCCCAGAACGTCAAGAGCAGCTGACTGCGCAATATCCACAGCACCCATATTTAGGGGAGGGAGGGGTGAATCCATTCTTTTGTGAGATAACAGACAACATTGAGTTTTGCTGGCATTAAAATCTACTCTATTTACAACACCCCACTCGGAGATTGATTTAAGGTCATTATTGAGTGTGTCATTCATAGTGCGTCTTTTACTCTCAATCTCCAAAGAATTTGGGCGCTTGTTGAACGAGTATGAATGACAAATGTTACTGTCATCTGCAAAGGAGTGAATTGGGTTCTGGGTCAATTATAGAAGGTCATTGATAAATACCAGAAATAGGGACGGGGATAGGACGGAACCCTGCGGAACTCCAGAATTGATGAAATGTTGTTCTGAAAAAACACCATCCATCGCAACTCGTATTGAACGACCCTGGAGAAAACTCGATATCCATCGAGAAAAAGATATCCCGACACCAAATGCAATTAGTTTTGAAACGAGGGCTTTATGCCACACTCGATCAAAAGCCTTGGAAATATCGAGAGCTACAGCCTTGACACGAAATTCACTATACAAAACTACTCAGTGGCAACCCAGTGACGTGATAAATTAAATGTCAACAAGAAAATTTTTATTTTTTTTCACCATTACATATGTGCCACTGCATTCGCAAAATCATTGAGATCATTGTTTTTCGCTTGAATTAGCAAACAGACAAATCAATAAATATGTAAGTGCAGGTCCAAACACGAAAGTCATCCCGAGAATTCTACTGCACGGAAAATGCACGATGAGCTGATATACAATGTAAGTGGCCCAGGTTTACGAATACGTTTATGAAATATTAATATATTTTCATTCATACGCAGACAACATTTTAACCTTTTAATATGTAGTATTATATCTTATATGTGTTTTCTTTTATTTTATATTTAAACCTTTAATTAGGGAAATTTTGTTTATAGCTTACAATTAAGTTAAACGAATGTATATTGAATGTCGGAATTCAAGTTTATGTAAAGGCTAGATTCAATTGGATAAAAAGCTACCAGTTTTGCTGGAGAACGCCATGGTTTTCAAGCTTACAATTACAAAAAGTTGAACGCTTATCTCCAGAAAAGCTTAGATATCCATGTTCAATATACATTCGAAAATCACTTAATATGCAGGTTTTTGGTTTATTGGGCTCATGCCAAAAGAGGATTTTTCTGTGTGTATATTTCTTATTCTAATTTTTTAAATCGATTATTTGATCTGACAAATCGATTTCGATCGATTGTTTAACATGCGAAGAACATAATCAAGTAACCATTAGCTAGATAAAAAGACTTGATAAATCTCCTACAATTGCATTTGATACAGCTAGCTGTAGTTTTGTAGTTTTAGTTGCAATTAGAACTATTATAACGCTAGCTATATAAAAAGTTTTTAAATACCATATCCTGCTGTAATAAAGATTATTTACATCTATTGAACAGTTCCCAGCAAGACATGCCTTACCGAAACTCCAACACAAAGACAATTGTATATTTTCTCACTCATACATAAATAATTTGAAATACATCCCTACAGGATCAATGATAGAAATATGACCCGTAATTTTACTAGTAATGAAAACTAATATTTTTTGCGCGTTGGTTTACCACCATTTTTTATTTATAGGTTATTTATTACGTTTGCAACAGCAGCCGCTACAGCAGGAGTTGAAAAAAGATTTTACTTAAATTATAAACAATTGATAAACACTAAAATAAAGTATATTGAAAAGAGTATTTTTATATATAGCTTTTTATACATTTTATATATTATTTTTATATTTTTATATATTGCTTATATATTTATATTATAGATATCATCAAAGTGGAAGGGTCATCTGCCTTAAACAAATGTATGGAAGGATGCAAAACAACGGCAAACAATTCATTCGCAATAAAAATGAAAACTATAGAATGTTTGGGTTTTTTTGTTTTATTTGGTCTAATTTTGGTTAGTTTACTATTTATTTAACCGTCACTTACCTCAAAATTAAAACAGTTTATGTTACGTAAAATATTTCGTAAATTTACAAGTAATTTAATCGTCACTTATTACAAAAAGAACAGTGATAAACATATATTCAATTGTATCTCATTGCAGATGAGTGAAAAAGAGATAAAAATTCACACGCAATGTTATAGAAACTTTTATTTCAGTTTTGATACTTGTAATATTACTGCTCATATGACAGGTAGTGTTCTTGCTGAGTTAGCTGCAATTGCTCATAATAAAACATTCTCTAAACCGAGATACAGAAAGCTGTTATATCATATTAAACCAACTGTCTACAAACCCTTATCCAGCAAGCACAACTACAGCGTAATGGCAGCTAACTTGAATAGACCTGTTAACATGCTAATATAGAGCTTCAATGCGAAAACGTCAAAAAACATTATGTCAATGTGTTTGACATAATATAAATTTATTTTCATAATTTTGAGAAAATAAGAAACTTTTTTGACTTTGTCGTAAAGAATGATTGTAATCCAGTAAGGGTGGATGTGTTTTAAGTAGTGTTGTGTGGACGCCCATGCCATAATTGTGGAGTAATGAATTGTGTGCTGACGCCTTGCAACCCCCTTCTACGTACTTGTTATTTAAATAAGCAAATTTCCCAGAAAAAAATTGTATCAATAGCTTAGGTGGTAGTGTCAGACTCCTAACTTTTGTGTGCCGGTTCAAATCTCAGCGCTGCCATATTATATTTTTTAATTAAATTTTTTTTTTTTTTCTTTTGAGGATAAATATGCAACTTCAACAATAAATATGCACCCGTATTACTATTATTTTTATTTAATTTATTTAAAAATCATTTCTTAATTTTACCAAATTGAACTTGGGTCTTTTTCATTTAATGAAATTGAAGGTGCTGCTTAGACCGATCAGACACACATCATATACTTTATTTCAGGGATAATGAAATATAGTTTCGTTTTTTTTTTAGTTTTCGTTTCGTGTATTGTGGAAGTTTGCATAAAAATATATGAAACGTCAAACAGATGTATAAAAATGTACGTCATTATTTAAACGATGCAAGGGAACTATTATGATAGTTAATAATGCTATCGAAAAGTGATTCCTGATGTATCAAAAGTTTCCAAGTCTTGTTGCATGGCCTGTGGGCATAGAAGCCACCTTTTGGGATAAATCCCAAAAATGGGATTTCTCAATCGCAATGGGAATTGGGATTACCCATGGGATATTCAATTGATTTGAGATTTTTTTCCCAATATACTAAAAAAATCATTTAATTGCAATTTCATATGATTTTTTAGTATCTAATTATATATAATTATATATATATTGTTTGTAATAAATAAAATTAATTATTATGGATATATTAAAAGAAGTAACAGTTTTATATCCAAAAAATATAATAAATAATAGCATTATACCATTAGTTCGTTTAGTTCCGCACATAATTAGCAATGAAAATATTAACAAAATTCATTTAGAATTTAAGAAAATTAAACAACACAAAGAAAACAATGATTTAAATTTTACAAAATTTTGGCAAGCCATTTTAAATTCTAAAAATGATAATAATAATTTTCTGTATCCTGAAATGCGAAAACTAATTTCATTTATTTCATGTTTGCCGCACTCTTCTGGATATTTTCTCAATTTAGCTTAAATAAAAATAAAACAAGAAATAGAATTTCAACTGAAATCTTATCGTCAATAATGCATGCGAAACGACTGACAGAGTCAAAAAATTGTTTTTAAGCAGTGTTTAATAAAACACATTTTGAATTATTTACAAAAGAACTGTATGGGTTTAAAAATAATAACACTGATGATAATAATGAAGATGGTATTTTGTAAATATTCTTATATTTTTTTAATAAAATTATAATATCGTTAAATGTATTTTTATATATAATCTAACGATTTAACTGAGGTGACAAAGTTTTATAATATTTTAATTTGGGATTTTAGATAGTATTTTCAATAGGGATTTTTTCCCATGGGATTTAAGGAGATATTTTTGTTCTCACTCCGTGGGAAAATGGGATTTTTTTTGGGAATTGAAGGTGGCTTCCCTGCCTGTGGGGAGTCATCTTCATCTGACCACTCGCAACTACTTGAACGCAGAAGGGGGTTGCAAGGCGTCAGCACACACTTGCTGGATAATGGTTTGTAGACAGTTGATTTAATATGATATAACAGCTTTCTGTATCTCGGTTTAGAAAATGCTTTATTATGAGCAATTGCGGCTAACTGTTCAATAGATGTAAATAAGCTTTATTATAGCAGAGATTTTGTTTTCAGTCGGTAGGAGAACAATGCGATGAGCCTCCGTTCATCGGGAAACTGGGCTGAAAATGCATATATTTGTATGAAGCCATAATAACCCAGGCGAATACCCTTAAATCCGAAAAGTAGTTCATTTGGGAATTGATTTTTAAATGCGGTTGCATATACATTGAATTGCTAACATTTAATTTATAAATTGAATTTAACAAACTGAAAGTTTATGTTATTATTTCTTTATTTTTATTTTAAACACACATTTTTAAAAAATCGAAAATCGATTTAAAATGGATGTTTTGCTCCCATTAATCGATTTCAAAAATCGAATTAAAAATAGTTGATCGAAGAGTCGAAAATCGATTTTTAACTTTGCATACCCATGAGTAATTTAAAGTAATGATCAAGCCGAATAAATGAATAAAATTTAAATGTTGGTTTTCGAAGTTAAAAAAATTTGAGACGAAATTCACAACACAAAATTACCCGGTGGCAACCCAGTGACGTGATAAATTAAATGCCAACAATACAATTTTCATTTATTCTACATGTCCTTCGTTCGTTGCAAAAATTTGGTATGTATTGAATTAAAATTGAATTTTCTAATAAATATATTAAAATTCTTTTTATTTTACAGATACCGATGTGTGTTTATCGCGAAATGGTTCGCGGAATAAAAATTTAGGGCACCGACCAACTCACTGGACTCTAGTGACAGCAAGCAAAAGGCCACCGGGCCAGAGAATGAAGATCTTGCACACTACAATTGCAGGCCCAGTGATCTGCTACTATATGCGCAACTGCATTCGCACAATCAGTGAGATCATTGATTTTCGCTTGAATAGGCAAAGATACAAATCAATTAATATTTCTGCGGGTCCAAACACGAAAGACATCCCGAAAATACTACTGCACGGAAAACCAACGAAGGCAGCATTAGTTATGTGTTGGTACGTTGTGACGAACCATACTAAATAATTGCACGATTAGCTGATATACAATAGACATCTGCACAAGTGCATTTGAAATCCACTTCAAGACCCAGCAAGAACACAGTCAGTCATTTTATTGATCATTTTAGGGGTCACATGTAGAATAGCGTCGGGAAAAAATTATCAAAACTTGTGTATACGTGTGACTTTCCAACCCAATATGCCATTGCACTTAATATTAACTTGCGAATGCTTTGAAATCAATCATTACTTTCAAATCGTAGAGTTGAGGTTAACGTATGAAACACCTTTAACCTAAATTTAAGAATCATAGCTTTTTCAATAAAACTGGTAGCTTAACCTTAACTAGAATATTCCCTTATTTTCCAAAAATATTAACACTAAATCTTAAATTGTTTTCAACGTTTACTTCAAATCAAGTTTTAGCCTTAATTTCAACTCGATATCAAATAAACCTACATTTAGTTTTTTTCTACACTCTCAGAAATATATTGTTACTTTTTAACAATATGTGATTGTCATTTCATTATACAGTGATCATGTGGCACCTCTATTTTCTGGCATTCAAATATATGTCAATTTATTGTTTTTATTTATTTCAAAAATTCAAACAAAATGTAAGTTATATTTTTACAATTTTATTATTCAATATTTATTGAACGCATTTTGTGTAGATATGGGAGCCACCAAACGTTTGACGGTAGAAATGGGAAGTAAACCCTGGATAACGCATGCGAGTACTATAAAGTGCGACTGTTCTGCTATCCACAAATGCTCAAGACCACTTCTGCCTTTCACATTTGCGTTAAGCTATTGACGACGACCAAATCTACCAAAACATTGCAGAAGATGTTCTCTTAGTGTACATTTCTGCACTATAAATAATTGTTTGCTAATAAAAATTATAAAAATATTCGTGTGACATTTTTTATCTTATTAAATGACAATGTCGATTGTTATTCTTAAACAATCGAATGACATTTTAATATAACAATCTGATTGCCAAACCAACAATAATTTGACAATCTGATCATGAGATCTATTTTGAACATCGAAATTGTTACAATATTGTCGGAAATGACAATATATTTCTGAGAGTGTATTATATATGGATTTAATCCTGCAAAATTAGTAAAATAAAGGGAATCCTCATATAGGACAACAAAAAGGGCATTTTTCAATCAATTATCCCGTTTTATGTCGTCCAACCAATATCGTAGACTTCAAGCCCGAGCATCAAGACATCTTCAGAAAATCGTTGCCAGCAACCAAAATGTGGTAGACGTATTTTTTTAAGTTTGTATGTTTCAAGCTCTCGAATATAATTCTGGAACCTATTTAAGGTTTACGGGGGCGGTTGGTATATTGTTATAAATATTCACAGAAGTCCAAACATTAATAGATTTCGGTAAGCTATTAGATTTGGACGCGCGTTCATAGAAGCCACCTTTTGGGATAAATCCCAAAAATGGGATTTCTCAATCGCAATGGGAATTGGGATTTCCAATGTGATATTCAATTGATTTGGGATTTTTTTTCCCAATATAAAAAAAATCATTTAATTGCAATTTCATATGATATTTTAGTATCTATAATTATATAATTATATATATATTTTTTATAATAGATAAAATTAATTATTATGAATATATTAAAAGAAGTAACCGTTTTAGATCCAAAAAATATAATAAATAATAGCATTATACCATTAGTTTGTTTAGTTCCGCACATAATTAGCAATGAAAATATTAACAAAATTCATTTAGAATTTAAGAAAATTAAACAACACAAAGAAAACAATGATTTAAATTTAACAAAATTTTGGCAAGCCATTTTAAATTCTAAAAATGATAATAATAATTTTCTGTATCCTGAAATGCGAAAACTAATTTCATTTATTTCATGTTTGCCGCACTCTTTTGCAAATGTGGTAAGGATATTTTCTTAATTTAGCTTAAATAAAAATAAAACAAGAAATTGACTTTTAACTGAAATGTTATCGTCAATAATGCATGCGAAACGACTGCGAGTCAAAAAATTGTATTGATGCAGTGTTTAATAAAACACATTTTGAATTATTTACAAAGGAAATATATGGGTTTAAAAATAATAACACTGATGATAATAATGAAGATGGTATTTTGTAAATATTCTTATATTTTTTTAATAAAATTATAATATCGTTAAATGTATTTTTATATATAATCTAACGATATAACTTAGGTGACAAAGTTTTATAATATTTTAATTTGGGATTTTTGGGATTTTAGATAGTATTTCCCACTTCAATTGGGATTTTTTTCCCATGGGATTTAAGGAGGTATTTTTGTTCTCACTCCGTGGGAAAATGGGATTTTTTTGGGAATTGAAGGTGGCTTCCCAGCGCGCGTTGTTATGTTATATTTTTTGTCAGGGTTTCTATTGTGCGAATGCGGCGGCACATATGTAGTGGTGAAAAAAATGAAAATTTTCTTGTTGATATTTACTATATCACGTCACTGGATTGCCACAGAGTAATTTTGTGTAGTGAATTTCGTGTCAAGTTTTTTTAACTTCGAAAACCAACGTTGGAATAACAATCATTTCTTCGGCTTGATCATGACTTTACATCCACACTGGTTGTAAAAGAAAATTCTCCAAATTTAATGAACCTTAAACTCATTGCTTATTGGGTTTATATCCCTGTCTTACGCACGTTTACACAGATTTTTCTTACATGTATAAGTGATTCGCAAACATTTTGCATTTGTGTTGAAGTTTCGGCCAGCAAGAACATTCACTTCGTTTCAAAACATTTACTGTCGTCAACTCTATGCTTGAAAATCAAATGAATGTCTTGCTCATAACATCGAAGAACCAAACACAAACACAAACAAAACACAAACAAAACAAAATTGAAGTGAAGAGGTCTATGATGATGTGCACTTTTTTTTTTTATATTTTTTTTATTTATTTATCATTCTTACTTTAGGAAATTTTCATTAATATTTATATATAGAAAAAAAAACAAGAAGTATACGAAAATCATATAATATTTTATATTATTTTTTTTTATATATATATATTTTTATATATATTTTTTTTATACATTTTTAATATTTTTTTCATTATTTAATTAGATTTTTTTTATTTTGGATATATTGCTATTCGACCAGAGCGTTGATTTTGTCGTACAAATTTTTTTTTAACTATTTTTTTTTTGAAAAATTAATGTTTGTTGAATTTTTTATTAACACATAAATAGCAACAACAGCATTATCTTCGTCGAATGAGCGGCAGATTTGTTGTTGTTTTCAATGTTCGTCTTCTTACTCGTTACTAGTTGCGTTCACTCGCTGCACCCATTGTATTCGTTGCATGTTCAGCGATAACCCAATATGCCACAGGGTCAGCGTTGTAAAAAATGATCATAATTACCTTTAAGGTCTAGTGTGTTTTTCAAATTAGTTACAAATATAAATTAAGTGCTATTTTTAGCGCTTACTCTGCATTTGAAAATGATTTGGTAATAACATAACCAAAAAAGGGCAGTGAAAATTAGGAACAAAAATGTAGTGACGCTCAAAACAGTACGTTTTTATGATTGCAATATAAGCCCTTACAAAAATATAACGCGCGTCCAAATCTAATAGCTTACCGAAATCTATTAGTGTTTGAACTTCTTTGAATCTTTAAACAATATACCGACTTCCCCCGCCATCCTTGATTAGGCTCCAGAAGAGCTTGAAAAGTACAAGCTTACAACAAAAACACGTCTACCACATTTTGGAAACGGGCATCCGAACTGCTGATAGACATGAGGTCATTTGTTTTGATGCAATAACGTACTCAGTTGCCGTAACAAATGCATAAACGTAAAATTTTGGCGGAATGAAACATGCGATCATGAGGTTACGACAACCGAACGTGCAGTTACACGGACTAACATTTCGGTTATAGTAAAAAATGGTACTTTCATTTTAATGACATGAGTTACAACAAATGCATTTCGGCTGCAAATCTGAAACGTTGGTTCAATTAACCTCATGCCAAAAGAGGATTTTTCTGTGTGTAGGATATTGGTTGGATGACATCCCAAATAGCACAATCAACTGAAAAGTAAACGTTATATGGCACAAAACTGTATGAACGTCGTGTAACTACTGTAAGTGTAGGTCTTTATAAGTCCTATTTAATTCAACGTGTATAGGTTTATTGAACTAATAATACAACTCGTATACAGTGACATTAGTTGCTTCTGTGGCAGGAACTTCTCAACCTTAATAAAGGCGTCACGACGAGTGCATGTCTGTCTTCTATGCACGAGGACCCGGGTTCGAGTCCTGCCTGCGGCAATATTTTTTTTTATTCATTTTTTTATTTTTATTTATTATTATTAATATGTTATTATTACTATTATTATTATCATATAATTCATCATTATGACATTTAAACATTATACTATGAATGTTGAAATTTAATAATAAATTCACCAATACATACGTTTGGTTATTACACATCAAAATGAATTGCACAATATTAATGGACAGTGGTCGAGTGAAAGTGTACTGGCTTTGCAATCCAAAGGAAGGGAGTTCAAATCACCGTGGAACATAGTGTAGATAATGTTTTTTAAATAATAATAATTTAATTAAAATATTGCAATTTAATTTAATTAATTTCAGAGCAGAAAAACGGAATAAAAAAATAATTTTATTATTCAATAAAATATATAACAAAAAAATATATATATATACATATATTTTTATTGTATTAACATTGTATAACTGTTATCTAAGATTGTTTACACAGTTCTTTTAAAAAATGATATGTAAAATATATGTAGATGCCGTGTAAATGCTATTTGATTACTTATAAAAAGCTATATAGGAGCTTATTCTAACTTTTATACAATTATAAATCTGAAGTATATGCAACCCAGCAAGAACACTACCGGTCATATGAGCAGTAATATCACAAGTATCAAAACTGAAAGTTTGAGTAAAAGTTTCTATAACATTGTTAAGACCGTCGGGATAAAATTGACCGAAACTTTTGTGTGCGTGTGAATTTTTATCTCTTTCTCACTCATCTGAAATGAGATACAATTGAATATATGTTTATCACTGTTCTTTTGGTAAACCACCCATGGAAAAAGTATATCGAAAATTATACTACGTTTCATAGGTTTTTGCTATGCACAATAACATTTTATAATTCGTTATCGTTTGTAGTAAAATTACTATGAATTGATATGATCAATAATAGTTCATAGTAAATTGTGTGTCAAATCAACCGTCTTTCATCATTTATAAAAGGTGTTCAATAGCGGCGGTCGACTACGGGTAAGATGTCACAAATTAAATTCAACTTTTAAATTTATTTGTACATGTTCTAGCTGATACGACACATTCTGCTGGTCGAAGCATCCAATATTATTTGGATTACAATTTGGATATCGGTGTCAAGGACCCGCGAAGCTGAAGCTGGTCGGCTTACTGGAGTCTACGGAAGCATCCTACTGCACAATGTTGTTCGCGATTGAAGCAGGCTGCGCACTGTGTTGGAGCCGTTGGGATTGCGTGGCGGTTTATTTTATTTCACATTATCAACACTTATGGAAAATGTCCAAAAGCGGCGAGCGACCGCGGGTAAGTTGAAACTAAATAAATTAAATTTTTAAATTTATTTTTTCATATTGTAGCAATTGTAGCAACACCTTCCTAAGATGCTTCAATATTATTTACTTCTGCCCGTTGCTGCCGATTCTTGCTTCGAATCAGTGATGAGGAGACTTGTTAGCTGGAGATCCATCCAGTAACAAAGCCTGCGCATCGTCGCTGCGGCATACAGATGAGCGGTCGTTGCATCAACTCGTCCCCAAGCCGTCCGCTGGTTGCGTACCTCGGAAATGTGTTGCAGACGCTGGAGTTGCGTGGCGGACAGTGCGGCGACGAAACTATTTCATTTGCGATTAGTGTGAATATTTAATAATATACTTATTTGTTTTTGATTTAAAAATTATAAATAAATATAATAAATTGAAATGATAATATTTCTATTCATTGGTTTACTGTAGTAAAAATGTTATTAAACATAGTAAATTCATATGTAGAAGATAGTAAAAAAATCATTATTGTGCATATTAAATTAAAATGAAACATAGTAAATTTATGATATTTGACAATTTGAAAAATTTACTATGAAAAAATAATGATGTTACTATAACTAAATTTGACTTCATATCGTTAAGATATATAACGAATTTACTATGAATCATAACGGATTTACAATGTTTTTTCCCTGGGTGTAAGTGACGATTAAATTACTTGTAAATTTACGAAATATTTTACGTAACATAAACTGTTTTAATTTTGAGGTTAGGGACGGTTTAATTAATAAACTAACCAAAATTAGACTAAATAAAACCAAAAAACTCAAAATTCTATAGTTTTCATTTTTTTTGCGTTGAATATAATGCGCATTACATTCAACATGTTTGCATTACAAAATTGTCTATTAAAACGACTTTTGTTTGCCGTTGTTTTGCTTCCTTCCATGCATTTGTTTAATGCAGATGACCCTTTCACTTTGATGATATCTATAATATGAACAGATAAATAAGCAATATATACAAATATTCTTTTCAATATACTTTCTTTTAGTGCTTATCAATTGTTTATAATTTAAGTAACATCTTTTTCAACTCCTGCTGTAGCGGCTACTGTTGCAAACGTAATAAATAACCTACAAATAAAAAATAGTGGCAAACCGATGCGCAAAAAATATGAGTTTTCATTACTAGTAAAATTACGGGTCATATATCTATCCTTGATCCTGCAGGGATGTATTTCAAATTATTAATTTAACCGTCCCTAACCTCAAAATTAAAACAGTTTATGTTACGTAAAATATTTCGTAAATTTACAAGTAATTTAATAGTCACTTATACCCAGGGAAAAAACATTGTAAATATATAAATATATATATATATATATATATATATATATATATATATATATATATGTATATATATATATATATATATATATATATATATATATATATATATATATATATATATATATATACATAAAAAAATATATATATATATATATATATATATATTATATATATAAATATATATATATATATTATTATATTTTTTTTCCCTGGGTGTAAGTGACGATTAAATTACTTGTAAATTTACGAAATATTTTACGTAATATAAACTGTTTTCATTTTGAGGTTAGGGACAGTTAAATTAATAGTAAACAAACCAAAATTAGACTAAATAAAACCAAAAACTCAAAATTCTATAATTATTCTATTGTTATTATATATATATATATATATATATATATATATATATATATATATATATATATATATATATATTAACATGTTTACACAGTTATTTTAAAAAGTACAACCTTTTATTCCCGGCCAGACATGCCTTATCGAAACTCCAATACAAAGAACACATTATATTTTCTCACTCATACATAAATAATTTGAAATACATCCCTGCAGGATCAATGATAGATATATGATCCGTAATGTTACTAGTAATGAAAACTCATATTTTTTGCGCGTCGGTTTGCCACTATTTTTTATTTGTAGGTTATTTATTACGTTTGCAACCGTAGCCGCTACAGCAGGAGTTGAAAAAAGATGTTACTTAAATTATAAACAATTGATAAGCACTAAAAGAAAGTATATTGAAAAGAGTATTTGTATATATTGCTTATTTATCTGTTCATTTTATAGATATCATCAAAGTGAAAGTGTCATCTGCATTAAACAAATGTATGGAAGGAAGCAAAACAACGGCAAACAAAAGTCGTTTTAATAGACAATTTTGTAATGCAAACATGTTGAATGTAATGCGCATTATATTCAGCGCAAAAAAAATGAAAACTTTAGAATTTTGAGTTTTTTGGTTTTGTTTAGTCTAATTTTGGTTAGTTTACTATTAATTTAACCGTCCCTAACCTCAAAATTAAAACAGTTTATGTTACGTAAAATATTTCGTAAATTTACAAGTAATTTAATCGTCACTTACACCCAGGGAAAATACATTGTAAATATATATATATATATATTTATATAAATATATATATATATATATATATATATATATATATATATATATATATATATATATATATATATATATATATAAAACAACGGCAAACAAAAGTCGTTTTAATAGACAATTTTGTAATGCAAACATGTTGAATGAATGTAATAGAATTTTGAGTTTTTTGGTTTTATTTAGTCTAATTTTGGTTAGTTTACTATTAATTTAACCGTCCCTAACCTCAAAATTAAAACAGTTTATGTTACGTAAAATATTTCGTAAATTTACAAGTAATTTAATCGTCACTTACACCCAGGGAAAAAACATTGTAAATCCGTTATGATTCATAGTAAATTCGTTATATATCTTAACGATATGAAGTCAAATTTAGTTATAGTAACATCATTATTTTTTCATAGTAAATTTTTCAAATTGTCAAATATCATAAATTTACTATGTTTTATTTTAATTTAATATGCACAATAATGATTTTTTTACTATCTTCTACATATGAATTTACTATGTTTAATAACATTTTTACTACAGTAAATCAATGAATAGAAATATTAACATTTCAATTTATTATATTTATTTATAATTTTTAAATCAAAAACAAATAAGTATATTATTAAATATTCACACTAATCGCAAATGAAATAGTTTCGTCGCCGCATTGTCCGCCACGCAACTCCAGCGTCTGCAACACATTTCCGAGTTACGCAACCAGCGGACGGCTTGGGGACGAGTTGATGCAACGACCGCTCATCTGTATGCCGCAGCATCGTCGTCGCAGGCTTTGCCGCTGGATGGATCTCGAGCTAACAAGGCTCCTCGTCACTGATTCGAAGCAAGAATCGGCAGCAACGGGCAGAAGTAAATAATATTGAAGCATCTTAGGAAGGTGTTGCTACAATTGCTACAATATGAAAAAATAAATTTAAAAATTTAATTTATTTAGTTACAACTTACCCGAGGTCGTTCGCCGCTTTTGGACATTTTCCATAAGTGTTGATAATGTGAAATAAAATAAACCGCCACGCAATCCCAACGGCTCCAACACAGTGCGCAGCCTGCTTCAATCGCGAACAACATTGTGCAGTAGTATGCTTCCGTAGACTCCAGTCAGCCGACAAATTGTAATCCAAATAATATTGGATGCTTCGACCAGCAGAATGTGTCGTATCAGCTAGAACATGTACAAATAAATTTAAAAGTTGAATTTAATTTGTGACATCTTACCCGTAGTCGACCGCCGCTATTGAACAACTTTTATAAATGATGAAAGACGGTTGATTTACTATGAACTATTATTGATCATATCAATTCATAGTAATTTTACTACAAACGATAACGAATTATAAAATGTTATTGTGCATAGCAAAAACCTATGATACGTAGTATAATTTTCGATATACTTTTTCCATGGGTGGTTTACCAAAAGAACAGTGATAAACATATATTCAATTGTATCTCATTTCAGATGAGTGAGAAAAAATTCACACGCACACAAAAGTTTCGTTCAATTTTATCCCGACGGTCTTAACAATGTTATAGAAACTTTTACTCAAACTTTCAGTTTTGATACTTGTGATATTACTGCTCATATGACCGGTAGTGTTCTTGCTGGGTTGCATATACTTCAGATTTATAATTGTATAAAAGTTGGAATAAGCTCCTATAAAGCTTTTTATAAGTAATCAAATAGCATTTACACGACATCTACATATATTTTACATATCATTTTTTAAAAGAACTGTGTAAACATTATTAGAGTACAGTTATACAATGTTAATCTAATAAAAATATATGTATATATATATATTTATATTTTTAAGTTATATATTTTATTGAATAATAAAATTATTTTTTTATTCCGTTTTTCTGCTCTGAAATTAATTAAATTAAATTAATTAAAAAAACTTTATCTACACTATGTTCCACGGTGATTTGAACTCCCTTCCTTTGGATTGCAAAGCCAGTACACTTTCACTCGACCACTGTCCATTAATATTGTGCAATTCATTTTGATGTATAATAATCAAACGTATGTATTGGTGAATTTATTATTAAATTTTAACATTCATAGTATAATGTTTAAATGTCATAATGATGAATTATATGATAATAATAATAGTAATAATAACATATTAATAATAATAAATAAAAATAAAAAAATGAAAAAAAAAAATGTTGCCGCAGGCAGGATTCGAACCCGGGTTCTCGTGCATGGAAGACAGGCATGCACTCGTCGTGACGCCTTTATTAAGGTTGAGAAGTTCCTGCCACAGAAGCAACTAATGTCACTGTATACGAGTTGTATTATTAGTTCAATAAACTTATACACGTTGAATTAAATAGGACTTATAAAGACCTACACTTACAGTAGTTACACGACGTTCCTACAGTTTTGTGCCATATAACGTTTACTTTCTCAGTTGATTGTGCTATTTGGGATGTCATCCAACCAATATCTTACACACAGAAAAATCCTCTTTTGGCATGAGGTTAATTGAACCAACGTTTCAGTTTTGCAACCGAAATGCATTTGTTGTAACTCATGTCATTAAAATGAAAGTACCATTTTTTACTATAACCGAAATGTTAGTCCGTGTAACTGCACGTTCGGTTGTCGTAACCTCATGATCGCATGTTTCATCCCGCCAAAATTTGTCGTTTATGCATTTGTTACGGCAACTGAGTACGTTGCATTGCATCAACAAAACAAATGACCTCATGTATATCAGCAGTTCGGATGCCAGTTTCCAAAATGTGGTAGACGTGTTTTTGTTGTAAGCTTGTACTTCTCAAGCTCTTCTGGAGCCTAATCAAGGATGGCGGGGGAAGTCGGTATATTGTTTAAAGATTCAAAGAAGTCCAAACACTAATAGAATTCGGTAAGCTATTAGATTTGGACGCGCGTTATATTTTTGTAAGGGCTTATATTGCAATCATAAAAACGTACTGTTTTGAGCGTCACTACATTTTTGTTCCTAATTTTCACTGCCCTTTTTTGGTTATGTTATTATCAAATCATTTTCAAATGCAGAGTAAGCGCTAAAAATAGCACTTAATTTATATTTGTAACTAATTTGAAAAACACACTAGACCTTAAAGGTAATTATGATCATTTTTTACAACGCTGACCCTGTGGCATATTGGGTTGTCGCTGAACATGCAACGAATACAATGGGTGCAGCGAGTGAACGCAACTAGTAACGAGTAAGAAGACGAACATTAAAAACAACAACAAATCTGCCGCACATTCGACGATGTTGTTGTGGCTATTTATGTGTTAATAAAAAATTCAACAAACATTAAAAATAATAATAATGTAAAAATTTTTTCGATAAATAAAAAAAATTAATATAAAATATTATATGATATTCGTATTTTTTTTTCTATATTTAAATATTAATGAAAATTCCCTAAAGTGAGAATGATAAATAAAAAAAAATAAAAAAATGCACTAAGTACTCGGTGTCATAAGCAGTTCATTTCAGTATATTAATTTTTAGTGCACATTCATTCATAAAATAACTGTGTAAACATGGTAATATATACATATATATATATATATATATATATATATATATATATATATATATATATATATATATATTATATATATGTAATATATATATATATATTATATATATTATATATATTATATATATATATTATATATATATATATATATATATATATATATATATATATATATATATATATATATATATATAGGAGGAAGAAATTCAATGGAGAATGTTTCAAGTGCAACAGATTTGGTCACCAAGCAAAGGACTGAAAACAAGGCGAAGCTCGAACTGTTAGCAACAAAGGATTCTGTTTCATGGCAGACAGAGTCATCTCAAGAAACGATAGCAAGAAGGTGGTGTTCATGCTGAATTCTGGGGCTAGCGACCATCTCACTAGCCCCAGTGGCATTTTTTCGAGCTTCAAGAATTAAAGTATCCCGTTGAAATCATTGTTGCAAAGAGTGAATAATCTCTTTTGGAAAAACGATCCGGAAAAATATACGCCATTAGCAACAAAGGTGTGGAATTGACGATGAAGATAATTTGCTATCAGTGAGCAAATTAACAAATGCCGGAGCTGAAGTTCAATTTCGACAAAATAAAGCCTTGATATTCCGAATATACTTTTGTGTTGTATGCGTTGAGGGGAAAAACTGCTGAGAACCGTTTGATGGCACCCGCATACGTGCAAAACGACCACTGGAACAAATACATTCTGACGTGTGTGGGCCATTGGATCCTGTTGCACGTGACGGTTCTAAGTTCTTTCGCAATGGTGTTTATAATTAAGAAGAAATCTTAAGTGTTTGAGGCCTTTAAAGAATACGAAGCGTTAACCAAAGCAATGCTCTTAAAGAAGAGCAAATAAATGCAGAATCAACAGTAATTGTAACCAGAAGCCACGAGCAAGAGGAGGAAATTGAAGATAATGCTGGTTTTCTTCAAAAGTATGGAGTGGATTATACCGACACTTATGCTCCAATGGCGAAACTAACTACAAATCGTGTTGGGCTAGCCGTAGGTATTCATAAAAAATACCACTTTCATCAGTTAGATGTGAAAACTGCATTTTTGCATGGAGACCTTAAAGAAGATATATATATGTCGATACCAGATGGATTAAAAGCTCAAAAAGATATGGCATGCAAACTAAAAAGATCGCTTTATGGATTAAAACAGTATCCGCGATGTTGGAACGATAAATTTAATGACTTCCTTCTGTTGCTAAAGTTTTAAAGATCTAGACACGACTACTGTTTGTACACTAAGATCGATAATCAAAACGTTTTGATTTTAATATTATATGAAAATGAAGTTTGGTGAAGAGCATCTAATGTTATCGCAAGAAGCTAGCATCGACAATGTACTTGCTAGATTTGGAATGTTGGAATGCAACGCAGTCAAAAGTCCGATGGAAAAAGGTTTGCAATTGAAACCAAGTACTAGCGAAATACAGTTACAGAAACCATACCGTGAACTTCTGGGTAGTCTCATGTACATTATTCTGTGCTCGAGACCGTACATTTGTTATGGCGATTCCAACAAAATCCAACCGATACACACTGGCGGCATCTAAAAAGAATTGTGAGAGATTTAAAAGGTACGAAGTCTTCGAAACTAAACTTTAGTGTATGTCAAGAGGAACCAATTACTGGATACGCTGATGCAGACTGGGCTGCCGACACTAAAGAAAGAATATCTGTAAGTCTTCAATATATATATCTTTAATATATATGTTTCGTGGTTCAGTAAAAAGCTAGCAACGGTTTTTTTTTTTTAATGTGGGATAAAAAATAGAGCCACTGCACTCAGACAGGGTTATATCCATTGTGCTGTGACCCAGTTCCCTGGTTTTTAATGATACTTCTTAGATTCATTATTCAACCTAAGAAGGCTATTGTGTAATAAAGAGTGAAGCTGATCCTCTCTCATCACGTCTGTGCCAAAGATCTGCCTTCTAATTCTAGAAAATGCTGGACAGTCACAGAGATAGTGCTCTGTGGTGCCCGTTTCTTCGTAGCTGGCAGAATATAAGGGCGCATTCGGCCAGGCCGATTGCGTTCATGTGTTTTTAACATGCGTAGTGTTCCGTTTGAATTCCCGTCAGTTTTCTGCACTCCTTTCTACTTAAGGAAAGTAGAAACGAGGCCGATCTTTTGGTTATCGTCGGTGTCATGAGCTTGGAGAATCTGCATTTCGTCTCATTCAGCCATCTGCTCTTGTGTGCGGAGGCGACCCAAGAGCTGATGACGAATTTTCCCGTCCATGCAGGTAGTCCAAGCACAGGTTCTGGTCCAAATGGATTATCCTCAGATCCAGCACGTGCTAGTTCGTCAGATGTTTCATTGCCCGAAACTCCTTTATGGCCCGGCACCCAAATCAGTTTCAGTGTATTGTATTTACCAACACAATTGAGACGTGATCTGCATTGACGTACAATTTTGGATGTGATGACATGGTTGTTCAAAGCCATAAGAGCAGCCTGACTATCGCTGCAAACTGATATAGCCCTGTTCTGCCATCTATTATCCGCAATGTAGTCCATAGCCATAAGTATAGCATAGACTTCGGCTTGAAATACCGAGGCATTGTCGCCTAAGGCGAAGTGAAGTCTGCGGTCATCCGGTTCCACAAACACTCCAGCACCAGATCCCTGATCGGTTCTGGAGCCGTCTGTGAAAATGCGGTGTGACCCTCTACCTGGCTCACAGTCAGGCGTTAGCCAGTCTTGAATGTCAGGTTGGCAGACCTCAAAATTTCGTCTTGGTAATATTTCTGTTATCATTGCATCAGAGGGCATCTCCAGTAGACAGGTGTCTAATGGAGTGTCAAGTGCAATGTCAGAGATATTCCAGGGAACATTAAACCAGAAACCACCTCGTTTTAGTCTCCAGCAGCCTTTCATGGCTTCGCCTCTGATGAAGATGTCAAGTGGTGGTAGGTTTAAGATTGCATTCAGTGCTGGACCAGGTGAAGTGGGAAAGGCACCCGTAACACCCAGACACACGGTTCTCTGAATCTTGGCAAGACTAGTTGTCACGCATTTTCGCGACAGCTTGTTCCACCTGTTGAGTGTCAATATAATGGCAGTCAGTCATTTGAACACATTTCTCCTAAGTCAGATGACAATCAGTCATTTGAATACATTTTTCCTATTGGGCATCTCTTGCTGTTCATTAAATAAGGTTGCTAACATATTTTAATAATATAATGTGCAATTGTTATTGAAAACAAAAGCATGCCATTTTCAATATGGGTTAACAACGCACTTGTTGTTGTTGTTAAAACATGCGGCGAAAATACACAATGTCAGCACTAGTGACTATGAACCCAATTCGCGACAGCGTTAAGCGGTTGAATTGTAAACAAATATGCACGAAATAAAACTACCTGGTAGGCAAAGAAACTCATGACGACTTTAGAAGTGGAACAAAGAAAAAGGAAATAAAAATTATTAAGAAGATAAAATTGAAATGGAGTAAGTGTTATTATTTATTCAATGTCTTATTTTTAGGTGATAAAATAGGGACATTAACATTGGCGCAGCCGGTTTTAGAACCAAACACTCTAGATAGAGGTAAAATTATAAAAATATAAACAATTTTGGAAAATTAGAATAGTTTCGTTGGAAAAAATATCTTAAACTGACACGTTTAATGGAAACTCTTCAATCAGAATTAAAAAAAGCACAATATGAAACAACAAAATTAAATGGAGAAATTGGACTTTTCATTGAACGTTTGTGGACAGAAATTAAAAGAATAAACGGTTCAAAAGACTACATTCAGCTAGTTAGAGAAAAGATTGGAACCACTGCTGTCACGAGAATAGAAGAAGCAGACATAATATTCTTATCATTTTTAGAAATAATAGAAGCTAAGACAGATTTTAGCATAACAGAGAAAGAAAAATTAGAGACAGAGTTAACAGAATTGAAAAAATTGAATAATTGCTTGAGAGATCAAATTAAAACAATTTTGGATCACGCAGAACACTTAGACGAAAATAGAGGAAAACTAGTGGAAATTATTGAAAACCGGAATTACATAGACACACCGGAAACATCTAGAAGTGCCCGATTCAGGGCTGAGTATGGTAGTATCACTGATGCACAAAAAAGAATTGTACAATTAGAAGATAGAAATAGACTACTACAGCAAGAATTAGAGTTAGTAACCAACGACTCATTGATACATAAGGAAGCTGTAAATAACAGTGAAATAAGTCACACAGAAAAAATAAATTTCCCGGAATTTAAAATGGGTATCGAACATATTGCAAAAATGGTGAACCATTTGGTTCCGATGTTCTCAGGCAAGGACTCCAATGATTTACCCTCAGAAGTATGCAAATTCATACAAGGATGTGATTTAGCGGTAAAGTCAACAAAAAAAAACAGAGTTTCAAGAATTTTTATCGTGTGTTAAGCAAAGAATGTATGGAGATGCATTCGACCTAGTAAAAGGTATTCAATTTAGCAGATTAGATGAATTATATACATTAATAAAGAGGACATATCTTAAAACCGTAACCTTAGACTCAGTGATAAATGAAATAAAGGAGACATATCAAAGATCTACCGAAGAAATTCGACCTTTTGCAAGACGCCTAAATGTACTAAAAACAAAGGCGGTGGAATTAATAAAAGAAAA
Source organism: Dryomyza anilis (assembly GCA_951804985.1). Taxonomy (NCBI): domain Eukaryota; kingdom Metazoa; phylum Arthropoda; class Insecta; order Diptera; family Dryomyzidae; genus Dryomyza; species Dryomyza anilis. Next base: position 41,769,914 of record OX638130.1, on the reverse strand, counting down.
ATATAATGGCAGAGGGGACGAAGCTATGCTAATAGAATTAGAGAAATCCATACAAAAGACTTTTAAGGTAGGCCTTAAGGACAGCACACTGAAAATACACATGCTAAATAATAAGGCGGACTCACTAGATTCACTGATAGAGGAAGCGGTAGAAACGTTGGAGACGATACAAAGTGGGCGTGTAAGAGAAACATCGCATAGTGCCGCAGAGGTGCTTTTTAGCAGAGCCTCACTCCCCACATGTGGAGAAATCGGTATAAAAAATTCAACCGAAAGGAATAAAGTGGAAACCCCATGTTCATTTTGCGGTAATGTAGGACACACGCGGGACGAATGCGTCAGTCGAAAAAATACTCCATACTGTCAAGGATGTGAGACCTATGGTCACGAAACGAACTTAAGATGTGCACAAAAAATAAATGAACCAGAGCAGCAATTTACAAGTAAACAACAAACACAAAATAACAACTATAATAATGGCTTCCCGAACAATACGCAAGCCCATAATAGCAATTATATTGCTCGTGGTAATAATAACCACAACAATGGGAATTATAATAATAATGGAAATAATAGGAATTATAATAATAATGGAAATAATAGGAATTATAATAATAACAATAATAATAGAAGATATAACAACAATAATAGGAAAACTAACAATAATAATAGAAATAATAATTACAACAATGGAAATAACTATAACAATAATAATGGTAATACCAATAGTAATAGTCGTCAAAATTACAATAATAATGACGATAGGAGAAATGGAAATAATAATAATAACAACAACAATTATAATAAGAAAGATTTAAATAAATGTAAATGGTGTGAAAGAATCGGGCATACGTTGGAAAACTGTTACGCGAAGAAAAATTTTGAGTCTACCCGCAATCAGGGAAACTGTTAGGGGCCCAGAATAGGCCAATTATCTGGGAACCCAAGACAAGTTGCGACATCAGGCCAACGAAGATAGGAATTGTGAATCAGACGCCGTGTGCGGCAGTGGATACGTTCGCTATCAATGGTAGGAAAATGGTAGATAATTTTTGTTCACTAATTATATTAACGTTGAACGTCTTTGGCATAATAGCATTAACAGCAAAAATTAATTTTTATGATTGCATAATAAAAAGGATATGTATAGAAGAAAATAAGAAGAAATTTAATGATCTGATAACTTCAGGAATTGATAGCATAAATAAAAATATGAGTAAATATATTGAAAATATTAAGGAATTAAAATTAAGTTTATATACAAAATCAAAGAAAAATCGCATTATTTATAGTAGACATGGGGAATTCAGACAGATATCAAAATTAAATGATGTCTTTATAGAAATTCCTTGCAAGCAAGCGAAAAATGGGAAACTAATATTACTAGTAGATTCTGGTGCAGACTCTAGCTTGGTAAAGTGGAGTGCATTAGATAATAAACTAGAAAGAAATTAAAGAGACACAAAAGATCTGAGCGGAGCATTTGGGGGACATGTGACCACTGCAGGATCAATTGAAATTCAACATATGGAACATAGAAGGCTCAGTCTAACGTTACATACAATAATGCAGGATCAGGGAGTTCCGGCAGACGGTATACTTGGACGAGATAATCTATGGAACCACGCAATCATCAATGCAGTGGAAAAGGGATTAACCTTTATAGACAGAAACAAAAATAAAATTGTAACACTACCACTCAGATCACTAGATGAAATAAATAAAATATTATACAGTGAAGAAACAAGATCGAAAGGTATCGCCAGATTACCACTACGAACCAAGATCCCCGTAGTAATAATTCAAAAACAGGAAATTTCACCAGGAGTCTATATCGGAGAAACCATATCAAATGTGAGAAAAAATAGTGTTTACGTTTCAGTTTTAAACTCAACAGAAAAAGATATAATATTGAATAAGAACATACAGCTCAAATTTTCAAATTATAATAAATTTATGGAACCAGTGAGTGGCACAATGAATAGCGTACAATGCATAAACATACGACACAGAATATGCAAACTATTTGACTCATTAAAATTGGATCCAAATGCAAATGTTGAAGAGAAGGCATCCATAGAAAAAATATGTGCGTCGTACCATGATGTATTTCTGTTAGAGGGGGATGAGCTATCGTATACACCTATTTTAAAACATGAAATCCCCACAATAGACGGCCAACCTCCGATAAACCGAAAACAATATAAATTACCACATATTCACAGAGAAGAAATCAACAAACAGGTGCAGAAGTTATTAGACGACGATATTATATCACCAAGCACGTCGCCTTGGAATTCACCACTATTGTTGGTACCTAAAAAGAGTGGCAAGGACGGACAGAAAAAATGGAGACTGGTAATAGATTTCAGAAAATTGAACGAAGCAACGATTAAACAAGTATTTCCAATACCTCGTATTGATGAAATTTTGGATCAGTTAGGTCACAGTAGGTATTTTTCAACATTAGATCTTGCAAGTGGTTATCACCAAGTGCTAGTAGATGAACGCCACAGAGAAAAAACAGCGTTCAGCACGGGCTTGGGACATTTTGAATTTAATAGGATGCCATTTGGATTGACGGGGGCACCTGCTACGTTTCAAAGAATATTGAACCACATTTTAACAGGATTGCAGGGACTTGATTGTTTCGTATATCTGGACGATATAGTTGTGTATGGAAAAAACCGAATGGAGCACGAAATTAGACTATGTAAGGTGTTAGAAAAATTGAGGGAAAATAATTTGAAATTAAATACGGAAAAATGCAATTTTTTAAGGCGTGAAGTAGTATATTTAGGGCACAAATGCACGGAGTCAGGCGCAATGCCAGATCCCGATAAAATAGAATGTGTAAAAAATATTCCGATACCCAGGACCAAGAAACAGGTACAAGCCTTCTTAGGTTTAGTAAATTATTACAGAAAATTCGTTAAGAATATGGCAAGGTTAACATTACCGATTAATAAACTGTTGCGGAAGGATGCCAGTTTTGTATGGACAGACAAGTGCCAAGATTCATTTATAAAACTTAAAGAAGCAATTATTTCACCTAATGTTCTAGCATACCCAGATTTTTCAAAACCATTTGTATTGACAACAGATGCAAGTGGAGAAGCTATAGGAGCAGTGCTGTCACAGGGCGAGCCAGGTTCTGATCGACCAATCGCATTTGCAAGTAGAGCTCTGAATGACGCAGAAACAAGGTACTCAACAATTGAACGAGAATTTTTGGCAATAGTATGGGCCACAAAAAATTATAGAGCGTATTTGTTGGGGCGTCCATTCACGGTTTATACGGATCATCAACCACTGCGTAGCATAGCGAATTTAAAGGATCAAACGTCAAGGCTAGCCAGGTTCAGGCACAAATTATCAGAATATGAGTTCGAAATAATTTATAAACCTGGCAAAAAGAATTTAAATGCTGACGCATTAAGTAGGATTCCACAATTAGAAACAGAAATTGCGGCAGTTCAAACCCGTTCTAAAAATACACCAAAGGCAATAGATCCACAACCGGACGTCAGTAAGCCAGTCTTGGACGACACAGTAACGGATATGGATGGTGAAACAATCTCGAGTCAAGTATTAACCGATCCTGAAGAAATTAAAACAGTAATTAGAGACTTTCACGACTCGCCGTTAGGGGGTCATCAGGGCACACTGAAAACATATTTTCGAATAAGAAAGCAATATAGGTGGAAGGGTATGCAAAAACAAATTAAAGAGTATGTAAAAAATTGCCCTAAATGTCAAGTTAATAAAAGTTCTAAGCTAACAAAAATGCCAATGGTCTTGACAGATACACCTACGCGCCCATTTGATAAAGTTTATATGGACTTAGTAGGAATTTTACCCGAGACAGTATCTGGCAATAAATACATTTTAACATTTCAAGACGATTTTTCAAAATATATGTGCTGTGTAGCAATACCAGACGCAGAAGCAAGCACAGTGGCTAAAGCATTTTATGATGAAATCATAACTTGCCACAATATTCCGAAAATTCTAGTAACTGACAATGGCTCTAATTTCGTGTCAAAGTTATTTTCTGATACATGCAAATTATTGGGTATTAAAAAAATGCACATTACACCCTATCACCCACAGGCCAATGGATCATTAGAACGTAGTCACAGACCATTAGCAGAATATTTGAGATGTTTTGCTAAGGAGGATGGATCCAATTGGGATCAATGGTTAAATTCGGCAATGCATGTCCATAATAATACGATGCATGTGTCAACTGGGCAAACACCTTTCCGAACACTATATGGTTATGATTCAGATATGCCAACTAATTTGAAACGTAAAGTTTCACCGCAATATAATGCCGATGATTATAACAAAATATTAAAATATCAAATACAGCGGGCGCATGAAATAGTGAGACAAAATCAAGAAAAGGTAAAAGAAAAATCTAAAACAAGCTACGATAAATCATTAAATCCCATTGAGTTTCAAATTGGGGAAATGGTTGTAATGAAGAATCAAAATAGGAAAAATAAATTTTCACCAATTTGGGTAGGGCCCTATAAAGTTTTGTCCGTCACTACCCCCGTGACAACGACAATATTAATAAAAGGAAAGGGAAAGAAAATACACAACAATTTGTTGAAAAAATACCATAATTAGAAATTGATGTATTAATTGTTAAAATGCGGAAATATATTTATAAATAAATTGCGAAAAGTTTACTATTGCGTGATAATGAATAGGAAATAGGAAAACAGAAGAAAACGGTACCCACAGATCGCTATGTATTACTTAGGGTTAATTTACTAGCATGTGGCGGACCAAATTTAAAGGTTATGAAAACAAGAAATATTAGGAAAAATATAAATAAGAAAGAATTATAATTGATAACACGAGTTTTGTTTTATACGAAATAAATGCGATTAAATATATTTGTACGAAATTGAGATATTGAACAAATAGCTAAGTACTGCTGAGCGTAGATAACTAGCATAGAAATTTTGAAGTGTAAAGTGAATTATGAAATTATGGTTGAATTATTAATTTTAAATTAAAATATAATGAAAAGTAGATTTTGATGAACTGAATTTTGAATAAATAAAGAATTATTAATTTATGTTAATTGCTGACGAGCAAATAAATGACAAGTAGGTTTTTTTTTTAGAGCTAGAAAATGCTCCAAATGATATATAGGAAAAATATGATTGAATTAAAAGACAAGAAATTATATTATAAAAATATATAAATACGTTTACTACGAATGAAAAATAGGTTTTTAGAGCTAGAATATGCTCTAAAAGGGATTATTATGATTGACTTAATTGATTAGAGAAATATTATAAAAATTATGAGAAAATGCATGCAACAGTTGCAAAATGCATACAAGACTTTTTAGAGTTAGCAAATGATCCAATTGTTATGTTGATATTTATTTTATTAAAGCAGCTAAGTATTACTTCGGGTAATTTACTAGCCTGTGCAATAAATTATGAGTTTATGTTGAATGGAAAAAAAAAAAAAAAGAAAAATGTAGAAATTGAAGTTGAGGAAATGAATATATAGTTAAAAGATATAAATTATTAAATAATATAATTGTATTAAGGATAGAAACAAATGAGAACGGCAATTACATTTTATGTAAGGACTCGAATGTACTCTTCGAAAAGAGTCGACATCCGTAAGACTTTATGCTAATCTTAAGCTATTAATTAATTAATTTATAAATAAAACAACGAATTGTTTAAATTGTGAAGTAAAAACACAACAATACACGCACTACCTGCATTTTAAATATCAATCCAACAGCGGCCAAGAAATTGCGTTGAACGAAGCAAGAGTATGCTATGAGCGAGGTAATAATGTTTACAGCGCAATGCAAATTTTTGGCAACGAAATCGCAACCTATGCAATGAAATGTATTAATTAAGAAAATATAAAGTAATCCAACTTAACCAAGTTGTTAAAATTTTAAAATTCTGAGAAAATTAATTACCTCTGTTAAAGTAATTAACGCAATAAATTAGATAGTATAGATATAAGATATCAACCAGATATCAACCATTGCCTAGAAGCAATTCACTAATACTAGCCTACGAATACTGGTCTGCAACTTGATCAATTGCATACTCGTATTAGTAATAGTATTAGGTAAACTATAACGGAGACTTAAAATGATCACTTAGGTTCCGTTATGATTTACGAAAAGCAAGAATATGAAAATATTTGATGATGTTTAAAATCAAAAATAGTTGAAAATAATTGATTATGTTGAAAATTAAAGATGTTGAAAATCAAATAGCAGAAAATAATTGGAAATCAAAAATAGCTGAAAATAATTGATGATGTTGAAAATTAAAGATGTTGAAAATCAAATAGCAGAAAATAATTGAAAATCAAAATTGGCTGAAAATAATTGATGATGTTGAAAATCAAAAATAACTGAAAATAATTGAAGAAGTTGAAAAACAAAATAGCTGAAAATAATTGTAGATGTTTAAAATCAAAATAGCTGGTCAAAACCCCCAATTTTTCTTGGAATAAAAAGAATAGTTATTTTGAATTTTTTGTTTATTTTAATATTCTTTTTACATAGTATTAACTGCTGAAAACGTGAGAATAATTGAAGATTTCTAAAATCAAAATAGCTGAAAAAATTTGAAGATGTATAAAATTAAAAGAGCTGAAAATAATTAAGAGGTTTAAAATCAAAAATAGCTGAAAATAATTGAAGAGATTTACAATCGAAAATAGCTGAAAATAAGTAAAGATGGCCAAAATCAGAACCCCAAAATTAGCTGAAATATTTGGCAGAGAAATTTTGTTGAAATAAAAAGAACAGTTATTTTAAATTTTTTGTTTATTTTTATTTAGTTTTATATATTCAGAAACAATTTTTATTAAGTTTTACTTCGAGTTACGATTCAGCAGGTGCAACGAAGTCAGGATGTCAGGTATGGGCTCCACAGAGTATCCCCTCGTTTTTGAGTACATTAACATCATTTCTATGCTTTGAACGCATAAGATAGCTTCCTCTAAGGTGTTTCGACGCCTGCCCTCCTCGATGGTTGCTTTGACGAACTCGACCAATCCGGGCTCGTCCCAGCAGTGCTTTAGTGACCACTGCCGGGCATATCCCTCGCAGAAGTCGAAGATAGTCGAAGTCGCCATAATTGAAGAAATTGAAATATTACAGAATTGAAATAATACAATTGAGATCTGATACAACACTGAACGAATTATGATAAAGAAACTCAGGTATAAATACAATAAATTACACGATACTCAAACAAAAAAAAAAAAAAAAAAACGGAAGTATACGGGTGCAGAATGTTGAGTAAGCTAAATTGGAAATTTTCTGGTCGAACCGCTAATGAAAGATAGTAGGCCGCAAATTTAGGGCGAGGTGAAGATATGTGGAGAATTGTTTTTGTGAATGAATTCTTGTTTCAAGTTTTTGTTTTTTTTTTTTTCATACAAAAGAAGAAGATAATTATAATGCAAAGAGTTGCATATTTTATTTTAAAAAATATTTTATATTTAGAAAAATACAATGTATATACAGATGCATATTTTAAATGAAGAAGAAGATAATTTGAATGCACATAGAGTTACATATTTTATTTAACAAAAAGAAGATGATAATTATAATGCATATTTTATTTTGAAAATATTTTATATTTAGAAAATTACAATGTATATACAGATGCATATTTTAAATGAAGAAGATAATTTGAATGCACATAGAGTTACATATTTTATTTTACAAAAAGAAGATGATAATTATAATGCAAATAGAGTTGCATATTTTATTTTAAAAATATTTTATATTTAGAAAATTACAATGTATATACAGATGCATATTTTAAATGAAGAAGAAGATAATTTGAATGCACATAGAGTTACATATTTTATTTTACAAAAAGAAGATGATAATTATAATGCAAATAGAGTTGCATATTTTATTTTAAAAATATTTTATATTTAGAAGATTACAACGTATATACAGTTGCGTATTTTATTTTGTGAATTTATTTTAAATTAATAATATTAATGCACATAAAGTTGCATATTTTTGTTTCGTAAGAATATTTTGTATATACACAATTATAATATAAAAGAGTTGCATACATTGCAGTAATTGTTATTACTCAGACTAATGTCTAAGGTCAATTTTCAGAATTTTAATGCATCACAAATAAGTATATATACAGCAGTATAATCTAAGGTCAATTTTAAGAGTTTTTTGTTGGTGCAATATATGTATATACGCTGAATGCACAATGAATAAAATGTACTAGAGTAACTATGTATAATAAGATTATTTGTATGGGTAGATTACTGCGATAATTAATACAAAATAGTATATAACAAACTTAGATATAAGTAAAAATTGGAGCGAATCAACTTCATTACATCTTCAACTCTGTGACAAGAAATTTAATATAAATTAAATAAATGTATAATGTTGGCGATAAATTTTACTTTCCTGTTCGTAATGGTGGTCAATGGAGAACTCATTTGGAGATCGACAGCGTTGGATCAACACCCACTAATGTTCGAGAGAAAGTCAGATGCGTGGATTTACAACGACGAATGGACCGTGATAACAAAGTTTGTGCCGACCGATCTAAAAGAATTATTGAAGCTAACTGCCGACTTTATCACGAAGGCGCAAGATTCATGTAAGACAATGGAACAGCTTATAGCCACAATGGAATACGTAGAGGCGTGTGGCATACCATGGAAAGAAACAGAGGCTGTCTTGACGAATGTACAAAAAACAAGCAACCTAATTAAGGGGATGATGGAGAAGCATAATAGCAGTGGCAACCATTACCAAGGAGGAAAGACAAAGCGAGCTATAGAGATAGTAGGGGAAGCTCTACACTGGGCATTTGGAGTAATGGACCACCGTGACGAGCGTATTATAGGCAACCACCTGATGCAGTTGGAGAATAGAGAGCGCAAAACCTATGATATGATGGAAAAACAAGTTACGGTAATGGCCAGTAATTATGATAACTTGGCCAGACCCCTGGAAGCAACGATAAAGGAGATAGAAGGGTTACAGATTGGATTGAACGCCACGCTGACGGACCTAGCCAAAATTAAAACACAGTCACAAGAAAGGATGGCTTCGTTGGAATTTTCTATTAAAATGCTGCGGATTAAGACAATCGTGAACACAAACCTAATAGAGCTCCAGGGTCAGCAGACCAGGGAGTTGGCTATTGTAGAAGATCTGACGCATGGGGTACTACATCCAGATATACTCGATAAGGCGATGCTGAGTGAACTGACATCAGAACTGAAGTTGGCATCAGATTCCCGGTGGTTTCTAAATGATGTACTCAATGTACACATCGCGGCCCAAGTGAAGACATTTGCAAGCAGCGGGTCACTAGTAGTAGTAGTAAAAATTCTTTTACCAGAGCCTACCCCGTTCAATTTGTTGAAGGTGTATGCCGTTCCATTTCCAGGCCAAAAGGGATGGGACTTGGTGGTGCAGAACGCAGGAGAATACATAGCGGCCAGCAGAAAGAAGGATAGGTACCTAAAACTGTCAGGAGAAGACGTGTCCCGGTGTGTGAAGCTCGCAGGGCAGTCAGCGATGAACAAAGGTGCTATACTGTGTCGAAATCCAGGAGTGGAGCTGACCAGCGGGAGTCAAAGCTGTGAGGTTGGAATGCTGAGACCAGGTGAAAGTCTGAGGGCAAGCTGTAAATTCGCGGCAGTGGCTGCAAACGTGTTTTATCTGGTAAAAACAGAAACACCCAACCGATGGTTATACAGAGGACATGATGAGGGATTTGTCCTACAATGCGGCGAAGAAGAAGCCGAAGTAAGGCTAACTGGTTTTGGATATTTCGTCCTAAGTCAGGGTTGTTCCTTGAGAAACCACGAGTTGCGGATCGCGTTCAAAAATACACCTGTGATGTGGCATGAGTTCGAAATACAGCAATTCGACCACAGGGAACTCCAGGAGGCGCTGAGATTAGATGAAATAACAGCTAACCCGAAAGAAGGAGTGAAAGAAGGAGAAGGAGCGCATATTGTTGCCATGGACCACACCAACCTGAGAAAAGAGGTGGCCGCCGGTTATCAAAACCTTGACAACCTGCGATTGGAGTTAGCACGTGGACGCAGCAGAGTTTTTGATAAGGGTTTTACTGAACAGATGTCCGTTGTAACCGTGAGTACTTGTGGCGTGGTTTGCATCCTTCTAATACTAGGATTATGGTGTCGAAAGCAAGCTGGACAAAGCCGTCGACGTCAAGGGGACTTCAAGGAGACTCGACTAAACGTTGCTGGATCTTCAAGCAGCAAGACCGTTGCATTCGAAACTAATGATAAGCAATCAGAAGTAAGTAAGCCAGAGAACAACCAAGAGGATCTGAAGGCAACTCTGGGACTAGAAGTACCGCTATCACAGATGGGGCTCGCTGCACCCATGCCAATGGTGAGAAGGGTTTTGCTGTCTGCAGAGCCAACAATAATACCTATGGAGTCCAACGACGGAGAGAATTGGTACAAATCCAAGGCTCCAGCGGGAAAAGTTCTATTTGAGCCCACCCAGGGAACTATAAAGGCATACGAGGAAGAAGAATATTTCAAAACAGAGGCACCGGTAAGCCTGTGGGAACGAGCAGTAACTCAACAGGCCACACGCAACTTACAGAGGACACTGGAGCAATTACAAAAAGAAATAAAAGACAGCAATGAGGTAAACAATGGCAATAATGAGACAACAACGGCAATAGTACACAAAAGCGATGATTAATAAGCAGGAAGGCGAACGTATATATGTATGTAGTAAGAATAGAGTAAGTTAATATATGGAGGTTTGAAGCGATATGAGAAAAAAAAAAAAAAAAAAAAAAAAAAATTTTTTTGTAAGGGGGGAGGAATGTTGAGTGTCAATATAATGGCAGTCAGTCATTTGAACACATTTCTCCTAAGTCAGATGACAATCAGTCATTTGAATACATTTTTCCTATTGGGCATCTCTTGCTGTTCATTAAATAAGGTTGCTAACATATTTTAATAATATAATGTGCAATTGTTATTGAAAACAAAAGCATGCCATTTTCAATATGGGTTAACAACGCACTTGTTGTTGTTGTTAAAACATGCGGCGAAAATACACAATGTCAGCACTAGTGACTATGAACCCAATTCGCGACAGCGTTAAGCGGTTGAATTGTAAACAAATATGCACGAAATAAAACTACCTGGTAGGCAAAGAAACTCATGACGACTTTAAATTAAGGTTATCATGAGTTAATGAATTTTTGTATGAGTTGCGGTTTTTCTCATGGTCAGGGTTAAAACTCTGGCGAAATGTGAAATTAAAGAAAAAACAGCAAGAGATGTTTAAGAAAGTAGCATTGAAATTTAGTTTAAGTATTAGTATATAAGCTTTAGTTATTTAGTTCTTAAGTGAGTTGTTATTAGATTAAGTGTGAGTCGAAGAAGTGGAACAAAGAAAAAGGAAATAAAAATTATTAAGAAGATAAAATTGAAATGGAGTAAGTGTTATTATTTATTCAATGTCTTATTTTTAGGTGATAAAATAGGGACATTAACACACCAGACTACCGATGCATATGATATCATCGGTCTTATCATTGCCGTGTAAATCCATAAGGTTTTGCTCGGCGATAGTCCCCATGTCTTCCCAAAAATTCCTCTGCATTGCCAGAAGGCATTCAATGCTCGCGAAATTTTATTTTCAACATGTTTTGTCCAAAGTAGTTTACTATCTAGAGTTAAGCCCAGATATTTTACGTCGTTAGACAGAGGAATAGTGACACCCTTAAGTACTGGTAGAGATAATCCTGTCATTATTCTTTTCCTAGTGAAGAGAACAATCCCTGTTTTGTGAGGGTTGACGGAAAGTCCGTTTGCAGTACACCAGCTGTCAATTCGGTTCAATGAGTTTTGTGTTTTAACACAGACCTCATTGAGGGAAAAGCCTGTGGCAAGAATGGCAACATCATCTGCATAGGCCTGGGAATAGACACCTGGTCCATCGAGATCGTTGACTAGAGAGTCAACCAGCATACACCAGAGCAGGGGGGAGAGAACGCCTCCTTGAGGACAACCTCTATTCACCCCTGCCATAATATACTGACCGCACTCCGCCTCCGAAGTGATGGTCCTAAACATTAGCATTGACCTTAGCCATTTGACCAATGTTTCATCTATTCCATGCCTTCTAGCTGCGTCACACATTCCATCAAAAGTCGCATTATCAAAAGCACCCTCGATGTCAACAAATATGCCCATCACGTACATCTTCCTCTGAAAAGCATGCTCGATCCGGCCAACCAGATGTTGCAATGCTGTTTCACAGGATTTTCCACGTTGGTAGGCATGTTGTCTTGATGATAGTGGGTACCTTGACAGCGATGTTTTTCTGATGTGCAGCTCAACTAGTCTTTCTAGACACTTTAGTATGAAGGACATCATACTAATGGGTCTGAAGCTCTTGGCTATGGAATAGTCTTCTCTTCCAACTTTAGGAATGAAGGCTACTTTAACTAAACGCCAGGATGTCGGAATGTATGCCCATGCGAGACTTGCTCTAAAGATCTTCTTTAGGCTTGGTAGCAATTGGGTTATACCTTCCTGTAGCATGACTGGGTAGATGCTATCCGGTCCAGGTGACTTGAAGCCATCAAAAGAGGCCACTGCGTATTGGATAGCTTCATCGTATACAACCAATCTGGCAACCTGCCAGTCATGTTTTGTCACATTAGAGTTGTTATTGCAGTCCCCAGTGCTGGGATTACAAAGTGGCCCTATGTGGATTTGATTTCCCGGAAAGTGAGTCTCAACTAGGACACTGAGTGCCTCTGTCTTAGACTCAGTATACGAGCCATCAGGTCTCCGCAGTGAGTCCAGTCGAGCAGTTCGGTCTCTTTTAAGAAACTTGACCAATCTGCTAGTCTGACTGCAGGATTCGATGCTACTGCAGAAGTCTTTATAGGAAACACTTTTCGATTTACGAATTCGTTTCTTATACTCTTTCTGCTTAGCTCGGTAAAGAAACCAGTCAGAGTCTAAGTTGCTCCTTAGGGCCCTATTTAGAAGCTTTCTGGAATCCTTACGCAAGGTTTCAAGACAAGCGTTCCACCAAGGAACGGGTGGTCTAGATAACGTTTTTCGTACCGGACATGTTCGTACAAAACTAGAATTTATGACATCGTTCATAACTTGAACGGACGTCTCAATACTTTCTTTGGTACGAATTCTGACAGGAATATTGAGGGAATTCTCCAGTTCATGTCTGAAGCGTGCCCAGTTCGTTTTTCTAGGGTTTCTTACCGTCATAGAGGGCAGCACCTTTCGGTCAGTATGAAACTCGATATACCTGTGGTCCGATAAAGAATCTTCTTTAAGAACCTTCCAGTTAAAGATTGACTCTCCCAGTCTACAGTTAGACAAAGTAAGGTCAATCACTTCCTGTCTTCTAGCAGTCACAAAAGTGGGTTTATTACCAGTGTTGTGAATGTTCAGATTGGAGGTCATGATGAAGTCAAGGAGTCTGGTACCTCGCGCGTTGCATTTACTGCTGCCCCACACAGTGTGTTGAGCATTAGCGTCACAGCAAAGAATAAGGCCGGTCTCCTTAAGATCACAGTACTCTATGAGCTCAACAATTGCCTTTGGCGGAGGAGGCAGTAGTGAGTCATAGGGGAAGTAGCCTGAGGCGACAATCAGATGTTTCCATCCACTATCGCTTTCATAGCTCACTTTTGCTGCCACCAGGTCTTGCCCACAGAATTGGGTTAACTTGGTGACAGCAAAGTGTTTCGATACTATAAGACAGCTTCTAGGCCTTGCGGCATGCTCATCGTATAGTATGGTTTCACCACGTAGTTCACTAAGACCACAGATGCGTTTGTTATACACCCATGGTTCTTGAATAGCTGTGATGTGAGGTAATGTATGCAACATGGAGAGCCGCTTACCTAGTAAAGCGATAGCAGCTTTAGAATGTTGCAGATTTATCTGAGTTAATATCATGACAGGATAATTAACTCGTTTCTCATCATATGCCTATTCATTTGGAATTGATTCGGAATTTGATCCGTCCAAAGAATAAGTTTAGATGGTTGTCGTACTTAGATAGCATGACATCTAACGACTTCTGGTCTAAGCCAACAACCAGGGTTGAGCCCTCCTTGTCCTCCGGACCTCGCTCTGGTTTATGGCTATAGATTTTCCATCCGTTCGTTTCGATGCCCTGGTTCTGAGCACGTAGGCAGGCAAACACTTCCGCTGTTTTCCTGATAGGACCAGGTATCCAGCATATTGCTCGCCTGCGTTTGGGTTCGTCTCCGCTGAAAACAGCGAAGCGCGATTTGCCCAAGGAGGGGATTTTAGCAACGGCTGTGGCAATCCAATCGAAATTGGCTTGAGACGAGCATAGCACCTTCATGATGCCATCACTCGTCTCATAGCCTTTTGCGTTTGCACTGACACCGCCGGTGCTGACTAGCCGCCAAAGATGATCGGTGCAGTGTTTTACTTCTGCATCATTCATCTTTTGCTCCTTCCCCAATTTGCCAATAATCGCAACCGGAAGAGCTTTGCGAGCAGCATCACGATATGATACTGCTAGCCTACCTCTGCCAGTGGATGTTGAAGGCAGTTCATCCGCAGCCGATCCGGAACATGAAGCACCAGTGCTCTTGCTTGTTGAAGCAATATCACTGGAAACTGTCGAGTTCTGGGAGTTACGGGGTTTCGCAGTAGCAGTGAAGGTTTTAAACTTCTTGCCATTGCGCTTCTCAGGTGCATTGGCAGCCACAACAGCAGCAGCGGATGGTCCGGCTTCAGTCGGAGTAACCTCCACCGATCTATCGCGTTTTGCTGTGGTAGCTGGGGAAGAGAAAGCTCCAGCGTCGCCTTTAGCCTTTTCAGCCTCTTTGCGATCTTTCGCTTTATTCTTCCTTCTCCTACTCACCTGGGCATCGGACAACCTGACCTCTGTATTCAGAGATCCGGGTCCGGTCTCCAATGGAAGTTTAGCTTCCAGTTGGGCGTCGGTCTCTCTAGGATTAGATGCTGGTAAGACACCACTTTCCTTCGATCGACCCATGTTTCCAAATACGTGACAGAAAGGAGCCCTGAGAGGAAACAACACTGTCGAGCAGCCATACAGTTGAGGATTAGTCGTAGGCATAGCCGAACCGACACTTTCCTCTACTTGTATGGGAACCGCTGCGTTGTCGTTATCCTCCTCTAGATTCCTAGCTGTCTCATAAATTTGGGAGATGGAGGGGCACGATGAACCCCCTGCTACCGGAGCAGAGAGGTTCACCGTACCAGGGTTGGTTGCGTGGATTGAGGCCTCCAGAATCCTTGCCTCAGCCGCCGAAGCGGGTGGATTGCCACTATTGTGGGTACCACCTGGAGTAGTTAAATCTTTATGTTGACCCATCGCGGTGGTATAGGGGTTTCTTTAGAGTCTGCCACCCCACCAATAAAAAAGACTATGGTAGTATTTAGTTCATTACTCATAACAAGCCTGTCTGACAAGGGTGACCCTACCAGAAACTTAAAAAAAAAAAAGTTTCCGTCTGCTTAGCCTTATTGAGTCATTGTAACTTAAGCCCCCACACCACGTCAAGGTAACCACCACGTGGGGGAAAAAGCAACGGTTGCTACATCAACAAGTGAAGCGGAATATATAGCTTTGAGTTCAGCAGTTGCAGAAGCTTTATGGTTACGAGGAATTCTGCAAGATTTAAATGAGATAGAAGAAAATCATGTTACTATATTTGAAGACAACAGAGGATGCATAGGTATGGCCAATAATTTGGAGAGTAAGCGTGCAAAACATATCGATATAAAATATAATTTTATACGGAATCACGTTGCAAGTGCAATTATAAAAATCGAGCCAATTGGATCCAAATATCAATTAGCTGATATTTTTACAAAACCATTGGATGTTAAACAATTTAATTATATATGTTCAAGTCTTGGATTGCACGATTGAGAGGGAGCCATTCAACACATAGAACAAAAAAAAAAGGAATGGCTGCCGCCGTTGTTTTGCGTCGGTGCCACTCGTCGGTCAAATTTCTTAAATCGCGTATTTATTGTAAATTAAAAGTTATCGCGAGTGCCGGGACTGCAAATTATGCCAAAAAAAGAAGGATACCAGGCCGAATGCATATTGGCAGTGCCAACAAAAAAAACTCAACCAAAACATTATGAAAAAAACAAATGTATGAACAAAAAAAATTGATTTTAATGTTGATATAAAAATATACGTATATAATGACTTAAAGTACGCAAAAAATAAAGATTTAACAAACAAAAACGGTGAAAAAAAATTTTGATTTATAAGTGACAAAATTAGCAACAAAGAAACAACTAAAATCAAGTGAATGTTACCAAAAAAAACAGTGAAAGGAAACAACAAAAGGAAAATCAAAACAGATGTTAATAAAATAAATCAAATAATCAAAAAAAAATTAAACAAAGCAAAAAAAAAATCAACATTAGAGTGTAAAAAATAAGTTTATATAGTGAATTAAACAACAAAGAAATAAAAAAAAAATATTTACAGTGACAAAAAAAAAAGTGCACAACAAAAAAAAAAATGAAATTTAAATGAACCAAAAAAAATAAAAATTGCAGTGAGGAAAAGAATTTAAATTAAGGGTTGCAAAGTTAACAAAAATTAAATTTAAATGGTGAAAACAAAAAAAAAATATTTAAATTTGAGACAAATAAAAAAACGAATTAAAGTGAGAATTAAATTAATATGAACAAAGTGATATAAACAATACAGTGACCTAAAATCTAATAAATATATAAAAAAAAATTAAATGTAATAAAAAAAAAGTGTAAATTAAATTAAACGAAGCAAAAAAACTGATAAACTTAAATAAATAAAACAAAAAAATATATATAATTTAATAAAGGGTAACAAATTTTATTTCGGGTGTTATGGCGAATTTTCCAAATTCGATGGACGCCGTGAAAACCAATTTAATGAAAATAAATATTATACATATGTTACTATTTTTGTTATTGTTGTTGTAAACCTATAAACCAACTTTTTTTCTTATTTTTCTAACAACCATTTAATAAATTAATATACATATTTTTTTTATTTTACAGTGACAAACAAACAAATTAACATTGAAGAGTTTGGATTGCAGCAAATGTGCCAGGCAAACGAAGGTAAGTAAGTTTTTATTTTTTTAACTATTTTTTTTTCATTTACTATAAAATTACCTTGTTCTTTTCAGGTCTTATTTAGAATACTACCGTTCTTACCTCAATAGAGCTCTGTTGGGGGGGATCTCGTTGGAAACATCGTCCAATCACGCATGGGTATTAAATTTGGGTAAGTGTATACTAAATGTGATGTCCTTCAAAGCCTAAACTAGCACTCTTCCTTGCTTTTTATTCTACACAGGTATCTAAACTAATCGCAAAATTTTTAAATTTTTCTTTCTTTTTTTTGGTCTTATTCTAATTTTCTGTTCAGGCTTCTTTTCTTAATTTTTGATTTCTTTTCTCATTTCTTTCTAATATTATTTTCATATATAAATTTAAGGTTTCTTTTCTTATTCCTTCTTAGATTGATTTCACTTTTCTTTTCAGGTATTTTAATTTCTTTACAGGTTTTCTTTCAGGTATTTTAATTTCTTTACAGGCTTTTTCAGTATTTAAAAAAATAACAATTATTTTATTTTTTGCAGGTTTCGCCGCGGATATAGACCAGACAGGATCTCTACGATGGACTCACTCTTCAATGGAATATTCGGGTAAGTATAATTTTTTTTTCGTTTTATTTTAGGATTTCAAAATTAAAATTTTTTATAATTATCCCCTTTTTTAGGATTTTGCGCGGGAATACGTAGCCTATGGAGCGCTACTATTTTGACCGGAATATTTCACACTCCAATCTGGGTAAGTATGCACTTTTTTTTTATTTTGTAGGGCGTGGATTTTAAATTTTTTCCAATTGCAATTAAATTAAATTCAAATGAGATGAGCTAAATGTCTCGCAGCCGGTTTGACTGACGCTAAATTTCTTTTATTATTTTTTTGCACTTAGCTGCGTTATTGGGTGATGATCTACAGGGCATTCCTGATCAATTAACGTCTTCATTTTTCCGTCCTTTGGCTGCGATCTAATAAATTATTGGTATTAGAATAAATTAAAATTTTTAATTTAAAAAAATGTTATTTTTTCTTACAAAAAAAAAAACAAAACAAACAAATTAATTTTTTCCGGCCAAATCTACGATTTTAATTTTAATTAATTCGCTCTAAAAAAAAATATTTAAATATTTAATATTAAACTTTAACAAAAAAAAAAAATTTCTTTATTAAAAAATCGACGACGATTTTATTACACAATCGCACCAAGGTGAATTTCATTGAGAGTAACACAATATTTCCATTTGTGATTCTCCCTTTGTCCACTGCATTATTATTTGTTATTATTTATTATTATTTATTATTATTTATTATTATTTATTATTATTTATTATTATTTATTATTATTTATTATTATTTATTATTATTTATTATTATTTATTATTATTTATTATTATTTATTATTATTTATTATTATTTATTATTATTTATTATTATTTATTATTATTTATTATTATTTATTATTATTTATTATTATTTATTATTATTTATTATTATTTATTATTATTTATTATTATTTATTATTATTTATTATTATTTATTATTATTTATTATTATTTATTATTATTTATTATTATTTATTATTATTTATTATTATTTATTATTATTTATTATTATTTATTATTATTTATTATTATTTATTATTTATTATTATTTATTATTATTTATTATTATTTATTATTATTTATTATTATTTATTATTATTTATTATTATTTATTATTATTTATTATTATTTATTATTATTTATTATTATTTATAATTATTTATTATTATTTATTATTATTTATTATTATTTATTATTATTTATTATTATTTATTATAATTTATTATTATTTATTATTATTTATTACTTTAAATTATTAACGTTTGTTATTTATTTTTATTTATATAGATTTATTTATATACAAATTTCTTTATATTAATTATATTCTTTCTATTTATTTTTAAGGCCCCGGATTACGATGACGACGTTGGAGCAGTGTGAGTATCTCTTATATTTACTACAAATTTGGATAATACACCTTTTTGTCCGGTAATGCCAGATGGATAGGCCGAAGGAACAATCGCAACATATTAATTGAAAAATCATTATCTTTACACTATGTTCCACGGTGATTTCAATTCCCTTCCTTTGGTTTGCAAAGCCAGTACACTTTCACTCGACCACCATTAATATTGTAATTATTAAATTGCAACCTTCATATTATAATGTTTAAATATCATAATGATGAATAATATGATAATAATATATATTAATAATAATAAATAAAAATAAAAAAATTAATTAAAAAAGGATTCGAACCCGCTTCCTTGTGCATTGAAGACAGGCATGCAATCGTCGTGAGACCTCTATTAAGGTTGGGAAGTTCCTGCCACAGAAGCAACTAATGTCACTGTATACGAGTTTTATTATTAGTTCAATAAACCTTTACACGGTAAATTTAATAGGATTTATAAAGACCTACATTTACAGTAGTTACACGACGTGCATACAGTTTTATGCCATATAACGTTAACATCCTCAGTTGATTGTGCTACCCCAATATACAATGAGTTTAAGGTTCGATAAATTTGGAGAATTTTCTTTTACAACCAGTGTGGATGTAATGTAATGATCACGCCGAATAAATGAACGTTCGTTTGAAGTTAAAAAAACTTGAGACGAAAAAAACAGGTCCAAACACGAAAGTCATCACGACAATTCGACTGCACGGAAAATGCACGATGAGCTGATATACAATGGAAGTGGCCAAGGTTTATGAATACGTTTATGAAATATTAATATATTTTCGTTCATACGCAGACACCATCTTGCGCGAATCTGGCAATGTTATACTTTGCAGTGGCGCAATTCGATTCACTGGTTTGATCTTCGCGGTACGCCGTGGATTTTACAAGAAGTTCCTATACACTGCCACCGGCACAGGCGCTGTTATAACTGTCTGTTTTCTCATAGAAGCGAGAATCTAATGTAGGACATACTTTAATTCCTTTTAATATATAGTATTATAACTATATATGCGTTTGCTTTTATTTTATATTTAAACCTATGATTCTTAAATTTAGGTTAAAAGTGTTTCAAACGTTAACCTCAACTCTACGATTTGAAAGTAATGATTGATTTCAAAGCATTCGCATAATAATATTAAGTGCAATTGCATATTGGGAGTACTGTCGTTTGGTTTTGTTTTTCAAAACATTGCATGTTTAGAATGGCTTGATGTTTTGATAGTGCTTGACACCAATGAAACAAATACTGAAGTGAAGGCACTCAGAGAGACCTCGCTATAATTCTGTCGATTGTCATTTGCGAAATGAATTCAAAACTGTAGAGTGCAGTAGTGAATATTTTCAGACGAAACTTCAAAATCATTTGTGCAGATGTCTAATATACAATGTAAGTGGCCAAGGTTAGGAATACGTTTATAAAATATTAATATATTTTCATTCATACGCAGACACCATTGATATTTTGCGCGAATCTGGTATTGGCTACATTCAGCGAGCTGAACTGTTGTGCAACTATTGAGTAATTTTTTCCTGAATTTCATGCCAGCCGCGGTCGCCATTTTTTCCATCGAAAAATGTTTACGATACATTTACGATACCTTTGTTATCGATAACATTCGATGATATTGAATCTCATTTTAACTCAATTATTTTTTTTTTTAAACGGAAATTTCGCAACTGCTGAGATCGCTGAATGCAGTCATTGTTATATATCGCATATATACAGGGTGGTCCGCGTTGGGGTTCAAATATTTTAGGGAATGATACCTTGGTTCATTTCATGAAAAAATTGTTACGGTTACGATTTTTTTTTGGTAAGTGTCTGCTAGGAACAGTTTTTCCATAGTACTTTTAACTTCGTCTAATGAAAATGTTAGCCTTACTGGTCAAAATATTACCTATAACAGTCCATTAACCTCCTCAGTTGACTAGAAGTACGCACACTCGACTTCCATTCGAAATAAATGGGCGGTATTAATAACAAAACGTAGAGAATAGATCCACAGAACAATGGATACAATGGATACAATCTTTCTAAGTGTTGTGAACCTTAGTAAATATTCACCGTTCTTTTAAAAAAATCACCTGTTTCAGTCACAATTACAACAAAAATGAATTAAATTGAATGGTGGTGCAAACTTACACACCCTTAACCAGAACGGAAAATGTTGACCAACTTGCAGCGATACCATCGGAAATCCGTCTGGATAAACACCTTGTTGTAAAGCAACAGCCACATATATTGTTTGTTGTATTTCCGCGAATATTCGTTCGCGAGCTTCGATGCTGTGTTGTTGGATTCGCATATGTTTGGTGTAGCAATTGCAAAAGTATTCGATTCGAAAGTATTTCGATTCGAAAGACAAGTGGTCGAGGAAATTTATAATAAAACACATGCATTAATCGGACCAAAAAAACGAAAGTCCGTCGTTCTTCAAGCTATTGTTAAAACAAATTACTTGTTCTTGTTAAACAAGAAATTCTTGTGGTGGTCACCCCACATTCGCCACACAGAACAACAGCTAATCATATATTAATTCATATCTATTTATATATGTCGTATATGATTATATATGGTATGATCTGATCATATATGTCATCATATATCTTATAAATCATATCATATAATTTATATATAATAAGATATCCAATCTACCATATATGATTAGATATGATTATAAATGAAATCATATCAAATTAAATATGATCATATATGGAACCATTTACATTTATATATGATTTGATATAATTATATATAACCATTTTTCATGGGAAATCAAAATTTATTTGAAATTTTTTAGGAAATACATTGCAGGAGCTTCTGGAAGATGCCTCGATTAAGAAAAACTGGGGACCTACCAACCAACACGTTGGCGCTTCGGGTCACAATGATCGAAATTTAAAAGATTGGTTAAATGAAAATCACAGCAATCATCGAATTGTAATATCTCATTTCAATGGCCAACCAGATCACCAGATCTAACAATGCTAGATTTTTTTCTTCATGGTTCTCCACGAAGGAATTGGTTTATTCAACTGAAATAATTACTGTGAATGATTTAAACCAAGGATAACAGGAGCAGAAAAAAAAAAATAAGACATGAATTGCGAACAATGAATGATAAAAGTCTTATTCTTAAAAGCTTTTGCTTGTATTCAGGCTTATGGAGAAAACTTTAAACTACTATTCTTAATGAACATTTTGTAAAATAAATACATAAATTAAAATTCTTTAAAAACTATATACTGCTTATTTTAAGAAAATTGTATTTTAAGGAATTGGAGAATTTTGAGAGCACTACAAGGAGTGGTCTGCAAGGAATCTGGTAAGTACGAGATGAAAAAGTGTATAAAGAAATTGTTTAGAACACTATAATACATTCAAATATTAAAAAAAAATGAAATATTAAATGAAAATTTCGAAAAATCGGAGTTTTATAAAAAAAATTGTAATAAAACATTTATTTTTTAATTTGGTGAGAAAAATCTCTTAGCGCATCGCATCAAATGCCAATATTAAAAAAAAAGTAATTTTTGAAAACATGCTATATATTGGGTGTTCCAAATAGACACTAACTCTAGAACCATTTTTTTTTATGTAATGAACCATGGAATCAGTTTCTAAGATATATGTATATATATATATATATATATATATATATATATATATATATATATATATATATATATATATATATATATATATATATATATATATATATATATATATATATTGTTACGAAAATTCCGTCTACGGAAAACTGTTCTACGAGTTGGTATCGCTGGATTGTGTACAAAATAAAAACACACTTAAATTTAGTTTTAACTAGTATTATTTCAACTAGTATTAATTAACTTTATTTAATTAAATAACAACTTAAAGAATAATCACTTATACCAACTGTTGAACTTCTACAATTTAGCTTTACAATTTTCACTCACGACACGCACTAGTTCACTATCAAATCACAACTGAAGTACAGTGCCTCAGATGCGCCGCCTTATATACTGCAGGCATCAGTTCGACACGTTTCGACAAGCTTCGACTTGTTTCGAGAACCTTCTACTCGTTTCGTGAATGACGCATGCTATTGGCATCTCATTCGCACTCATATGTTTTAATGTGCTGATCTTCCATCTCTTTCTCGCACATTGAATGATTTTCCGTCTATTTCTAACACATTGCTTAGTGCGCTGAATTGTCTTGCGTCTCATTTATTATTGTTGATTGCTTGCACAGTGGAGCAGATTACCTCTTTTCGTAACACTGCCCTCCACCTAAATCTGTTCGTCCCAGATGTTAATCATCTCTCTCTCTGAATGGCGCCAACCTTTCTAAATGTACTACTTTCATTTTTCGTCTAACGTCCGCAGTATTCTGATTCCGATACACTACATCATTAATTCTTTTAATTATCTTATATGGTCCTTCCCAATGTGTTTGTAGCTTAGGGAATAAGCCTTTCTTCCTTTGTGGGTTATAGAGCAAAACAAGCTCTCCTTCCGTAAATCCCTCTGAATTTGTGCGCAAGTCTTATCTGGCCTTCATCTTATCACTCGCAAATTGTGTACGCTGTCTTATAAATTGATGCATTTCGTTCATTTCTTCACTTTTTCTGGAAACATAATTGTAAACAGGAATTCCAGCTGAAGGAGCCGCACCAAACTTTAAATCCGCAGGTAATCTTAAGTCTGTTCCAAAAACAATTTTAGATGGTGAAGCTGCTGTGGTACCATGAACCGCCGTTCGATAAGCCATGAGGAATAGTGGTATGTGTGTATCCCAATCTTTTTGATTTTTATCAACCACTTTTCTGAGATACTCTTCCAAAGTCCGATTGAATCTCTCCACCATGCCGTCTGATTGCGGGTGCAAAGGCGTTGTTCGTGTTTTGTGTATGTTGAGGACTTTGCATACTTCTTTAAATACAGCAGACTCAAAATTTCTTCCTTGATCTGAATGCAATTCTAACGGTACTCCAAAACGGCTTACCCAGTTGTTAACTGATGTCTCCGCAA
Source organism: Dryomyza anilis (assembly GCA_951804985.1). NCBI lineage: Eukaryota > Metazoa > Arthropoda > Insecta > Diptera > Dryomyzidae > Dryomyza > Dryomyza anilis. The sequence continues at coordinate 41,745,709 of OX638130.1, read as the reverse complement.
CTGTTGTGGCTTCTTGATTCGGCATGGGATACACTTCGGGCCACTTACTGAAGTAGTCGATGACGACAAGGACATACTTATTACCCGCATCACTGATTGGAAACGGCCCGGCGTCATCCATGGCAATACGCTCGAATGGTGTTCCCACGTTGTACTGATGCATCCTGCCGCGACTTCTGACTGTTGGTCCTTTTCCTGTTACACATTGCGGGCAACTGCGAATCCAATCCAATCCAAAGACTGACTCTTGGCATCCAATCCAATAAAAACGTTTCTTTACCTTCTCGACCGTTTTATTAATGCCCAGATGACCACCATGGTATTCCGCTAATATTTCTTTTATTTTTGACATGGGAACAACAATCAAACTTCGAGCGGATGTACCACCTTCATTTTCCCATACACGATATAAGCAACCATCTTGTAGCTTTAAGCTCTGCCACTGTGCCCAGTAAGCTTTAGTTATTGGACTGGCGGCCGCTATATCTTCCCACGTTGGTTTTCTTTGCTGTTCCTTGAACATCATGATTTTTGTGAGGTCGGGATCACTCTTTTGATCAATTTGAATTTGTTCCGGAGTTCATTTTTCATTGGGCAAAACATTTAGCAAACGAATGTCAATTATGTTTTCTTTTCCTTCCGCTCTTGAACAATGTCTGCATTCTAGATTACATGGGCGTCGTGACAGAGCATCTGCATTTCCATGATGACCTCCTTTACGATGTTCTATGGTGAAAACGTAGCTCTGTAATCGCTCTATCCAACGCGCAATTTGGCCTTCTGGGTATTTGAACTGAAGTAACCATCTCAGTGCAGCGGGATCGGTTCTCAAGTGAAACTGTTGCCCGTACAGGTATTTGTAAAAATTTTTCACACTTTCGATTACAGCAAGAAGCTCCCTCCAGGTGACACAGTAATTTCGCTCGGGTTTGGACAAGGTTTTACTGTAGTATGTGATCACTTTTTCTTGTCCATTGATCACTTGAGAGAGAACTCCGCCGATTCCGATTCCACTCGCATCCGTATCAAGTATACATTTCTCACCTGGGATTGGATACGCAAGAATTGGTGCCGAGCACAGCAGACTTTAATATCAAAAACGCCCTTTCTTGATCATTTCCCCATTGATCATTGCCCCATTGCCTCTTGTCAACTCTTGAAGACTGCTAGCTACATTGGCAAAACCTGGAACAAATCGCCTGTAGTATGTACATAGCCCCAAGAAACTTCGTAGGTCATGTAGGTTTTGCGGTCTGGGCCACTCCTTTACTGCAACTATTTTATCTTTATCGGTATGCACTCCTTCCGTGGTAACTCGATGACCCAGATACTTGACTTCTTTCTTGAAAAGTGAGCATTTCTTTGGGCTAAGTTGTAGACCCGCACTTTTCAATCGAAGGAATACTTCCTCTATATTTCTTAGATGTTCGTTGAAATCCTTGCCCATAACCATTATGTCATCAAGGTATACTAGGCATGTTTTCCAGTGTAAACCTTTTAATACGTGCTCCATTAACCGCTCGTATGTTGCTGGGGCATTGCATAGTCCAAACGGCATTACCAAAAATTGCCATAGTCCATTTCCAGTACTGAATGCAGTCTTCTCTCGATCTTTCTTATCGATTTCCACTTGCCAGTAACCGCTTTGCAAGTCCAACGTTGAAAACCACTTAGCATTAGATAGTGTATCCAAGGTGTCATCGATTCTAGGCAGCGGATAACTGCCATGTTCTGCCATCCTTTTGGCCCTTTTCAGCAAATATACACCGATATTTGTCAATTAGCTGTTGCACTTGACTCTTTTCTTTGGCAGCCAAATCCTTCGTCCACTAATTTATAAACTTGTGACTAGATTGTTTGTTTAATTGCGGTGTGACATAGTCCTTTGATGTATTTGACTCGCAATTTATAATCGCTGATGCCTCTTAACACTGGCCTACCACTGTTCCCTTTTTGATTAATTTTGACGAGTTTTCCAAATTGAGAACTGTTATAGGTACAATTCTGTCTTTCTCCGCCTCAACAAGTGTTCCTCCTACCACTATGTTACTTTTATACAGCTCTTCGTTTGCTTCAATAACCCACAACTTGCTTATCCCACAATCTCCATTTAATTTCGCCCAAACAATTGCTTATGAATTAGGTGGTATTTCTCTATTTTTATAAGCAATAACTTGTTTCATTTTCGGGCTCTGGTCACAATCAATATTTAGTTGGATCTCCGTGTTGGCATAATTCAAAATTTTTCTTGTTAAATCAAGTGTGAAACCGTTCTTTATCATGAAGTCCATGCCAAGTATTATTTCGTCTACTATTTCTGCCACAATAAAATCATGCTTAACTGTCGTAGTACCAATCGTTATTTTTTTGGTAATCTTTCCTCTGATAGGGGCCTCTTCACCTGTAGCTGTTTGTAATCTTATTCCTACAAGTGGCTCTACTTTATCCTTAACCAGGTTACTTCTTATTATTGAGTGTGAAGCCCCCGTATCCAATGTTACCATATATGCTGTACAATCAATGAGTCCTTCGACAGTTAAGCTATTTGGCTTTCGAGCAATTTGTGAAATGGAGATTCTAGGGCAATCGGTTATGGGAGTCAGATCGTGCCCCGCAGAACTGACTCGTTTTAGTTTAAAGATTGATTAAAATTTACGTTATTTTGGACATGATCCTGGGTTTCTTCATGTCGGTGTTCATTTGTAAATGGATTTATTGAGCGCTTGCGTTTTTTACGACAATCACGTGCCATATGCCCATATGTTTCGCAGTTGTGGCATTTACCTTTAAATTGGGTGTCTCGGTTGGCAGCAGTGTAATCTGGTTTAGCTCCACTTTTTAACGCTTGGCAAATTACCTGAAGTAGGTCTTCATTTTCCACATCTAGTATACGGACCTTTGGTGCTGGGCGGCACAACGTAGTTGCTGTCTCCTGTGTTAGCGCTGTGGTTACAGTTTCTGTAAATGTCACTTTTGGCATTGTCACTGTGGCTCGTCTTGTTTCCGGATCACGTATGCCGTCAACAAAGGCTTACACTTTTCTATGAAATCACTCGTTGAATCTGCATACGACAAATGCGCGAGCCTCTCGACGTCCGCTGTATACGCCTGCAATGTTTCACCATTTCTTTGCATTCGGCACTTTAGTTCCATTCTGTAGATTTGCTTCATGTGATCACTGCCATATTTTCTCTGCAGTGCAGCCATAACCGCTAAATAACTGTTTCGATCACTTTCTGGAACAGTCTGCAATACTTCGGCTGCGCCTCCTTTAGCGCCACGATAAGTGCGGCTACGCTGTCCTCATTATTCCATCGATTACTTACAGCCGTGGTCTCAAATTGCAGCTTGAAAATGTTGAACGCTCTGGTTCCTTCGTAAATCGGTTTGAAAAGCACAACAAACGACAAAACTGTCGCTGAACATGCAACGAATACAGTAGGTGCACCGAGTGAGCGCAACGAGTAACGAGTGAGAAGACGAACATTGAAAACAACAACAAATCTGACGCTCTTTCGACGGCAGTAATGTTGTTATTGGTATTTATGTGTTAATAAAAAATACAACAAACAATATTTAAAAAAAAAAAAATTGTTAAAAAAAAATTTGTACGACAAAAACAACGCTTTGGTCGAAAAGCAATACATCAAAAAAAAAAAATTAATTAAATAAGGAAAAAATTAAATAATGAAAAAAATGTTTTTCGAAAAATAAAAAACTTAATATAAAATATTATGTGATTTTCTTATACCTTTTGTTTTTTTTTTCTATATTTCAATATTAATGAAAATTCCTACTCTATTCCTTGCTCTAGTAAGAATGATAAAAAAAAATGAAAAATGCACTAAGTACTCGGTGTCATAAGCAGTTCATTTCAGTATTTGAATGTTTATTGCACATCATCATAGACCTCTTCACTTCAGTTTTGTTTTGCTTATATTTTGTTTTGACAGTACTTGGTTCTTTGTTGTTGTGAGCAAGACATTCATTTGATTTTCAAGCATAGAGTGAACGACAGTAAATGTTTTGAAACGAAGTGAATGTCTTGAAGTGGGTTTCAAATGAACTTGTGCAGATGTCTAATATTGATGTCTAATATACACCCAGCGAAAAAGTATATCGAAAATTGTACTACGTTTCATATATTTTTACTATGCACAATAACATTTTATAATTGTTAGCGTTTCTATAGTAAAGTTACTATGAATTGGTTTGATCATTAATATTTCATAATAAATTTTATGTCAAATCCATCGTTTTCTTATTCAACTACGATTCACAAAAAATTTTTCGAAATTGGCTGTCTTTTTTTCTTCTGTCGTTTATAAAAATTGTTTAACAACGGGTAAGCTACCACAAAATTAATTAAATATACCCAGGCAGAAATTGCCGTACTGGAACAAATGGCCCAGTACTGGCAAACTACTGGTTGCCGATGCTAGACCTACAGTCCTGGCGCAGTACTGGCACAACGCTGGTTTACAACTGGCTTACTACTGGGCCCGTCTTCAAGCCAATGTCGGGCCGTATTTACTGCCAGCGTTTCGCCAGTACTCGCCCAGTACAGGTTGCCAATTCTGGCAACGTAATGCTGGCGCAGTACTGGCACAACACTGGTTTACAACTGGCATAGTACTGTGCCCGTCTTCAAGCCAATGTCGGGCCGTATTTACTGCCAGCGCTTCGCCAGTACTCGCCCAGTACAGTTTGCCAATTCTGGAAAAATAATGCTGGTGCAATACTGGCACAATGCTGGTTTACACCTGACATACTATTGGGCCCTTAGTCATACTAATACTGGGCCGTATTTACTACAAGAGCTTCGCCTGTACTTGCTCAGTATAGGTTGCCAATTTTGACAACGTAATACTGGCACAACGGCCTACTCAGGCCTCGTAGGCAAACCATTGGCGGTCCGTATTTACTGCTAGCGCTACGCCAGTAGCAAGCGTGCGTCGCACGTAACAATCACTGCGTGCGAACGCTATATGGGAGCAATATGGAATTTGTTCTGCGAGAGTTAAACATTGCCTATGAAAAACTCTTACCCCGCCGTTAGGATTCACATTAAATCGTGTAGGTCCCATCACTTTCAGTACAAATATAACACGAACAAATCAAATAGTGACAGAGCTCGGCCTTAGTTCTTTAGGACTTTAGCGCCAAACTATTATTCTTACAGGTAAGTTGTACCAACATTAATATGTAGTGATATAAATTGTGGTGTATTCAATTGTGCGGAGTTAAAGATATTAGGACGTGTATGAATTTTATATTAAATAAAAGCACTTTGCTAAAAAAAAAATATTTTTTGGGTAAGCAAGATTTGATTTTGAATTTTTTGAAGTTTGTTTGTTTATTTATTTTTTTGTTGCGCTGTCGATAAAATTTAGTTTAGTCACCATTTAAATCGAAATACGCACACACTCTAAATCGGAAGACTAAACTAAATTTGCGAACGTTATCGGTAATGCAGTGACCATGGTGCTATGCAATTTGTAGGATGATAATCGCTCCATTTATGATAAAGTCCAAGGTCTCAAGGAGAAATATAAAATATAAAATATAAAATATAAAATATAAAATATAAAATATAAAATATAAAATATAAAATATAAAATATAAAATATAAAATATAAAATATAAAATATAAAATATAAAATATAAAATATAAAATATAAAATATAAAATATAAAATATAAAATATAAAATATAAAATATAAAATATAAAATATAAAATATAAAATATAAAATATAAAATATAAAATATAAAATATAAAATATAAAATATAAAATATAAAATATAAAATATAAAATATAAAATATAAAATATAAAATATAAAATATAAAATATAAAATATAAAATATAAAATATAAAATATAAAATATAAAATATAAAATATAAAATATAAAATATAAAATATAAAATATAAAATATAAAATATAAAATATAAAATATAAAATATAAAATATAAAATATAAAATATAAAATATAAAATATAAAATATAAAATATAAAATATAAAATATAAAATATAAAATATAAAATATAAAATATAAAATATAAAATATAAAATATAAAATATAAAATATAAAATATAAAATATAAAATATAAAATATAAAATATAAAATATAAAATATAAAATATAAAATATAAAATATAAAATATAAAATATAAAATATAAAATATAAAATATAAAATATAAAATATAAAATATAAAATATAAAATATAAAATATAAAATATAAAATATAAAATATAAAATATAAAATATAAAATATAAAATATAAAATATAAAATATAAAATATAAAATATAAAATATAAAATATAAAATATAAAATATAAAATATAAAATATAAAATATAAAATATAAAATATAAAATATAAAATATAAAATATAAAATATAAAATATAAAATATAAAATATAAAATATAAAATATAAAATATAAAATATAAAATATAAAATATAAAATATAAAATATAAAATATAAAATATAAAATATAAAATATAAAATATAAAATATAAAATATAAAATATAAAATATAAAATATAAAATATAAAATATAAAATATAAAATATAAAATATAAAATATAAAATATAAAATATAAAATATAAAATATAAAATATAAAATATAAAATATAAAATATAAAATATAAAATATAAAATATAAAATATAAAATATAAAATATAAAATATAAAATATAAAATATAAAATATAAAATATAAAATATAAAATATAAAATATAAAATATAAAATATAAAATATAAAATATAAAATATAAAATATAAAATATAAAATATAAAATATAAAATATAAAATATAAAATATAAAATATAAAATATAAAATATAAAATATAAAATATAAAATATAAAATATAAAATATAAAATATAAAATATAAAATATAAAATATAAAATATAAAATATAAAATATAAAATATAAAATATAAAATATAAAATATAAAATATAAAATATAAAATATAAAATATAAAATATAAAATATAAAATATAAAATATAAAATATAAAATATAAAATATAAAATATAAAATATAAAATATAAAATATAAAATATAAAATATAAAATATAAAATATAAAATATAAAATATAAAATATAAAATATAAAATATAAAATATAAAATATAAAATATAAAATATAAAATATAAAATATAAAATATAAAATATAAAATATAAAATATAAAATATAAAATATAAAATATAAAATATAAAATATAAAATATAAAATATAAAATATAAAATATAAAATATAAAATATAAAATATAAAATATAAAATATAAAATATAAAATATAAAATATAAAATATAAAATATAAAATATAAAATATAAAATATAAAATATAAAATATAAAATATAAAATATAAAATATAAAATATAAAATATAAAATATAAAATATAAAATATAAAATATAAAATATAAAATATAAAATATAAAATATAAAATATAAAATATAAAATATAAAATATAAAATATAAAATATAAAATATAAAATATAAAATATAAAATATAAAATATAAAATATAAAATATAAAATATAAAATATAAAATATAAAATATAAAATATAAAATATAAAATATAAAATATAAAATATAAAATATAAAATATAAAATATAAAATATAAAATATAAAATATAAAATATAAAATATAAAATATAAAATATAAAATATAAAATATAAAATATAAAATATAAAATATAAAATATAAAATATAAAATATAAAATATAAAATATAAAATATAAAATATAAAATATAAAATATAAAATATAAAATATAAAATATAAAATATAAAATATAAAATATATAATATAAAATATAAAATATAAAATATAAAATATAAAATATAATATATAATATATAATATATAATATATAAAATATAAAATATAAAATATAAAATATAAAATATAAAATATAAAATATAAAATATAAAATATAAAATATAAAATATAAAATATAAAATATAAAATATAAAATATAAAATATAAAATATAAAATATAAAATATAAAATATAAAATATAAAATATAAAATATAAAATATAAAATATAAAATATAAAATATAAAATATAAAATATAAAATATAAAATATAAAATATAAAATATAAAATATAAAATATAAAATATAAAATATAAAATATAAAATATAAAATATAAAATATAAAATATAAAATATAAAATATAAAATATAAAATATAAAATATAAAATATAAAATATAAAATATAAAATATAAAATATAAAATATAAAATATAAAATATAAAATATAAAATATAAAATATAAAATATAAAATATAAAATATAAAATATAAAATATAAAATATAAAATATAAAATATAAAATATAAAATATAAAATATAAAATATAAAATATAAAATATAAAATATAAAATATAAAATATAAAATATAAAATATAAAATATAAAATATATAATATAAAATATAAAATATAAAATATAAAATATAAAATATAAAATATAATATATAAAATATAAAATATAAAATATAAAATATAAAATATAAAATATAAAATATAAAATATAAAATATAAAATATAAAATATAAAATATAAAATATAAAATATAAAATATAAAATATAAAATATAAAATATAAAATATAAAATATAAAATATAAAATATAAAATATAAAATATAAAATATAAAATATAAAATATAAAATATAAAATATAAAATATAAAATATAAAATATAAAATATAAAATATAAAATATAAAATATAAAATATAAAATATAAAATATAAAATATAAAATATAAAATATAAAATATAAAATATAAAATATAAAATATAAAATATAAAATATAAAATATAAAATATAAAATATAAAATATAAAATATAAAATATAAAATATAAAATATAAAATATAAAATATAAAATATAAAATATAAAATATAAAATATAAAATATAAAATATAAAATATAAAATATAAAATATAAAATATAAAATATAAAATATAAAATATAAAATATAAAATATAAAATATAAAATATAAAATATAAAATATAAAATATAAAATATAAAATATAAAATATAAAATATAAAATATAAAATATAAAATATAAAATATAAAATATAAAATATAAAATATAAAATATAAAATATAAAATATAAAATATAAAATATAAAATATAAAATATAAAATATAAAATATAAAATATAAAATTTAAAATATAAATAAACACAAGTTATTATATAAAAATATTTATTACATTGTTATTAACTTTTGTTTTTTAAACACTACATCTATGTTTTTTTATACAAAATTATTTAATGATATATATTAAAAAAAAATTCAATATATATTATATGTTTTAAATAATGTTTAGATTTAGATTAGGTATAACTATGGGCCAACACTGGCATTAGAGTTTGGCAGCGTTGTGCCAGTACTGGTAGAAAAATTGGGCCCAGCTCCCGCCGACGCTATCATTCGAACTCTGGCACAATACTGGCGAATAAGGGGGCCAGCACTGGTATTAGTGTTTGCCAGCGTTGTGCCAGTACTGAGTCATTCCGACTCTGGCACAATATTGGCGAATAACAGGGCCAGCACTGGCATTAGTGTTTGCCAGCGTTGTGACAGTACTGGGAGAACAATTGGGCCCAGCTCCTGCCGACGTTATCATTTCGACGCTGGCACAGTACTGGCGAACAACCGGGCCAGTATTGGATGCCAGCATTGGCAATACTGGCGCCAGTACTGCGCCAACGCTGGCCCAGTTGTTAATTTCTACCTGGGTATTTAAATAATTATATTTTACATGTACCAGCTGGCGGCAACACGACACTTCTTATGACGGATGTCTTTAATATTATTGGGATTACTGACGCCTGCAGCTGCCGCCACCAGATTAAAGTTCGAGATGAATGTAAAAGAGACACGATAGTAGAATCTGATGCTTGCATTTCGAGGCGATTGGCAGCGATTTTTTCTTTGACATTATCGTCGCTTTTGGAAAATGTTCAACAGTGGCGCCCGACTTGCGGGTAATGGGTCGCTAAATAAATTAAATCTTTAAATCTTTTCATATTGTAGTAACACCTTTCGCTGACTGACTGTGCCGCCTCTTTCTTCGAAACCGTGAGCCACAGTACCCGAACCATCCGCCTGCTTTCGCAAAGTCTTCGCATCATCGTATGCGGTATACCTAAGAGTAACCTTGCATCGACGCAGTTCCAGGTTGCGCACTTCGGGAATGTCTTGTAGATGCTGGAATTGCGCGATGGACAGCTGACTCGTCGTTGTCTAGGTTATAATGTATTTCGTTGGAGGACGACGTTGACTTTTCCGCAGCTGCCGCGTTGTAGTCAAATAGTGTGATTATATGTTAATATATTTGTTTTTAATTAAAATACCATAAATAAAAATAAAAATGTCAATATTTCCATTCATTTGATTTAAATTCAAAATGTTATTAAACATAATTTCCATTCATTTGATTTAAATTCAAAATGTTATTAAACATAATAAATTTATATGCAGCAGTTTGTAAACAATAATAATGTTTTTACTATAACTAAATTTGACTTCATATCGTTAAGATATATAAAGAATTTACTATGAATCATAACGAATTTACAATGTTTTTTCCCTAAGTGTCATTTCCCCAAAAAAAGCATACATATTTATTCAAGAAAGTTTTTCCAGTAGACTGTTTGTGCACAAGAGCAAACTTTTTTTGAAAAATGTGTTCCTTTGGGATTTGGCCAGAACCCACTTGCGTCATTGAACAATTTTTTGGTAAAATTTGTTTCTTCGGGATTTGCCCAGAACCGACTTGCGTCATTTGACTATTTTTTGGAAAATTCTTTCTTTATGATTTGGCCAGAACCCACTTGCGTCTTTGGACAATTTTTTGAAAAAATTTGTTCCTTTGGTATTTGGCCAGAACCCACTTGCGTCATTGGACATTTTTTTTGAAAAATATCTTCCTTTAGGATTTGGCCAGAGCCCACTTGCGTCATTGGACATTTTTTTTTTGGAAAAATGTTTGCTTTTGGGATTTGGCCACAACCCACTAGCGTCATTGGAATTTTTTTTTGAAAAATGTGTTCCTTTGGGATTAGGCCAGAACTCACTTTCGTCATTGGACAATTTTTTGGAAACATTTTTTCCTTTGGGATTTGGCCAGAACACACATTGGAAATTTTTTGGAAAATTTCTTTCTTTAGGATTTGACCAGAATCCACTTGTGTCATTAGACATTTTTTTGGAAATTTTCTTCCTTTAGGATTTGGTCAGAACCCACTTGCGTCATTGGATCTAGCCAAATACGAATAGAACACATTTTTCAAAAAAGTCCAATGCAAATGGGTCCTATCGCAGCTGCATGTTTATATATGCCCAATGTAATAGTTTCATTGGAACAGTTTCAGCGAATAATTTCCAGTGACACACCTGAAAACCATGTCATCAATGAAAAATCAACAAATATAGTAATAATTCAATATCACCTCCATCATCATCAACATTGTGTGACTTCTTACCCACAAAATTGTCTATTGGGATATCTATATCGAAAATACATATATGCTTTTATTCGTGGTAAAATTAAAAAAGGGCTTTTGTTCGTAGATACTAGGGATATCAATCCCGGGATCCCGGGATCCCGGGATTTGAGTCAAAACAGTCCCGAAAAACTCATCCCGGGATCATCGTTAAATCCCTGGATTTTCGGGATTACAAAAAACGCTAGTAGATCAATTTTTAATAGTTTATTCAAAAGTCTTTCAATGTTTGTGTACACATTTTGTGAAAAAGTAAATCTAACATTTAATCAAGGTTTGAAACCTAAACGAATAACGGTTTCGATTTCGGTTTTTTCCGCGTTTTGGTTTCGGTTTTAGGTTTTTATTACGAAACGGTTTCAGTATACCGGTTCCAAGTTACGGTTTCGGTTTTGATTTCGGTTTTTGTATAAAATTTCTTTTAGTTCCATATTTTTCAAATAACTTAACATTGCACTATGGGACATAAGCTTAGTCTAGCTCGCCGAAAATTGTACAAGAAAAAATTTTTATTTTGGGAATTCAAAATTTTATTAAATGACATTAAACATGCCTTGTACTTAAGATCTTCTATATAAAATAAAATATGTTTTCCTGTTTCTTTTTATGCTTTTTTAAAAACCGTTTTAAACTGGTATAAAACCGAAACGGTTTATTTCTGATTTTCGTATAACGGTTTCGGTTTTAAATGGATATCGGTTTTAAACGGATATCGGTTTCGGTTTCGGTTACGGTTTCAATCCTTGGATTTAATGGACTAAAATCTTAAAACACTGACGTAAATAATAATGAATTACATGCTTTTTGACTTTGAACAAATTCACACATTTTTAAAAATTACGTCACTTTCGACTAATAACACTGTTCGGCAATCATTTTCTCATATCATGCCTATATAATTTTAATGTACTGATTCGAACTGCGTTTTTAGTTTTTTCCGTATACGTAATGGTTTGGAGAAAAATGCAATTTATTAATTTTGCATTTTTCACTGCATTTAAAAACACACTTTTTTTTATAAAAAGACTAAACAGCCATTGAATAAAAATTAAAATAGTTATTGCCCATGAACAAGTCAACATCGTCGTTTGAGATTTGGTTGCAATAACCGGTTAAATCAGATACAACTTAAATAATTTTGAAATTAAAAGTTCAAATATTTCAAAATTTTTAAAACTATTTATTTTTTTAAAATTATATTTTTTTTTATAAAATATTGTTTTCCACAAAAACCAATATCCCAATAACAAATTTTGTTGTTCATTCAAAATTTTAATTTTCTTATATTTGTACTAAAAAATAAATTTTAAATAAAAAGAATTAAAAAAATGTTTGATGATCAACTGGGGTTTATATATCGCGGATTTAGTATACCATATTTGAATACCCAACCTTAAAACAGATGCATTTGAATATATGACTTTTGTTTGACTTAAGCATTATAATTGTTTATTATTTAAACACAGATATGGTTATTTTATGTCTTTGCTATTATATTTTTAAATCCCGGGACTAATCCCGGGATCCCGGGATTCAAATTTTTTAGTCCCGAAATTTCGGGATTGAAAAATAGTCCGGGATTGACATCCCTAGTAGATACAATATAAATGTGTTTCTGTTCGTGGGAAATATAAAGTTATGCTTCTGTATGTGGAGAAAATGTGTATGAAGTTCTTTTCGTGGCTAATAAAATTTAATGCTTCTTTTCGTGGATAAAATTGTTTTAATAAATTTTATTTTTAAAGTGCCGTTTTTCGTAAGCAAATTGAAACGTGTGGGTTTTCGTAAGAGGCGTCGATATATAGTTTCATATTTTGTTTAATTATGATGAAATAAAATATTAAATACTGTATTTATTTTTCAGGGAACAGGAATTAATAGATATATTTTTTGAAATTGTATGCGTGACATATTTACGCATCAAAAATACATATAGAAAACTTTAAATAAATAAATTTTCTATATAAATAAAATATTATAGGTTTATTGAAATAGACTCAAGGTCCGCTATTTAAAATTAAAAAACAATATATTTTGAATAGACTCAAGGTCCGCTATTTAAAATTAAAAAACAATATATTTTGATTTTTAATTTATTTTATTTTTTCCAATATTTCAACTTACGTAGAAAGTCATCTTCAGGGGTAACTGAAAAAATACATTTAACAAATTTAACAAAACGTCAAAAACATCTTAACTATGAACAACAATTTAAATATACTAGACTTACAAAATAATAGTTAAACATAAAAATTAGATTTAACATTAATTGTAGACAGCGCACGAACTTCTCTCGTCACTTTATAATTGTCCACTGATTTTGTTTTTTCGTCGCTTTTGTTTCTCCACTAAGTTTCTGTAAATATGAGCGCATTTGTCCGCGTCTGTTTTGAAGTTTAGTCTTTTCTCTGTTGATTGGTTTATTATATGTAGCATTTCTAATGTGTATCGTCTTAGTCTCTTCTTGTAATACTTCCATGTTTTTGAAGTCAGGAGCGTGGCTTTCTTTTGTGCAATGGGGTTTTTTGTTCAATTGGTCTGCTATTCGTTTTGTGTTCTGATTTGTGACACGATATTCTCGTCCGTAATTGTGTTTTTGTAGTCCCAACATATACCTTTTTGCATACGCTGGACCCGTCTCCGTTGCAGGTTATTTTATATATGACATTCGATTTTTCCATATTGTCAATTTTGCTTTTTGTATTGCTGTAAATCCTTCTCAGTGTGTTATCTGTTTTGGTCGCTATTTTGTATTTTTTTTTGTTGTACATGTCGGATCCGATGAATCTATCCGATAATCCTGGTATGTATGTCATGCATTTATAAATTTTCGGCGGGTTGTCCTGTGGTGATTTTGTGGTCTGTTTTTGGAAATTGTCAAGTAGATTTAATATGGTCTTCTTGGGGAATGTGTTATTTTGTAGTATGGTCATTATTTTATTTATGTTGTTTTTATAAAATTGTTTGTCACTTATGGTCAATATTCTCCTAATTAGATTTGCTGCTGTATTAAAAATCATTCGTCTTGAATGTTTTGAGTAGAAATTTATTATTCGTCCTGAGGCCATAGGTTATGGTACCAGTCAATTTTAAATGTGTTTCCTTGTCTTATAATCAGTGTATCCAGGTATGGTAGTTTTCCATTTTCTTCTTCTTCCTTCGTGAAGTGTATATTTTTTTGAAATGTGTTTAGTTTTTTGAGGGTTACTTCTATTTCGCTTGTTTTTATAATCACAAAAATAACGTCAATATACTTTTTGGTCATTAGTGGTTTTATTATTAAGTCCTCAATACATTTATCTAGGAGTTCTTCCATATTGATGTCTGCTATTATTGGAGATGCCGGTAGTTGACGCAGTTACTTCGACAAAGGGAGATGCAAACGTTTGTCGTGAAGGCACAACTAATTCAACGCTTAGTTGATGTTGTGGGCGCTGAAGAAATCGAATTAGACGACGACATGGACGACGTGCAGGAAAAAATATCAGAAAAAAGTTGTTCACAAATGGAATGAATGCCGCACAGTGGTCCAAAATTGAAAAAAGCTGGCCAAAATTCTAAAAATCGTCTATTTTGATTAAAGACAATTAAACGTTCAATGTGTGATTCAAATTCGCGTGATTCGGTATAAAAATTGCAATGGTCTGACACATTTTTTTGTTTAGAAAAATTTCAAAATATTTTTTATTTAGTCAAATATGAACATACAATTTATAAGGAATTAGTTTAATATGGATAATATTAAGAGATAGAAGAAACGCAGATGAAGGAGAAGATGATAATGACGACATTGATGAGGAATACTAATCTTTTTTATCGTCCCTCTCATATCCATTTCTATTTTATATTAAAAATCCAATTTTTTTACAAATTTTAACAATTTACTTTTTGTTTTAGAGGCTAACATATATTGTATGATATCTTATTGCTTCTTTCGACTAGTTGCGTTTTTTGTTGTTTTATAAATTCTTAAAACATCTATTTATATAATTATCATAATATAATATGAATTGTAATCTTAATTAGCAGTAATCTTAAAATCAAAACACACTAAAACATACATTTTTTTTAATGAAAAAAGTACTTACCTTGAGAGTTAATATCTGAAAAAGAGTAGTTTTTTCGAATAAAATTCTTGGACGCATTTATGGCCTGGAATGTTTATAAGTGAATTATAATACTATTGTTTGCATTCTAATTTAAAAAAAGTATTGAATTTTGGCCAGCTTTTTTCACTTTTGGACCAGTGTGCGCCGTTAATTGCGACATCGTTCATAATATATATGGAAAAAATCATTCTATTTATGAACTATTCTTCGTATATACGAATCGCACAATTTGTGCGAACTTGATATAATAAACACGTTCATAATAGTTATGTATTGCGGTATTCATATTCATTTTTTGACGCAAAGCAGCGCAGCCTCCACGTCACGTGCAATTCAGCCATAAATCCGATACTGAAAAATAAAAAAAAACAGTCCACAAAAAGGAGCATAGAAAATAAAACACAAAGTAGGTAGGTATTTGAGCATTTATGAATCGTGTGTGTGCCCCGCAACCATTTTGACCATTCTAAAAATAGATATTTTTATTTACTGACGCATCATACCGGATGACGGACAATGATTATTTTGACTACTCGTCGCAACGCGTCGATAGCAGATATAGTTCTTAGTTTTTATACCCTACACTAAGAGTGAAAGGGCCGTTTGTAACACCCAGAAGGAAGCATCTCTGGTATGGAAAAGTATATATATTCTTGATCAGCATGACCTCCTGAGTCGATTTAGCGATGTCCGTCTGTCTGTCTGTCCGTCTGTCCGTCTGTTGAAATCACGATTACAGAAAAACTAAAAGAGCTAAATAAATGAAACTCCTAATTTAGATTACTTATATATCTACGCTGTCTGTCAGTGAAAATGGGAATTATCAGTCCATTATGACCTGTGAACCGACCACTTATGTTCAAATTTATCATATAAAACACATCTTCTGGTGAATTTTACTCTATACGTGTTCAGCTAAACTTTTTTTTGGTCAAATATATATTGACTTCAAGCTGAAAATAATGTTCTCCCGCGAAACGACTTGTGGTTCCCCAAAAAAAAATAAATCGAAATTCGGTGCACCTACCCATATGTAAATATGGGTATCAAATGAATGGAAATTCTTCAGCGTTGGTAGGTATTTGAGCATTTATGAATCGTATGTGTGACCTGCAACCAGTGCGACCAGAAGATGTATAAGAAAATATTCTTTTACTACCAAAAAATGGAATATAAATATTCCACTTTCAAATTTTATATTCCATTTTTATATTCCACTTTCATAATATCTATTAATGTCATATCAATATTTTTGTTAGATATGTTTATGTAATATTTTTTAAATAAAATGAATTTATCAAAATTATAAATTGACCATGGAAAATTTATAATAGTTTAATAATTATAAACATAATTTTAAAAAAATGTAAACCTGAATAAAATACATCGCTA
This sequence comes from Dryomyza anilis, assembly GCA_951804985.1. Classification (NCBI taxonomy): domain Eukaryota; kingdom Metazoa; phylum Arthropoda; class Insecta; order Diptera; family Dryomyzidae; genus Dryomyza; species Dryomyza anilis. The sequence goes on along the minus strand of OX638130.1, from coordinate 41,728,658 downwards.
AATTCCTTATATAACTGACACCAGAAAAAATTATTTTGCAACTATATTGACCTAGAGGATCAGCATTCGAATCAACAAGAACTATTTATTTTTGAAGTATCACAATTTCGCAAAATTTCGAAAAAAAACATCCAGTATACATTTTTTTATTAAAAAAAACATACCTAATTCCAATAATAATAATAAAGTTACAAATTAAAAACGATCACTCTACACTAAGAAAATCTGTGAAAATTTTAAGTTGTTTAAAAAATGTTCAAAAATTAAATTTGTATTTAAAGAATAAATGAATATTAGTTTTAAAATTTCTTTGACTGTTAAATTGTGGTTTTGAATCTAAAAAAAAAATGGATTCTACACATACCTTGATATTTATAGAATTGTATGTGATATTTTTTAAATGTTCGATTTTGTTATGATTTATAAACTGAACTTCACAAACATTATGCTAATAAATAAGAACATTATATAAAAATTAGAGAGTGATCGTACCTTTAAGTATTTGTATCATGGTATATTTGAAATTACCAAAAATTTGTAAAATGAATACCAAAAATAGAACTCGCGCCACAAACAACAGAATTAGTACAAAAAATAACGCATAACTTTATTAAACGAAGTTTAACTAAATTCCTTATAAAATGAAAGAGGAAATACAATTTATAAAAAGAATATATTTAAAGAAAAATATTCTATTTCAAAAAATATATATTCCACTTTTATATTCGAATATTTTATGAAAAAAAAAATTCATTTCGGTTGTAAAATATTCCACTAGTGGAATATTATATTCCACTCTGGTCACACTGCCTGCAACCATTTTGACCATTCTAAAAATAGATATTCAATATTATGAAATTATTATATTCGTAATTAGGATATTCGTAGAAGTCTCTTTTCTAATGATGAATAGTCATTATTGAAGTTCTGAACGATGACGAATACGTGATTGAAGATTTTCCTAGTTCTCGTTGAAAACAACCCCAAAATATGGAGATTCGTAGAAGTTGGAGTCCCTTTTCTAATGACGAGTTGTCATTATTGAAGTTCTGAACGACGACGAATACGTGATCTAAGATTTGCCTAGTTCACGTTGAAAACAACGCTAAAATATGTATTTGTGACGGACAAGGTGTCTGCCTGATGATGATGACTTTTTATAATGATGACGATTCTGATGATGAGAAGCGAGGTCGCTGTAATGTCAGGAGTGGCCGACTGTAATGAGAGAGTCGATTGCCACTCGTTCAGTTGCTATACGAATGTGTGAACGTGCGTCGCACAGTGTGAGAATTTCACTATTTAGCTGGACAAAAGTCTATATTTTAAAATCTAGGGAAGGTAGACTAATAATTTTTTCACCACAGTGAAGGAATCCACTTAGGAGTATTTGGGTACATTTTGGGAAATATATATATCCGAATTTGGCATTTTTTGTAAAATTTTGTTTTAATTCTGCATGGTTAAAACTTTATTTAATATTGTATCTGAATAAATTATTTAAAAAAAGTGTTTATAAATCAAATTTTTCGTAATTTTATGGGGTTTTAAAATAATGATAACATTTCTGTCATTAAGCCCGCTTTTGTAACTTTAACGGGTTTTTGATTTATAAATGATCTATTTTTAAATGGACCAAATCAGGAAATATTCATAGAAGCTGTTATCTCACGTTTTAACATTAAACAAACTATATGTATTGTTAGCCAAATATCAAAAATTTGCTTACAGAAGACAGACAAAGTCATTGCAGTAATTTGAAAAAAAGTGGTATGGGGCTTGCAAATATGTGCAGCCAGAATTTTGTTTTTCTAAAAGTGAAAATGTTCATTGTTATTGTGAATGTAATCAAACATCGTAATAATGTGGAATAAGAAAAAAAACTTCTACAGACACTTTTTCCGAAATACTTACAATTAAAACTATTATTTTCAATTCGAATATTAAAATTCATGGTTGAAGTATATACAGGTTAGACCATCTAGACGTTTAATTGACATACAGTGTGCTGAGAATGTCAAGAAGAAAATTTCAAAATACTAAAATTAATTGTCATTTTAAACTTTAATTTCGGGTTATAGTCTTTTTTGCATTGCAAATTGTAGATTTCAATAAAATTTCACTGCACACATTCACTTTTGCCAATCACTGTTTCTTTTGGATCCAAAACAATCTTGAAAGTTGGCAAAATGTTGAAATTTATTTATTTTAAAATTTTGAATATCATTTGTTTTTATGAAGTTGTAAACAAAGCATTAATGTTTTGTTTTAAAATATTCGTAAACAAATGTTGAATCTTTCAAACCGTTTTCAAAAAAAAGTAAATGGCGACTGAATTTTGAAAGATGACTTAACCTGTATATACTTCAACCATGATTAAAATTATTTTAATTTTTACAAGTAAATTTTAAATGTTTTTTAAAATGCATTTAGACAACTTTATTTAACAAAATTGGAGAAATCACTGACCAGAACAAAGTTTTGCACCTGCAAAGTAAACAAATTGTTGCAAAGTAAACAAAACATTGACATTTGGAGTCCCATTACAATATGTATGTTTACATTTTGTTAATATTTTATTAAGTTTTCTTGTTATTGGGACAATTAACTATTATTCCTCATTTAAATATTTGTCAAAATAAAAAAAAAATAAAAAATTTACTTTTGTCTATCTAAATAGTGAAAATCTCACACTGTGCACCTATTATATTTACAATGGACTCCGCGTATACTTCAAATTCAGAGTTTACTTTGATGACAGCATCGCCGGACGAACTTGGTTCTTCCGCGAAGAAGTCTCAAGTCGTTGTACAATTTTGCCTTCAAAAGATTTATAAAGGCGATGTATATCCTGGATTCTGTTTTAATTCTGGAATAAATACAAAACATTTGATACATTTTATTTTAATTCAATAAAAATTACTCCGCGTTTTCTAATGGAGTACCCTTTCCAAATATTCCACAACTATCTTCTTATTTGTAAGATGTTTAATTGATGGTTGCTATACATTATCGTAAATTTGAAAGATGGTTGCTAGCAATATTAATCGTATTTGACGGATGTTTGAGAGATGGCTGTCTCAAAGACGAGAACGACGCGCAAGAAACTGCTTTTAAAGAAGTTTAAACCTGACTAACTCCTGACCCGTCCACCGCTGCCCTGATTTGCTCATTCGTTGACAAACCGACGCCTGTCGAGAGGGGCTCGGGGTTGTGTTATTTCAAAGACATTCAGAGCATCGCCTATGCAAGCCAAACTCTCACCGATATGGAGCGAAAGTACTCATCGACTGAACAAGAGTGTCTCACTATACTTTGGGGGTGATTAAGGTGATAACAGATCAGCATTCATTGAAATAGTTGCACTCATTGCAGGATCCACCAAGACGTCTGGCGCGATTAGCGCTCTTCAACAATTTAACTTCGAAATTGAATATCGGCGCGTTACTTTAAATGTGGTGGCCGACTCTTTATCCCGATGCAGAACACCGAAACAGAACCATTACTTACATGCACCGAAACCACAGACGATTGGTATGAACGCCAAGTGAGTAAAGTAAGGAAAAACGCCGGCAAATACCCTGACTACCAATTCATAAATGAACGACTGCTCCGACACATTCTCCGACGAAGCCAAATTTCTGCCGATCCGGAGTGGAAGTTATGTGTATCTCGGGCACAACAACAACGCATTTTGCATGGAGTACGTGATAGCGAAATCGCAGGACATCACGGCACAAATGATCAAAGGAGCACAAGTTTCGTATTATTGGCCGGGCATGTACCATGACATTCACCGACATGTACAAAGTTGTGACATATGCCCCGGTATAAAGTATCACAAAACAGAGCTGTGGGATTTATGGCATCAATGCAATGTTCCGGCCATGGGAAATTGTGTTTCCACTACCAAGATCAACAAAAGGGAACACTAGTAAACCAGTGTTTTGTTGATAAATTCTGCAAGTGGGTAGAATTGTTTCCAGTGAGAAGAGTAACCGCAGCAAAGGTAATTAAAGGTTTATAATAATAATAGTTTGACGCTAAAGTCCTGTATAGAACTTCGGCCGAGCTCTCTCTCCATTTTATATTTGTACTCAAATTGGTGGGACCTGCAGTTTATTGCCGAATCCTAACGGCGGGTGAGAGCTTTTCATAGGCAATGTTTTACTCTCGTACGTTTGCCATTTACTGCTGAAAGGTAGCGTCGCACAGAAAAATGTGTTCTATGAATAGATGTTTTCAGTCGCTGGGAATCGAACCGCGGACCTTTCGGCTCGTTGTCAAAAGCACCAGCGACTTTTCGCTCGTAGTCGAACGTACTAACCAGACGAGCTACCGACGCTACAAATGGTTTACGCGAGAGAATAATATTCCGCTTCGGGTGTCCCAAATTTTCCTTTCCGACAATGGGAAACAATTTGTCAGCCGAGATGTCCAGAAGCACTTACGAGAGCATGGTATTGAACACAGGTTTATCGCACCCTACACCCTTCAAGAGAACCCGACGGAGAGAACAAATAGAGTTGTAAAAACCATGATTGGTCAAAGAGCCCAAAGGGATCACCGAACGTGGGATTCACAACTTACAGAGATTGATTTTTCAATTAATACCGTGTTTCACGAATCAAACCAGACATCGTTGCGCTCCTTGGCTTTTTCGTGCTTCCGTTTAATTTCGAATTCTGCATTCTCTCGTTCCTCGTTTAATTCTTCGTCGCTCGATACGTCGTCCTTTCGCTGAATGCTAAACAGTCCATCGCTGTCATCTAAATGATTCTTGGCAACACGTAATAACCCTTCATCTATGTTCCGTGTTTTTCTGCTCATGTTATCCAAAAAGAAATTCCGGGTGCCGTTCAAAAGCTCGATGAAATTGCGTTGGCTGACAATGTCGTTAAATCGTATCGTATATTCATCATGCGATCGTTTTTCTGAATTCCACGTTGTTTTTGCTTTAAATTATATTTTGCCACCGCTAATTAATGCACAAATTTGTTGATCCTGCAACACATTCTGCCCGAGCAATACGGCCGAAGTTAACAAATCGTTGTCAACGATGTATAGTTCAAAATTAATCGTTACGTCGTCGATGTCAATATTTTTTCCTTTGCAAAACGTATACTGCCACAAATGCCGCTAAATTTGATATAGCATTTCACTCATTTTTCGACTAGCAAATCCGCGACTGCACTACGGATCATCATGCACTGACTACCAGTATCTAAAAAGGCAGTTAATTGCAAACCATCGATATAAAATGGTTTTTTGAAAGTTTTATTGCGTCAAAGCTTGCTTTACGTACGAACATATTTTGTTTACCACAGTTTTCTGGTTTATTACGCACGTGCACTTTACCACAATGGGGGAGGTTTAGAACATTGACTTGATAGATGTCCGGCGCCACCACAATTGTAGCACGTAATGTCTTTATTTTTGACCTGTTCAGGTATCGCATAATTTTTCGTAAGGGATTCGACACCAGCACTTTTTTTTGAACTAAATTTTTTTTTTTGAAAAAGTGGTTCCATTTGGATTTGGCCAGAACCCACTTGCGTTATTGGACATTTTTTTTGACAAATTGGTTCCATTGGGATTTGGCCAGAACCAGCTTGCGTCATTTGACATTTTTTGGACAAATTGGTTTCATTAAAATTTGACTAGAACCAGCTTGCGTCATTGAATTTTTTTTTTAAATTGGTTCCATTTTGATTTGGCCAGAACCCGATTGTGTGATTGGACATTTTTTTTTGACAAATTGGTTCCATTGGAATTTGGACAGAACCCACTTGCGTCATTGGATTTTTTTTTTTGGAACAATTGGTTCCATTGGGATTTGGCCAGAACCCGCTTGCGTCATTTGACATTCTTTTTGGACAAATTGGTTTCATTAGAATTTGGCCAGAACCCGCTTGCGTCATTGAACTTTTTTTTGGATACATTGGTTCCATTAGGATTTGGCCAGAACCCACTTGTGTCATTCGAAATTTTTTTTTGGAAAAATTAGTTCCATTGGGATTTGCCCAGAATCCACTTGCGTCATTGGATTTTTTTTGGAAAAATTGCTGCTATTGGGATTTGACCACAACCAACTTGCGTCATTTGACATTTTTTTGGACACAAGCGTCTAATGGAGGAATGGGATGTACAAGATGCAGCACCATCGTCGAAAAATCTGGATACTTAGCAAAAAGTACAGTCCCAAAGTTTTGATATGAGCCAGTTGCTCGAAGCAATACAACAACAGCTTCTTGAAAATTCAAACCAGTTAAAATTAGACATGGACCAGAAATTTCTAGAAAATTCGAAACAGCTAATAGAAAATTCCAATCGACTGGCGGCAAAAGCTCTAGAAAATTCCAATCAACTTAAAACAGAACTTCAAGAAAATTCGAAACAACTTCCAGAAAATTCTATTCGACTGAAAGCAGAACTTCAACAAAACTCAAATGAAATAGAGCAGAAAGTTCAGGAGAATTCTGAACAGCTTTAAAAACATTCGAAGCATTTTTTGGAAGTTTCTAATACACTCCATGGCAAAGTAAACGAACTTTAGGCACATGTAAATGACATGTAAGGCAATTTGAAAAATTGAAAAATGGTTTCGACAAAAAGCTGAAGAAATTTCAAACTACAATTTCAGACCATGGCTCACACTGGTCCAAAAGTTTAAAAAGCTGGCCAAAATTCAATACATTTTTTAAAATTAGAATACAAGCAATAGTATTGTTATTCACTTCTAAATATTCCAGGCTTTAAATGCGTCCAAAGATTGTATTCGAAAAAAATACTAAGTGAGTACTTTGTTTACGTAGAACGTATACACAATGTGTGTGAACACGCTCGCCAGACCCACTCGTTGCAGCTATACTCGCTGCATTGAGTTTTGACGTTCAAAAATGTAAGATCGTCACTCGCTACGTTTACCCTAAAACCGATCGAACGCACTCAACACCCGCCTCCGCACATTGAAAGTTTACGTTTTAAATTAAACAAACAATAATACACCCGTCTACGCAAAAAATAACAAAACACATAAAAACGCGTTAACGCGACTATCGGTCACGGCGATAAACAAAAATATAAATAAACATAAACCACCCACATCAAAAATCTACACGTTTCACAACAACAAGCTGGAACAAACCATTTCTACAGAAGACAATAAGGATATTCCATAAACACAACATCAAACACATCATTTAAGCTGCATAAACTCAATGCATATATAAGGTACAAATATTAATATATTTATTGTTGCGACCCAATTAAATTGAAATTGAATATTTCGATTGAATTTTTATCCTTTTTCATTGAAAAAAATGTATGTTTTACTGTGTATTGATTTTAGGATTGCTTCTAATTAGACATACTATTTATATTAATTTTAGATAATTATATAAATATATGTTTTAGGAACTTATAATACAACAAAAAACAGAACTAGTCTAAAGGACCAATTAGATATCATACAATATATGTTAGTCTCTAAAACAAAAAGTAAATTGTTAAAAGTTAAAAAAATTTAAAGTGTTCCGCATTGCTCCCGTAAACTTTTATTGCAGTTTTGTAGACAAAGGTAGGAGCATTTCAAATAAGTTTTTAAATTTTGCAAATAATTGCTTTTGCGAAAAAAACTAACTAAAAAAATTGGATTTTTAATATAAAATAGAAATGCATGTGAGAGGGACGATAAAAAAGATTGAAACTCTAGGCATTCTTCACCAATGTCTTCTTTATCATTTTCTCCTTCATATGCGTTATCTTCTTTCTCCTAATATTGCCCCTTATAAACGAATTTCTTATAAATTGTATGTTCATAAATGACTAAATACAAAATATTTTTAACTTTTTCTCAACAAAAAAATGTGTCAGATCATCGCAATTTTTAAAAAATCACACGAATTTGAATCAACATTGAACATTTACTTGTCTTTAATCGAAATAGACGATTTTTAGAATTTTGGCCAGCTTTTTTCAATTTTGGATCATTGTGCGGCTGTAAGTAATCGATGGAACAATGAAGACAGCGTAGCAGCTCTTATAGTGGCCCTAAAAGGGGTCGCAGCCAAAGTATTGCAGACTGTCCCTGATAGCGATATAAATAATTACACAGCGGTTATGTCTGCACTGCAACGCAAATATGGCAGTGATCACATGAAGCAGATCTACAGGATGGAACTGAAGTTTCGAATGCAACGAAATGGTGAAAAATTGAAGGCGTATGTAGTGGTCGTCGGGAAGTTTACGCATTTGTCGTATGCAGATTCATCGAGTGACTTTATAGAAAAGTGCAAGATTGATGGCATACGTGATCCGGAAACAAAACGTGCCACAGTGACAATGCAGTAAGTGACATTTACGGAAACTGTAAACATAGCGCTAACACAGGAGACAGCAACTCCGTTATGCCGCCCAGCGCCAAAGGCCGTAAATTAGATGTGGAGAATGAAGACCTACTTCAAGTAGTTTGCCAAACATTTAAAAGTGGATCTAAACCAGATTACACTGCACACAATTTCAAGGTAAATGCTACAACTGTGATACATATGGGCATATGGCACGTGATTGTCCTAAAAATCGCAAGCGCACATAAATCAATCTGCAGATGAACCCAGACATGAAGAAAGACAGGATCATGTCGAAAATAACAATTTTAAAAAATCTTTAAACTAAAACGAGTCAGTTCTGCGGGGCACGATCCTACTCCCATAACCGATTGCCCCAGAATCTTCATTTCACAAATTGCTCGAAAGCCAAATAGCTTAACTGTCGAAGGTCTCATTGATTATACAGCATATATGGTAACATTGGATACGGGAGCTTCACACTCAATAATAAAAAAGTAACCTTGCTAAGGACGAAGTAGAGTCGCTTATAAGAATAAGATTCCCTTGAAGAGGCCCCTATCAAAGAAAAGATTACAAAGAAAATCACGATTGGTACTTCGACAGTTGAGCATGATTTTATAGTTGCGGAAATGGTAGACGAAATAATACTTGGCATTGACTTCATGATAAGGAACGGTTTCACACTAGATTTAACCAGAAAAATTGTATGTTATGCCAATACGGAGATCCAACTAAACATTGATTGTGACCAGAGCCCGAAAATTAAACAAGTTATCGCTCTTAAAAGTAAGAAAATACCACCTAATTCAAAAGCAATTGCAAAAGCAATTGTGTAAATGGAGATTGTGGGATAAGCAAGTTGTGGGTTATTGAAGCAAACGAAGAGCTGTATAAAAGGAACATAGTGGTAGGAAGAAATCTTGTTGAAGCGGAGAAAGACAGAATTGTACCTACATGAGTTCTCAATCTAGAAAAGGGAACAAAAAGGAAACATTGACAGTGTCAAGAGGCTTCAGCAATTATAAATTGCGAGTCAAATCCATCAAGGCAAATAGACAAGCAATCTACTCACAGGTTTATAAATGAGTCGACGAAAGATTTGGCTGCCAAAGAAAAGAGTCAAGTGCAAAAGCTAATTAATAAATATCGGTATATATTTGCTGAAAAGGGCCAAAAGGATGGCAGAACTGCCATTGTAAAACATCGAATAGACACTGGTGATTCGAAACCAATTGAAGTACCAAGATGGGTACCACTTGCGATTAGAGAGAAGAATCACATTTGGTTGAAGAAATACACACAAAGGACGTGGTGGAACCATCTGAGAGTCCATGGAGTTCACCAGTAGTATTGGTGAAAAAGAAGGACGATAGTACTCGGTTCTGCGTTGATTACCGAAAACTCAATGATGTCACCAAGAAAGATAGTTATCCATTACCCAGAATCTATGACACCTTGGATACACTATCTAATGTTAACTGGTTTTCCACGTTGGATTTGCCAAGCGGTTACTGTCAAGTAAAAATCGATATAAAAGATCCTGAGAAGACCGCATTCAGTACTGGAGATGGACTATGGCAATTTTTGGTAATGCCTTTTGGGCTATACAATATTCGATCGGATAAAGCAGCACGTATTAAAAGGTTTACACTCGAAAACATACCTAGTATACCTTAATGACATAATTGTTATGGGCAAGGATTTCAACGGACATCTAAGAAATCTAGAGGAAGTTTTTCTTCGATTGTAAAGTGCAGGAGTTTTTCTTCGATTGGAAGTTTTTCTTCGATTGGAAAGTTCTAGAGAGAAGTAAAGTGTCTGGGTCATCGAGTTACCATAGAAGGTGTACATACCGAAAGTAGTTGCCGTAAAGCAGTGGCCCAGACCTCAGAACCTACATGACCTACGAAGTTTCTTAGGCTTCTGTACATACTACAGGCGATTTGTTCCAGGTTTTGGCAATGTTTCTAGCAGTATTTACGAGCTGAAAAGAAAGAATCGAGCTTTTCAATGGGGCTATGAACAGGAAAAGGCGTTTTTAAAATTGAGGGAATTACTCTGCTCTACACCAATTCTTGCGTATCCAATTCCTGGTGAGAAATTTGTACTTGACACAGATGCAAGTGACTATGGAATAGGCGGAGTTCTGTCTCAAGTGATCAGTTGCCAAGAAAAAGTGATCGCATACTATAGTAAAATCTTGTCCAAGCCCGAGAGAAATTACTGTGTCACCAGGAGGGAACTTCTTGTTGTAATGGAAAGTGTGAAAAATGTCCATAAATATCTGTACGGACAACAGTTTCACTTAAGAACCGATCATGGAGCACTGAGATAGTAACTTCAATTCAAAGACCCAGAAGGCCAAATTGCACGTTGGATAGATCGATTACAGAGCTATGATTATTTCACCATCGAATATCGTAAAGAAGGATATCATGGAAATTGAGATGCTCTGTCACGGCGACAGAGTAAACTTGAATGCAGACATTGTTTAAAAGCAGAATGAAATGAAAACATTATTGACATTCGTTTGCTAAATGTTTTGACTCATGAAAAATTAACTCCGGATAAAAAGAGTGATCCCGACCTCACGAACATGATGATGTTCAAGGAACAGCAAAGAAAGCCATCATGTGATGAGATAGTTTCCGACAGCCTACAAGATGGTTGCTTATATCGTGTATGGGAAAATGAGGACGGCACCTCCGCTCGAAGTTTGATTGTTGTTCCGAAGTGAAAAATAAAAGAAATATTAGCGGAATACCATGGTGTGGATCTAGTGGAGGTCATGTGGGCATGAACAAAACGGTAGAAAAATTGAAGAAATGTTTTTATTGGGTTGGATGCCAAGAGTCATTTGCTGATTGGATTCGCAGTTGTCCGCAATGTGTACCAGCAAAAGGACCAACAATCAGAATTCGCGGCAGGATGCATCAGTACAACGTGTTAGCACCCCTCCAGCGTATTGAATGTCGCCGGGCCATTTTCAATCAGTGATGCGGGTAGTATGTCCTTGTCGTTATTGACTTCTTCAGCAAGTGGCCTAAAGTGTATCCCATGTCGAATCAAGAAGCTACAACAGTTGCAAATGCATTAGTTAACAACTGGGTAAGCCGTTTTGGAGTACCGTTGGAAGGAAGAAATTTTGAGTCTGCTGCATTTAAAAAAAAAATTTAAAAATTTTCAATCAGTGACAAGTCAATATGTCCTTGTCGTTATTGACTTCTTCAGCAAGTGGCCTGAAGTGTATCCCATGTCGAATCAAGAAGCTACATCTGTTGCAAATGCATTAGTTAACAACTGGGTAAGCCGTTTTGGAGTACCGTTGGAAGGAAGAAATTTTGAGTCTGCTGTATTTAAAAAAGTATGCAAAATCCTGAACATACACAAAACACGAACAACGCCTTTGCACCCGCAATCTGACGGCATGGTAGAGAGATAAATGAGACGCAAGACAATTCAGCGCAGTAAGCAATCTGTTAGAAAGAAACGGAAGATCATTCAGCGCACTAAGCAATGTGTTAGAAAGAGATGGAAGATCAGCACATTAAAACCCATGAGTGCGAATGAGATGCCAATAGCATGCGTCATTCACGAAAGGAGTAGAAGGTTCTCGAAACATGTCGAACTGATGCATGCAGTTTATAAGGGCGCCGCATCTGAGGCACATTACTTCAGTTGTGATTCGATAGTGAACTAGTACATCGCGTGAGCGAACGTTGTAAAGATAAATTGTAGTAATGCAGCAGTTGTTATAAGTGATTGTTATTAATTGTTATTTAAATAAATAAAGTTAATTTATACTAGTTGAAATAGTACCAAATATTAGTGTGTTTTTCATTTTGTACACAATCCAGAGATACGAACTTGTAGAACAGTTTTACATAGACTGAATTTTTGTAAAAATATTATGAGGTCATGAAAATCGACCCCTTGTCATATGCTTATGAGTAATAAGCAAATGCTCATGAGTTTTAAGTAGATGCTTATGAGTTTGAAGACGATGCTTATATTTGTATGCTAATTATAAGCATTATTTGCTTCAAAAAAATGTGGTCGGTATTTTGTACTCATTTTTGAAAGTTATAGTAATTAAGTGTTATAAAACACTTGTTGAAATTATTATTTCTTAAAAAATTAAGCAATACTAACCCCCAGATCATGTATTTCACGGTGACAACGATTTCGTTTCAATATCGGTTGTATATCGTGTGACGAAACGTTGAGTAGTGCAAGGTTTTCGGCGTCTAATATCGAAAAGATTATTTCATTTTTTTAGTTGTTTTAATTTTACAAATAAAATAAGAGCCTAAAAATGTGAAATTGAAAAAATGGGCTGTATATAATGGGCTATAATATTAGACCCAATTTGACCAAACTGATGCTATTTTCGGAATCAACGCTATAAATGTATCCAATATTTGAATTTTGTCGGGCAGTGTAATAAGCATTTGCGTCTTATTATCTGAGTGTAAGCCTTTGTTTATTTTAAAGCGTTTTTATTAGGTGGTTTTCTTGTCTGTCTGTTCGATACAAATTTTAGACTACCTTCGCGATGAGCTGTAGACTTGAGATTTTAAATATTTCCTCGAACTGGATGACAATGCAATGTTATCGTTTTTATGTCATCTAGTTGATCGTAGTTCTATCGCCATGGTTCCATATTAAAGACACTTTGAAACATTCATATTTTTAATTTTAATAATATTAGGCCTTTCGAATTCTGTCGGACGAAAATGTAACTGACACAAAAAAATAAGAAAATAAAAAATGTGAAATAAAAAATATTTTTCAATATAAAAGGTGAATTTTTCGTATGATTTAAAATGAAATGTGGGGCGGTAGATAATATAATCTTGTCTTCAAAAATCACATTAAAAACGTTTTATAATGTGAATTTTTAATGTGATTCAAAATGTATGAATTAAAATGGAGATATAATCTATTGTTCACATTAAAAATGTTTTATATTTAAAAAATATATTTTATGCATACCGCCCATAGTTCAAGATTCATTAAAATAAAAGAGCAAACATTATTTATTTTCTACGCATCATAAATAATTTACAAAATACTGAACAAAGTTGGTTTTTAAATGTAGGGAATCGATATAGGATACCAGTAATAAAAAAAAGTATGCCACTTGATTTCAATCCTTAATTTCCAGAAATCTATCTTTTTTCATATATACGTGTGATTAAAAAAGAGCCTTGCGTGTGTAGTTGCATATTTTTCTCAACGTGGCACATAGCAATAAAGATATTTTATCGCAAACAATCTGTACACTAAACGTTTTTATTAGGTTTCTTTCTTGTCAGTCTGTGAGTTAAACTACCTTCGCGATGATCTTGAGATTTGAGATTGCCTCGAACTGGATGACAATGCAATATTATCGTTTTCTTGCCATCCGGTTCATCGTGGTTCTATCGCCATGGTTCCATATTAAAGACACTTTGAAATATGAAGATTTTAAATTTTAATAATATTAGGCGTTTCGAATTCTGTCAGACGAAAATCTAACTGACACAAAAAATAAGAAAAATAAAAATATTTTTGAATATAAAACGTTTTTAAAGTGAATTTTTAGTATGATTTAAAATGAAACGTGCGGTGGTAAATAATATTAAAATAAATACAATCTTTTTTTGTAGTTATAATGGAAATAGATTTTTTAACATACTTTAACAATAAAGAAAAAGCATATATGCATATAATTTTTTTTTGGAAAAATTAGTTCCATTGGGATTTGCCCAGAATCCACTTGCGTCATTGGATTTTTTTTGGAAAAATTGCTGCTATTGGGATTTGACCACAACCAACTTGCGTCATTTGACATTTTTTTGGACACAAGCGTCTAATGGAGGAATGGGATGTACAAGATGCAGCACCATCGTCGAAAAATCTGGATACTTAGCAAAAAGTACAGTCCCAAAGTTTTGATATGAGCCAGTTGCTCGAAGCAATACAACAACAGCTTCTTGAAAATTCAAACCAGTTAAAATTAGACATGGACCAGAAATTTCTAGAAAATTCGAAACAGCTAATATAAAATTCCAATCGACTGGCGGCAAAAGCTCTAGAAAATTCCAATCAACTTAAAACAGAACTTCAAGAAAATTCGAAACAACTTCCAGAAAATTCGAATCGACAGAAAGCAGAACTTCAACAAAGCTCAAATGAAATAGAGCAGAAAGTTCAGGAGAATTCTGAACAGCTTTAAAAACATTCGAAGCATTTTTTGGAAGTTTCTAATACACTCCATGGCAAAGTAAACGAACTTTAGGCACATGTAAATGACATGTAAGGCAATTTGAAAAATTGAAAAATGGTTTCGACAAAAAGCTGAAGAAATTTCAAACTACAATTTCAGACCATGGCTCACACTGGTAAAAAAGTTTAAAAAGCTGGCCAAAATTCAATACATTTTTTAAAATTAGAATACAAGCAATAGTATTGTTATTCACTTCTAAATATTCCAGGCTTTAAATGCGTCCAAGGATTGTATTCGAAAAAAATACTAAGTGAGTACTTTGTTTACGTAGAACGTATACACAATGTGTGTGAACACGCTCGCCAGACCCACTCGTTGCAGCTATACTCGCTGCATTGAGTTTTGACGTTCAAAAATGTAAGATCGTCACTCGCTACGTTTACCCTAAAACCGATCGAACGCACTCAACACCCGCCTCCGCACATTGAAAGTTTACGTTTTAAATTAAACAAACAATAATACACCCGTCTACGCAACAAATAACAAAACACATAAAAACGCGTTAACGCGACTATCGGTCACGGCGATAAACAAAAATATAAATAAACATAAACCACCCACATCAAAAATCTACACGTTTCACAACAACAAGCAGGAACAAACCATTTCTACAGAAGACAATAAGGATATTCCATAAACACAACATCAAACACATCATTTAAGCTGCATAAACTCAATGCATATTTAAGGTACAAATATTAATATATTTATTGTTGCGACCCAATTAAATTGAAATTGAATATTTCGATTGAATTTTTATCCTTTTTCATTGAAAAAAATGTATGTTTTACTGTGTTTTGATTTTAGGATTGCTTCTAATTAGACATACTATTTATATTAATTTTAGATAATTATATAAATATATGTTTTAGGAACTTATAATACAACAAAAAACAGAACTAGTCTAAAGGACCAATTAGATATCATACAATATATGTTAGTCTCTAAAACAAAAAGTAAATTGTTAAAAGTTAAAAAAATTTAAAGTGTTCCGCATTGCTCCCGTAAACTTTTATTGCAGTTTTGTAGACAAATGTAGGAGCATTTCAAATAAGTTTTTAAATTTTGCAAATAATTGCTTTTGCGAAAAAAACTAACTAAAAAAATTGGATTTTTAATATAAAATAGAAATGCATGTGAGAGGGACGATAAAAAAGATTGAAACTCTAGGCATTCTTCACCAATGTCTTCTTTATCATTTTCTCCTTCATATGCGTTATCTTCTTTCTCCTAATATTGCCCCTTATAAACGAATTTCTTATAAATTGTATGTTCATAAATGACTAAATACAAAATATTTTTAACTTTTTCTCAACAAAAAAATGTGTCAGATCATCGCAATTTTTATAAATCACACGAATTTGAATCAACATTGAACATTTACTTGTCTTTAATCGAAATAGACGATTTTTAGAATTTTGGCCAGCTTTTTTCAATTTTGGATCATTGTGCGGCTGTAAGTAATCGATGGAACAATGAAGACAGCGTAGCAGCTCTTATTGTGGCCCTAAAAGGGGTCGCAGCCAAAGTATTGCAGACTGTCCCTGATAGCGATATAAATAATTACACAGCGGTTATGTCTGCACTGCAACGCAAATATGGCAGTGATCACATGAAGCTGATCTACAGGATGGAACTGAAGCGCCGAATGCAACGAAATGGTGAAAAATTGAAGGCGTATGTAGTGGTCGTCGGGAAGTTCACGCATTTGTCGTATGCAGATTCATCGAGTGACTTTATAGAAAAGTGCAAGATTGATGGCATACGTGATCCGGAAACAAAACGTGCCACAGTGACAATGCAGTAAGTGACATTTACGGAAACTGTAAACATAGCGCTAACACAGGAGACAGCAACTCCGTTATGCCGCCCAGCGCCAAAGGCCGTAAATTAGATGTGGAGAATGAAGACCTACTTCAAGTAGTTTGCCAAACATTTAAAAGTGGATCTAAACCAGATTACACTGCACACAATTTCAAGGTAAATGCTACAACTGTGATACATATGGGCATATGGCACGTGATTGTCCTAAAAATCGCAAGCGCACATAAATCAATCTGCAGATGAACCCAGACATGAAGAAAGACAGGATCATGTCGAAAATAACAATTTTAAAAAATCTTTAAACTAAAACGAGTCAGTTCTGCGGGGCACGATCCTACTCCCATAACCGATTGCCCCAGAATCTTCATTTCACAAATTGCTCGAAAGCCAAATAGCTTAACTGTCGAAGGTCTCATTGATTATACAGCATATATGGTAACATTGGATACGGGAGCTTCACACTCAATAATAAAAAAGTAACCTTGCTAAGGACGAAGTAGAGTCGCTTATAAGAATAAGATTCCCTTGAAGAGGCCCCTATCAAAGAAAAGATTACAAAGAAAATCACGATTGGTACTTCGACAGTTGAGCATGATTTTATAGTTGCGGAAATGGTAGACGAAATAATACTTGGCATGGACTTCATGATAAGGAACGGTTTCACACTAGATTTAACCAGAAAAATTGTATGTTATGCCAATACGGAGATCCAACTAAACATTGATTGTGACCAGAGCCCGAAAATTAAACAAGTTATCGCTCTTAAAAGTAAGAAAATACCACCTAATTCAAAAGCAATTGCAAAAGCAATTGTGTAAATGGAGATTGTGGGATAAGCAAGTTGTGGGTTATTGAAGCAAACGAAGAGCTGTATAAAAGGAACATTGCGAGTCAAATCCATCAAGGCAAATAGACAAGCAATCTACTCACAGGTTTATAAATGAGTCGACGAAAGATTTGGCTGCCAAAGAAAAGAGTCAAGTGCAAAAGCTAATTAATAAATATCGGTATATATTTGCTGAAAAGGGCCAAAAGGATGGCAGAACTGCCATTGTAAAACATCGAATAGACACTGGTGATTCGAAACCAATTGAAGTACCAAGATGGGTACCACTTGCGATTAGAGAGAAGAATCACATTTGGTTGAAGAAATACACACAAAGGACGTGGTGGAACCATCTGAGAGTCCATGGAGTTCACCAGTAGTATTGGTGAAAAAGAAGGACGATAGTACTCGGTTCTGCGTTGATTACCGAAAACTCAATGATGTCACCAAGAAAGATAGTTATCCATTACCCAGAATCTATGACACCTTGGATACACTATCTAATGTTAACTGGTTTTCCACGTTGGATTTGCCAAGCGGTTACTGTCAAGTAAAAATCGATATAAAAGATCCTGAGAAGACCGCATTCAGTACTGGAGATGGACTATGGCAATTTTTGGTAATGCCTTTTGGGCTATACAATATTCGATCGGATAAAGCAGCACGTATTAAAAGGTTTACACTCGAAAACATACCTAGTATACCTTAATGACATAATTGTTATGGGCAAGGATTTCAACGGACATCTAAGAAATCTAGAGGAAGTTTTTCTTCGATTGTAAAGTGCAGGAGTTTTTCTTCGATTGGAAGTTTTTCTTCGATTGGAAAGTTCTAGAGAGAAGTAAAGTGTCTGGGTCATCGAGTTACCATAGAAGGTGTACATACCGAAAGTAGTTGCC
Organism: Dryomyza anilis; assembly: GCA_951804985.1. Taxonomy (NCBI): domain Eukaryota; kingdom Metazoa; phylum Arthropoda; class Insecta; order Diptera; family Dryomyzidae; genus Dryomyza; species Dryomyza anilis. The sequence goes on along the minus strand of OX638130.1, from coordinate 41,710,487 downwards.
GTAAAGCAGTGGCCCAGACCTCAGAACCTACATGACCTACGAAGTTTCTTAGGCTTCTGTACATACTACAGGCGATTTGTTCCATGTTTTGGCTATGTTTCTAGCAGTATTTACGAGCTGAAAAGAAAGAATCGAGCTTTTCAATGGAGCTATGAACAGGAAAAGGTGTTTTTAAAATTGAGGGAATTACTCTGCTCTACACCAATTCTTGCGTATCCAATTCCTGGTGAGAAATTTGTACTTGACACAGATGCAAGTGACTATGGAATAGGCGGAGTTCTGTCTCAAGTGATCAGTTGCCAAGAAAAAGTGATCGCATACTATAGTAAAATCTTGTCCAAGCCCGAGAGAAATTACTGTGTCACCAGGAGGGAACTTCTTGTTGTAATGGAAAGTGTGAAAAATGTCCATAAATATCTGTACGGACAACAGTTTCACTTAAGAACCGATCATGGAGCACTGAGATAGTAACTTCAGTTCAAAGACCCAGAAGGCCAAATTGCACGTTGGATAGATCGATTACAGAGCTATGATTATTTCACCATCGAATATCGTAAAGAAGGATATCATGGAAATTGAGATGCTCTGTCACGGCGACAGAGTAAACTTGAATGCAGACATTGTTTAAAAGCAGAATGAAATGAAAACATTATTGACATTCGTTTGCTAAATGTTTTGATTCATGAAAAATTAACTCCGGATAAAAAGAGTGATCCCGACCTCACGAACATGATGATGTTCAAGGAACAGCAAAGAAAGCCATCATGTGATGAGATAGTTTCCGACAGCCTACAAGATGGTTGCTTATATCGTGTATGGGAAAATGAGGACGGCACCTCCGCTCGAAGTTTGATTGTTGTTCCGAAGTCAAAAATAAAAGAAATATTAGCGGAATACCATGGTGTGGATCTAGTGGAGGTCATGTGGGCATGAACAAAACGGTAGAAAAATTGAAGAAATGTTTTTATTGGGTTGGATGCCAAGAGTCATTTGCTGATTGGATTCGCAGTTGTCCGCAATGTGTACCAGCAAAAGGACCAACAATCAGAATTCGCGGCAGGATGCATCAGTACAACGTGTTAGCACCCCTCGAGCGTATTGAATGTCGCCGGGCCATTTTCAATCAGTGATGCGGGTAGTATGTCCTTGTCGTTATTGACTTCTTCAGCAAGTGGCCTGAAGTGTATCCCATGTCGAATCAAGAAGCTACATCTGTTGCAAATGCATTAGTTAACAACTGGGTAAGCCGTTTTGGAGTACCGTTGGAAGGAAGAAATTTTGAGTCTGCTGTATTTAAAAAAGTATGCAAAATCCTGAACATACACAAAACACGAACAACGCCTTTGCACCCGCAATCTGACGGCATGGTAGAGAGATAAATGAGACGCAAGACAATTCAGCGCAGTAAGCAATCTGTTAGAAAGAAACGGAAGATCATTCAGCGCACTAAGCAATGTGTTAGAAAGAGATGGAAGATCAGCACATTAAAACCCATGAGTGCGAATGAGATGCCAATAGCATGCGTCATTCACGAAAGGAGTAGAAGGTTCTCGAAACATGTCGAACTGATGCATGCAGTTTATAAGGGCGCCGCATCTGAGGCACATTACTTCAGTTGTGATTCGATAGTGAACTAGTACATCGCGTGAGCGAACGTTGTAAAGATAAATTGTAGTAATGCAGCAGTTGTTATAAGTGATTGTTATTAATTGTTATTTAAATAAATAAAGTTAATTTATACTAGTTGAAATAGTACCAATTATTAGTGTGTTTTTCATTTTGTACACAATCCAGAGATACGAACTTGTAGAACAGTTTTTCATAGACTGAATTTTTGTAAAAATATTATGAGGTCATGAAAATCGACCCCTTGTCATATGCTTATGAGTAATAAGCAAATGCTCATGAGTTTTAAGTAGATGCTTATGAGTTTGAAGACGATGCTTATATTTGTATGCTAATTATAAGCATTATTTGCTTCAAAAAAATGTGGTCGGTATTTTGTACTCATTTTTGAAAGTTATAGTAATTAAGTGTTATAAAACACTTGTTGAAATTATTATTTCTTAAAAAATTAAGCAATACTAACCCCCAGATCATGTATTTCACGGTGACAACGATTTCGTTTCAATATCGGTTGTATATCGTGTGACGAAACGTTGAGTAGTGCAAGGTTTTCGGCGTCTAATATCGAAAAGATTATTTCATTTTTTTAGTTGTTTTAATTTTACAAATAAAATAAGAGCCTAAAAATGTGAAATTGAAAAAATGGGCTGTATATAATGGGCTATAATATTAGACCCAATTTGACCAAACTGATGCTATTTTCGGAATCAACGCTATAAATGTATCCAATATTTGAATTTTGTCGGGCAGTGTAATAAGCATTTGCGTCTTATTATCTGAGTGTAAGCCTTTGTTTATTTTAAAGCGTTTTTATTAGGTGGTTTTCTTGTCTGTCTGTTCGATACAAATTTTAGACTACCTTCGCGATGAGCTGTAGACTTGAGATTTTAAATATTTCCTCGAACTGGATGACAATGCAATGTTATCGTTTTTATGTCATCTAGTTGATCGTAGTTCTATCGCCATGGTTCCATATTAAAGACACTTTGAAACATTCATATTTTTAATTTTAATAATATTAGGCCTTTCGAATTCTGTCGGACGAAAATGTAACTGACACAAAAAAATAAGAAAATAAAAAATGTGAAATAAAAAATATTTTTCAATATAAAAGGTGAATTTTTCGTATGATTTAAAATGAAATGTGGGGCGGTAGATAATATAATCTTGTCTTCAAAAATCACATTAAAAACGTTTTATAATGTGAATTTTTAATGTGATTCAAAATGTATGAATTAAAATGGAGATATAATCTATTGTTCACATTAAAAATGTTTTATATTTAAAAAATATATTTTATGCATACCGCCCATAGTTCAAGATTCATTAAAATAAAAGAGCAAACATTATTTATTTTCTACGCATCATAAATAATTTACAAAATACTGAACAAAGTTGGTTTTTAAATGTAGGGAATCGATATAGGATACCAGTAATAAAAAAAAGTATGCCACTTGATTTCAATCCTTAATTTCCAGAAATCTATCTTTTTTCATATATACGTGTGATTAAAAAAGAGCCTTGCGTGTGTAGTTGCATATTTTTCTCAACGTGGCACATAGCAATAAAGATATTTTATCGCAAACAATCTGTACACTAAACGTTTTTATTAGGTTTCTTTCTTGTCAGTCTGTGAGTTAAACTACCTTCGCGATGATCTTGAGATTTGAGATTGCCTCGAACTGGATGACAATGCAATATTATCGTTTTCTTGCCATCCGGTTCATTGTGGTTCTATCGCCATGGTTCCATATTAAAGACACTTTGAAATATGAAGATTTTAAATTTTAATAATATTAGGCGTTTCGAATTCTGTCAGACGAAAATCTAACTGACACAAAAAATAAGAAAAATAAAAATATTTTTGAATATAAAACGTTTTTAAAGTGAATTTTTAGTATGATTTAAAATGAAACGTGGGGTGGTAAATAATATTAAAATAAATACAATCTTTTTTTGTAGTTATAATGGAAATAGATTTTTTAACATACTTTAACAATAAAGAAACAGCATATATGCATATTATTTTTTTTTGGAAAAATTAGTTCCATTGGGATTTGCCCAGAATCCACTTGCGTCATTGGATTTTTTTTTGGAAAAATTGCTGCTATTGGGATTTGACCACAACCAACTTGCGTCATTTGACATTTTTTTGGACACAAGCGTCTAATGGAGGAATGGGATGTACAAGATGCAGCACCATCGTCGAAAAATCTGGATACTTAGCAAAAAGTACAGTCCCAAAGTTTTGATATGAGCCAGTTGCTCGAAGCAATACAACAACAGCTTCTTGAAAATTCAAACCAGTTAAAATTAGACATGGACCAGAAATTTCTAGAAAATTCGAAACAGCTAATAGAAAATTCCAATCGACTGGCGGCAAAAGCTCTAGAAAATTCCAATCAACTTAAAACAGAACTTCAAGAAAATTCGAAACAACTTCCAGAAAATTCTATTCGACTGAAAGCAGAACTTCAACAAAACTCAAATGAAATAGAGCAGAAAGTTCAGGAGAATTCTGAACAGCTTTAAAAACATTCGAAGCATTTTTTGGAAGTTTCTAATACACTCCATGGCAAAGTAAACGAACTTTAGGCACATGTAAATGACATGTAAGGCAATTTGAAAAATTGAAAAATGGTTTCGACAAAAAGCTGAAGAAATTTCAAACTACAATTTCAGACCATGGCTCACACTGGTCCAAAAGTTTAAAAAGCTGGCCAAAATTCAATACATTTTTTAAAATTAGAATACAAGCAATAGTATTGTTATTCACTTCTAAATATTCCAGGCTTTAAATGCGTCCAAAGATTGTATTCGAAAAAAATACTAAGTGAGTACTTTGTTTACGTAGAACGTATACACAATGTGTGTGAACACGCTCGCCAGACCCACTCGTTGCAGCTATACTCGCTGCATTGAGTTTTGACGTTCAAAAATGTAAGATCGTCACTCGCTACGTTTACCCTAAAACCGATCGAACGCACTCAACACCCGCCTCCGCACATTGAAAGTTTACGTTTTAAATTAAACAAACAATAATACACCCGTCTACGCAACAAATAACAAAACACATAACAACGCGTTAACGCGACTATCGGTCACGGCGATAAACAAAAATATAAATAAACATAAACCACCCACATCAAAAATCTACACGTTTCACAACAACAAGCAGGAACAAACCATTTCTACAGAAGACAATAAGGATATTCCATAAACACAACATCAAACACATCATTTAAGCTGCATAAACTCAATGCATATTTAAGGTACAAATATTAATATATTTATTGTTGCGACCCAATTAAATTGAAATTGAATATTTAGATTGAATTTTTATCCTTTTTCATTGAAAAAAATGTATGTTTTACTGTGTTTTGATTTTAGGATTGCTTCTAATTAGACATACTATTTATATTAATTTTAGATAATTATATAAATATATGTTTTAGGAACTTATAATACAACAAAAAACAGAACTAGTCTAAAGGACCAATTAGATATCATACAATATATGTTAGTCTCTAAAACAAAAAGTAAATTGTTAAAAGTTAAAAAAATTTAAAGTGTTCCGCATTGCTCCCGTAAACTTTTATTGCAGTTTTGTAGACAAATGTAGGAGCATTTCAAATAAGTTTTTAAATTTTGCAAATAATTGCTTTTGCGAAAAAAACTAACTAAAAAAATTGGATTTTTAATATAAAATAGAAATGCATGTGAGAGGGACGATAAAAAAAAATGAAACTCTAGGCATTCTTCACCAATGTCCTCTTTATCATTTTCTCCTTCATATGCGTTATCTTCTTTCTCCTAATATTGCCCCTTATAAACGAATTTCTTATAAATTGTATGTTCATAAATGACTAAATACAAAATATTTTTAACTTTTTCTCAACAAAAAAATGTGTCAGATCATCGCTATTTTTATAAATCACACGAATTTGAATCAACATTGAACATTTACTTGTCTTTAATCGAAATAGACGATTTTTAGAATTTTGGCCAGCTTTTTTCAATTTTGGATCATTGTGCGGCTGTAAGTAATCGATGGAACAATGAAGACAGCGTAGCAGCTCTTATTGTGGCCCTAAAAGGGGTCGCAGCCAAAGTATTGCAGACTGTCCCTGATAGCGATATAAATAATTACACAGCGGTTATGTCTGCACTGCAACGCAAATATGGCAGTGATCACATGAAGCAGATCTACAGGATGGAACTGAAGCGCCGAATGCAACGAAATGGTTGGCGTATGTGAAGGCGTATGTAGTGGTCGTCGGGAAGTTCACGCATTTGTCGTATGCAGATTCATCGAGTGACTTTATAGAAAAGTGCAAGATTGATGGCATACGTGATCCGGAAACAAAACGTGCCACAGTGACAATGCAGTAAGTGACATTTACGGAAACTGTAAACATAGCGCTAACACAGGAGACAGCAACTCCGTTATGCCGCCCAGCGCCAAAGGCCGTAAATTAGATGTGGAGAATGAAGACCTACTTCAAGTAGTTTGCCAAACATTTAAAAGTGGATCTAAACCAGATTACACTGCACTCAATTTCAAGGTAAATGCTACAACTGTGATACATATGGGCATATGGCACGTGATTGTCCTAAAAATCGCAAGCGCACATAAATCAATCTGCAGATGAACCCAGACATGAAGAAAGACAGGATCATGTCGAAAATAACAATTTTAAAAAATCTTTAAACTAAAACGAGTCAGTTCTGCGGGGCACGATCCTACTCCCATAACCGATTGCCCCAGAATCTTCATTTCACAAATTGCTCGAAAGCCAAATAGCTTAACTGTCGAAGGTCTCATTGATTATACAGCATATATGGTAACATTGGATACGGGAGCTTCACACTCAATAATAAAAAAGTAACCTTGCTAAGGACGAAGTAGAGTCGCTTATAAGAATAAGATTCCCTTGAAGAGGCCCCTATCAAAGAAAAGATTACAAAGAAAATCACGATTGGTACTTCGACAGTTGAGCATGATTTTATAGTTGCGGAAATGGTAGACGAAATAATACTTGGCATGGACTTCATGATAAGGAACGGTTTCACACTAGATTTAACCAGAAAAATTGTATGTTATGCCAATACGGAGATCCAACTAAACATTGATTGTGACCAGAGCCCGAAAATTAAACAAGTTATCGCTCTTAAAAATAAGAAAATACCACCTAATTCAAAAGCAATTGCAAAAGCAATTGTGTAAATGGAGATTGTGGGATAAGCAAGTTGTGGGTTATTGAAGCAAACGAAGAGCTGTATAAAAGGAACATAGTGGTAGGAAGAAATCTTGTTGAAGCGGAGAAAGACAGAATTGTACCTACATGAGTTCTCAATCTAGAAAAGGGAACAAAAAGGAAACATTGACAGTGTCAAGAGGCTTGAGCAATTATAAATTGCGAGTCAAATCCATCAAGGCAAATAGACAAGCAATCTACTCACAGGTTTATAAATGAGACGACGAAAGATTTGGCTGCCAAAGAAAAGAGTCAAGTGCAAAAGCTAATTAATAAATATCGGTATATATTTGCTGAAAAGGGCCAAAAGGATGGCAGAACTGCCATTGTAAAACATCGAATAGACACTGGTGATTCTAAACCAATTGAAGTACCAAGATGGGTACCACTTGCGATTAGAGAGAAGAATCACATTTGGTTGAAGAAATACACACAAAGGACGTGGTGGAACCATCTGAGAGTCCATGGAGTTCACCAGTAGTATTGGTGAAAAAGAAGGACGATAGTACTCGGTTCTGCGTTGATTACCGAAAACTCAATGATGTCACCAAGAAAGATAGTTATCCATTACCCAGAATCTATGACACCTTGGATACACTATCTAATGTTAACTGGTTTTCCACGTTGGACTTGCCAAGCGGTTACTGTCAAGTAAAAATCGATATAAAAGATCCTGAGAAGACCGCATTCAGTACTGGAGATGGACTATGGCAATTTTTGGTAATGCCTTTTGGGCTATACAATATTCGATCGGATAAAGCAGCACGTATTAAAAGGTTTACACTCGAAAACATACCTAGTATACCTTAATGACATAATTGTTATGGGCAAGGATTTCAACGGACATCTAAGAAATCTAGAGGAAGTTTTTCTTCGATTGTAAAGTGCAGGAGTTTTTCTTCGATTGGAAGTTTTTCTTCGATTGGAAAGTTCTAGAGAGAAGTAAAGTGTCTGGGTCATCGAGTTACCATAGAAGGTGTACATACCGAAAGTAGTTGCCGTAAAGCAGTGGCCCAGACCTCAGAACCTACATGACCTACGAAGTTTCTTAGGCTTCTGTACATACTACAGGCGATTTGTTCCAGGTTTTGGCTATGTTTCTAGCAGTATTTACGAGCTGAAAAGAAAGAATCGAGCTTTTCAATGGGGCTATGAACAGGAAAAGGCGTTTTTAAAATTGAGGGAATTACTCTGCTCTACACCAATTCTTGCGTATCCAATTCCTGGTGAGAAATTTGTACTTGACACAGATGCAAGTGACTATGGAATAGGCGTAGTTCTGTCTCAAGTGATCAGTTGCCAAGAAAAAGTGATCGCATACTATAGTAAAATCTTGTCCAAGCCCGAGAGAAATTACTGTGTCACCAGGAGGGAACTTCTTGTTGTAATGGAAAGTGTGAAAAATGTCCATAAATATCTGTACGGACAACAGTTTCACTTAAGAACCGATCATGGAGCACTGAGATAGTAACTTCAGTTCAAAGACCCAGAAGGCCAAATTGCACGTTGGATAGATCGATTACAGAGCTATGATTATTTCACCATCGAATATCGTAAAGAAGGATATCATGGAAATTGAGATGCTCTGTCACGGCGACAGAGTAAACTTGAATGCAGACATTGTTTAAAAGCAGAATGAAATGAAAACATTATTGACATTCGTTTGCTAAATGTTTTGATTCATGAAAAATTAACTCCGGATAAAAAGAGTGATCCCGACCTCACGAACATGATGATGTTCAAGGAACAGCAAAGAAAGCCATCATGTGATGAGATAGTTTCCGACAGCCTACAAGATGGTTGCTTATATCGTGTATGGGAAAATGAGGACGGCACCTCCGCTCGAAGTTTGATTGTTGTTCCGAAGTCAAAAATAAAAGAAATATTAGCGGAATACCATGGTGTGGATCTAGTGGAGGTCATGTGGGCATGAACAAAACGGTAGAAAAATTGAAGAAATGTTTTTATTGGGTTGGATGCCAAGAGTCATTTGCTGATTGGATTCGCAGTTGTCCGCAATGTGTACCAGCAAAAGGACCAACAATCAGAATTCGCGGCAGGATGCATCAGTACAACGTGTTAGCACCCCTCGAGCGTATTGAATGTCGCCGGAAATTTGTACTTGACACAGATGCAAGTGACTATGGAATAGGCGTAGTTCTGTCTCAAGTGATCAGTTGCCAAGAAAAAGTGATCGCATACTATAGTAAAATCTTGTCCAAGCCCGAGAGAAATTACTGTGTCACCAGGAGGGAACTTCTTGTTGTAATGGAAAGTGTGAAAAATGTCCATAAATATCTGTACGGACAACAGTTTCACTTAAGAACCGATCATGGAGCACTGAGATAGTAACTTCAGTTCAAAGACCCAGAAGGCCAAATTGCACGTTGGATAGATCGATTACAGAGCTATGATTATTTCACCATCGAATATCGTAAAGAAGGATATCATGGAAATTGAGATGCTCTGTCACGGCGACAGAGTAAACTTGAATGCAGACATTGTTTAAAAGCAGAATGAAATGAAAACATTATTGACATTCGTTTGCTAAATGTTTTGATTCATGAAAAATTAACTCCGGATAAAAAGAGTGATCCCGACCTCACGAACATGATGATGTTCAAGGAACAGCAAAGAAAGCCATCATGTGATGAGATAGTTTCCGACAGCCTACAAGATGGTTGCTTATATCGTGTATGGGAAAATGAGGACGGCACCTCCGCTCGAAGTTTGATTGTTGTTCCGAAGTCAAAAATAAAAGAAATATTAGCGGAATACCATGGTGTGGATCTAGTGGAGGTCATGTGGGCATGAACAAAACGGTAGAAAAATTGAAGAAATGTTTTTATTGGGTTGGATGCCAAGAGTCATTTGCTGATTGGATTCGCAGTTGTCCGCAATGTGTACCAGCAAAAGGACCAACAATCAGAATTCGCGGCAGGATGCATCAGTACAACGTGTTAGCACCCCTCGAGCGTATTGAATGTCGCCGGGCCATTTTCAATCAGTGATGCGGGTAGTATGTCCTTGTCGTTATTGACTTCTTCAGCAAGTGGCCTGAAGTGTATCCCATGTCGAATCAAGAAGCTACATCTGTTGCAAATGCATTAGTTAACAACTGGGTAAGCCGTTTTGGAGTACCGTTGGAAGGAAGAAATTTTGAGTCTGCTGTATTTAAAAAAGTATGCAAAATCCTGAACATACACAAAACACGAACAACGCCTTTGCACCCGCAATCTGACGGCATGGTAGAGAGATAAATGAGACGCAAGACAATTCAGCGCAGTAAGCAATCTGTTAGAAAGAAACGGAAGATCATTCAGCGCACTAAGCAATGTGTTAGAAAGAGATGGAAGATCAGCACATTAAAACCCATGAGTGCGAATGAGATGCCAATAGCATGCGTCATTCACGAAAGGAGTAGAAGGTTCTCGAAACATGTCGAACTGATGCATGCAGTTTATAAGGGCGCCGCATCTGAGGCACATTACTTCAGTTGTGATTCGATAGTGAACTAGTACATCGCGTGAGCGAACGTTGTAAAGATAAATTGTAGTAATGCAGCAGTTGTTATAAGTGATTGTTATTAATTGTTATTTAAATAAATAAAGTTAATTTATACTAGTTGAAATAGTACCAAATATTAGTGTGTTTTTCATTTTGTACACAATCCAGAGATACGAACTTGTAGAACAGTTTTTCATAGACTGAATTTTTGTAAAAATATTATGAGGTCATAAAAATCGACCCCTTGTCATATGCTTATGAGTAATAAGCAAATGCTCATGAGTTTTAAGTAGATGCTTATGAGTTTGAAGACGATGCTTATATTTGTATGCTAATTATAAGCATTATTTGCTTCAAAAAAATGTGGTCGGTATTTTGTACTCATTTTTGAAAGTTATAGTAATTAAGTGTTATAAAACACTTGTTGAAATTATTATTTCTTAAAAAATTAAGCAATACTAACCCCCAGATCATGTATTTCACGGTGACAACGATTTCGTTTCAATATCGGTTGTATATCGTGTGACGAAACGTTGAGTAGTGCAAGGTTTTCGGCGTCTAATATCGAAAAGATTATTTCATTTTTTTAGTTGTTTTAATTTTACAAATAAAATAAGAGCCTAAAAATGTGAAATTGAAAAAATGGGCTGTATATAATGGGCTATAATATTAGACCCAATTTGACCAAACTGATGCTATTTTCGGAATCAACGCTATAAATGTATCCAATATTTGAATTTTGTCGGGCAGTGTAATAAGCATTTGCGTCTTATTATCTGAGTGTAAGCCTTTGTTTATTTTAAAGCGTTTTTATTAGGTGGTTTTCTTGTCTGTCTGTTCGATACAAATTTTAGACTACCTTCGCGATGAGCTGTAGACTTGAGATTTTAAATATTTCCTCGAACTGGATGACAATGCAATGTTATCGTTTTTATGTCATCTAGTTGATCGTAGTTCTATCGCCATGGTTCCATATTAAAGACACTTTGAAACATTCATATTTTTAATTTTAATAATATTAGGCCTTTCGAATTCTGTCGGACGAAAATGTAACTGACACAAAAAAATAAGAAAATAAAAAATGTGAAATAAAAAATATTTTTCAATATAAAAGGTGAATTTTTCGTATGATTTAAAATGAAATGTGGGGCGGTAGATAATATAATCTTGTCTTCAAAAATCACATTAAAAACGTTTTATAATGTGAAGTTTTAATGTGATTCAAAATGTATGAATTAAAATGGAGATATAATCTATTGTTCACATTAAAAATGTTTTATATTTAAAAAATATATTTTATGCATACCGCCCATAGTTCAAGATTCATTAAAATAAAAGAGCAAACATTATTTATTTTCTACGCATCATAAATAATTTACAAAATACTGAACAAAGTTGGTTTTTAAATGTAGGGAATCGATATAGGATACCAGTAATAAAAAAAAGTATGCCACTTGATTTCAATCCTTAATTTCCAGAAATCTATCTTTTTTCATATATACGTGTGATTAAAAAAGAGCCTTGCGTGTGTAGTTGCATATTTTTCTCAACGTGGCACATAGCAATAAAGATATTTTATCGCAAACAATCTGTACACTAAACGTTTTTATTAGGTTTCTTTCTTGTCAGTCTGTGAGTTAAACTACCTTCGCGATGATCTTGAGATTTGAGATTGCCTCGAACTGGATGACAATGCAATATTATCGTTTTCTTGCCATTCGGTTCATCGTGGTTCTATCGCCATGGTTCCATATTAAAGACACTTTGAAATATGAAGATTTTAAATTTTAATAATATTAGGCGTTTCGAATTCTGTCAGACGAAAATCTAACTGACACAAAAAATAAGAAAAATAAAAATATTTTTGAATATAAAACGTTTTTAAAGTGAATTTTTAGTATGATTTAAAATGAAACGTGGGGTGGTAAATAATATTAAAATAAATACAATCTTTTTTTGTAGTTATAATGGAAATAGATTTTTTAACATACTTTAACAATAAAGAAAAAGCATATATGCATATAATTTCTATTTTTTATATATCGTAGTATATTTTTTTGGCAACAATATAACTTATACTCACTTCCTATATTTCAAAACGAACAACGAACCGAAATTTCGTCATAAGAATTTTAAAGTTTCTTAACTTTTAAAACATATAATTTTCTTTAAAATAACATCAATTGCGACTAATAGCCACTCGTTTCGAAATACAGAAAGAGACACTAAATAAAATTTGAATATATATTTATTTAATGTAATTATATTTACAGATTCCGTCGGAAATTATGAACGTCAGGTTAGTATTAACTATACATTAACTAATAATAATAAAACTAGCTTACAACCATTGTGTGACACAGCCTTTATTATGAAATTCTTATATGAGGTGGTCGCCTAATCCAAAAATCGACATTAGACAAAATCATTTGGAAAGGTTTTGCAGTTATCGTCCATCGAATTTGAATTAATAAGATGATCCAAGATTATTTTTTATGTCTCGTGTTGGAATGAACCAACTTGATACATATAATACTTAAAGGTAATTCAATTACCTACAATCGGTTTATTCATTGTTTTGTAATCGGATTAATAGGTTAAACATGATTTTAGTTTTTTGAAGCAAAATATAGGATTTCAAATTTATTTATCGTTTGAAAAAGATAGAAATAGACATGTGACAATCTAAAAAAAATCCATGGATAAATAAGAAAGTAATGAGGGGTAGAGTGGGAGTGCCTTTTTTCAACATTACTCCTGTTTCTTGACTAAATTAATCAATTATGTAAATAAAATCTTAATATAGATCCCTACATGGAACCAGTCGTAGTCACCGACCATCTCAGTATCCTTAGCGTCTCTCCATATTTTTAATTTGTGGACGAAATATCTCACCGTGCCCCGAGATTTTGTGAGAAGAATTTAAGATGTGAGTGTAGATAATGTGTTTTTAAAGACATTTTACTATAATCAATAAAATAAAAGATTTAAAAAAGAATGATGCTGAAGAAAATTTATTTGGATTTCAAAACATGGAAATATTAAAAAATTCTCAAACTTGAAAGATCATTTTATTTTATTTTATACCAGAAATATGAGTCCTTAAAATATGAAAAACTCACAAAAAAGCATAAAATGACGATAGCTTAACATACTGTAATTTAAGAAATAGTTAACTTCCCAGTAGGAAAGGTCACCAATGATTCCCCTATGTCAAGTCAGAAACGTCGATGACCGATAGCATTTTCGTCCTGCGTCAACTCACTTATGGGGGACGGACGTGTCCTGTCGCCACTTGTCTAAAAACGTGTTTCGTCCGTCGTTTTTAAGTCTGAATCCAACAATGCCAACAAAAACAAACAATCAGGGTAATCATGAGGCCCGTCGTAGCGGATATTTTCATTTGAATTCGGATTTATCTATCTTAGGATCCGAATCGAATTCGAAGTTCGGATTTATGGTATCACAAGTTCCGTCGGAACGGATTTTTTTTGACAGATTTTGACACTTTTTCTACGAATGCATTGTTGTGTCGGAATGTAATTCTTTGTGTGAAAAATCCTTTGTTTTGTATTATTAATGAATTTTTACTGTAATTTGTGCTCAAGTGATATAAATACAAATGCCGCACAATCATTTGCTGTTTATGCTTTAAGTCCGGAGACGTCCGCCAGCTACCTACTTATACGACAAGTGGGAGCTGGCCAAAGATCTGAACTTCACGAATTAACAAGTAACTACTGTACACATTGCAAATAAAAAAAATATTTTTATGTTAAAGCATAAAATTAATTCATTTCATTTGTGTTTGGTTTAACAAAAGTATAAAAATTAGAATATGTTAATTAGTTAAATTTATTTGTCCACTGCGCGACTATCTCTTGCTGAATCTGTGGCGCACGGCATGCGCGTGAACTTGCCGCTATATCTCTCTAAATTTTCAAAGTGCTGGATGAGACACAACGCCCGCGGCTGAACTCCGCTGTAACTATATAGCTTGCAATACTCGTCGACAATGAGGTGGCGCTCAGCGGCGAAGATGAGGTGACGCTTTACTGTCTGCTCGAGCACAAGTTGATCAAGTCCATTTTGGGAAACAACGCCTGTGAGATGGCGCAGTCGTATCGCTCGCTGCCACATTTTCAGAGCTGGTTCTGCACGAGGTGGCCGAGGCAAACAGCCCAGCCAAACAACACTGCTGCGCAACTCTTTTTATGAGATTTCGTTCTGGCCATATTTTACTGGCCATATATTCCTAAGAATCTCTTGCAGTAGTGTTCTGTAAATCTATAGCCGCCCGTCTGTTTGATACTCCTCCATGGGCCTATCGATTCAATTTAATTAATCGCCTACATCAATATTTGCAGCAAATTCAACAATTTTCTTCAAAATATTATATTTTTAACAATTTGTTGCAAAAATGATTTTAATTTTTGTTGGTAAATTTTTACTGATTTGACATAAACAGCTGATTTCGAACTTTGGAAGTTACATTTTTGTATTGGCAACGCGGAAATCCATTCCGTACGGAATTCATAGTTAAAAATTCGTATTCGTAACGACGGGCTTCATGATTTCCCTGAATACTCTTTTTAAAATCATCAACAATAATAACAATAAGAACTTGTCTATTGCACAGGTTTGTTGACGTATTCCCTCCCCTACTTCACGCTCACGGTCGGTCACGGTCGAGCTTGCACTGAGTGCGTATTCTATGCTTTGGTGAAGGCTTAACACTCACCACGGCTTGTCGCAAAAATTTCCCATAGATTTTTGCAGCATTCGTGGGCTGAGAACGAATTTCTTCTCTGTCTATGCGTATGTGTTCGTTAATAGGCCACAACTAATGGTGAGACTCAGGTTAGTGAGGGTGCAGATCCGTTTGATTTTCAAATACCTGGGTATCACTTGCTTCCATAATTTTCTGCCCATGAGTCATTCTTTTTCAAATCGAAAGCGTGATAATTTTGACATTCTGGATTTGCTTCAAATTTTTTATGAATTACTTATTGAAAATAAGCCCACCCATATATTTTTTTTTACTTTTTCTCAATAGGTTTGATAATACAGGGTGTTTAAAAAAAAATTAAAATATGACGCATAGACCTTTTTGAAAAATTATATAACTTTGTATCTGTGCATCGTATAGCGTCAAGTTTGGTAGGTAATATAATTTTCTTTATAAACTTGTACAAATTTAATATATTGTTCATTAGCAAGGTACTATTATAGGCAATTAAAATGTTTAAGGACATTTCACTAAATTTGAGGTATTTTTAGTTTTTAAAAATTAAGACTATAATTTTCCTCGTTAAATTCTATATAACAACTTAATTTTTTTGAGTGATAATTTGTGCAAATCTGTATGAGAACCACTTTTTTTGTTCAAACAACTGTGCGCATAAGCTGCTTTTTTATTTGTTTCGTTTTCATTTGTCATTATAATTATTCAATTCCTTGATCAACTTATTGCCCACCCAATGTAGTCGGTTCTCTCAACTGCTAAGTCTGTTCTTATAATTTAAAAAAATGGAATAACATACCAAAAAGAATTTAATTTTGTAATCGTTAAGGATCAGTAAACAGGTAAATAAATAAAAAAAAAATGAAAAAAATATCATATAATTGGTATATTATTAAACATATATTCTAATAAATGTTGGTGTAATTGTACGATCATTGGACCAGGCAACTTGCATTTTCGCATTTGAAATTTAATCTATAATATTTAAATTTAAACTATTAAAAACAATAGTGTTTGGGTGGGTGTTTGTAATACGGCGATGGGAAAGGGCACGGGTCAATGTATTTAAATATGTAGTAAATTGTGAAATGTACCTTGAATTATTTGCTGTCTTTCAACTTGTTGTAGGATCGTGTGAGTCCTACGTTGCCTGTTGCAATCGTGTTTGTTCCGTGATACCAATGTCCATTTATGTGTTTTTTTGTGTCTGCAAAACTTAAAAAATATTAATAAAAAATGTAATAGGGTCAATTCATTTGTATAATTTTGTATAAATCTTCATAGTCTTGGTGTTATGGGTCAGTGGGTGTGGTCGGCATCGGTGGGTCGTTAATTGCATTTTGCGATATAGTGTACAAATTTTGCAATTATGTATGGTGGAGCGAATAAGAACCTTTAGTTTTGGGACCCAAAATTCTGTTCTCAGAAGTCGAAGAACTAACTGATATCCACCATGCAAAGTCACCTTGTGGGTCAAAAGGGTAATTAATTTAGTAAATTTACTATGGTATGGCAACAACAGCGGGAATCGCTCGTTGTATGTTAGCGTGGGTGATTTTGCCAATTGTCCATTCGCCCGCATAAGCCCTTTTGGGTCTAGAAAAGGGTTAAGTGTCAAAATCGATCTTTTGGGTGAGATTGAGGTTGTCAGTGTGTTGTATTCGTCAGCAAACATTTTTTTTTTGACTGAGCAATAGCGATTTTGCGTTTCGCAAAAATTTAGCCATGGCTATATGTCTCGAATTTCCGAGACTATTACTCTCAATGGGTTTAAATGGGAGGATCCCAATGGGTTTAAATGGGAGGGTCTCGGCGCGATGTGTTTTCGAAATTACTTTGTCCAGTTCACATACACTGTTATTTAGGGTAGGGTCAATGTGGGCAGATCGTTTGTTAGGGTCTTCAACACTAAGGCCTGCGTATGTATCCTGAAGTGAGGATTGGTAGAAGAACGCAACGTTAGCTCACATGATCTTCTCGGAGTTGCAGCATCTGATTGGTTTAAGTCAGTAACTTGTACATCTACTGCTTGGGTTGGCAGTCCGATTTGTTTCAATAATTGTTCGGCTATAAAAATGGCTTCTGACCCGGAGTCAATAAGTGCACGTGCCACAAATAAGGCTCCTTCATGTTCGACGCACTAAAATTTTTTGGTCACATAATCGACAAAAATATTTGCTCTTACATTCTTTATAGCCATAAAAACTGCAAGACAATTAAAACAGCACCTAATTCGCTTTATAATTTCTTGCCTTTCTTTAACTTTCATGGCTATAAATGTCGGGCACTCGCGAATTGTGTGGTTGGCGTTGCATATTTTGCAGATGCCACCATCGCTTTCCCAACGAGACTGAGAGGGTTTAGATTCGTACCTTTTAGGTACCGATGCAGATTGCGATGGCTTTGTCGCCACCTTTGTATGAAAAGAATGTACGCTTTTCTCTCCCCATCGACTGGGACCGGAGTTACTGGAAATTTTTTGTTGGTTGTGCTTCATATTAGAAGCCTTTATATCGCCAACAGATTCGAGGGTCTTGAAAGTGTGGGCATCTAAAGTTTTCCATGATGGAACGACCTTGTCCTTTAGAGATTTTTCAAAGTCCTCTAGGGTATTTTTGGGGAGTCGGGTTGAGCATAGATATACCAGGAGTGGGCGCCAGTTGTCTGTATCTATCTCCAGCGTTTGAAGGGTCATTATTGATAATTCGGTGCAGCTTCTTTGTCGAGCTACCTGACTCAACAATAACAGGACTCGAATTAAACAGGGTCTTGAGTTTTGCATTTATTTGCATTCTTTTATTTTCATACTGATCTTGTAAATTGGTCCAAGCCATGAAAAAGTCATCATTGACGAGAGTAGCATTTTTTTACAATGTCCTTTGCCTCGCCGCGGGTTTTTTTGTTAAGGTGGAAAAGATTTTCTACATTGCTTAACCTTGGGTTGTTTATAGATAAGGCCGAGAACATATCTCTAAATGTTGGCCAGGAGACATAGTCTGGGGGCATGGGGTGCACTCTTATGCTGTGGCTGAATTCGGGTACTGTGGTGGGTTGCGCCTCCAGCTGGGTTGAGTCCTTTGGGTCGATGAGTCCCAACGCTCCCTAATGGACGACAAACATCTGACGTATGCTTGGTATGTCCTTCTATATTTGTCTTTTAGTTTGGACTTATCCACCTTCTCAGGGTCATCGGGAATTTCTCTTGCAGCTTGGGTTTTGCCCCATAGGTACAGCAGTTGCTTCTGCTGTATTTCTAGAATTGGCTGTGTGTAAGGTCTTTTGCCTGGGTCTCGCTATTAATTTGTTCAAATTCCATAACATCGTTGGCAAAATGCACAAAACTCGTGAGAGACATTTCTTACTCAACGATACTTAGATTAGGACGCTCGAAAAATCACGGTTGTAGGGTGTTATTAAATAGTACGGGTTAACAATCCAAAAACCACACATGAAATTTTTAAAATATCTTAAAAAGTTAAAATTTTTTTAAATAATTTTCAAACTTTATTTTTGGTTCGGGTGGGTTAATCAGAATTGTGTGGATTAAGTATCTAATATTTTTAATTTTTTAACAAAAATATTTTTTTAAAAAATTGTACGGGTCGAATTGGGTTAACGTGGATAGTGTGGGTTAAACTATCCACCTAATTTAATTTTTATTTAATTATAAAAATTTAATTTTTTATTTTTTTAACAAAAATATTTTTTTAAAAAATTTCTTAATGGGTTTAAAAGGGTTAAACATAGGGTTAACATAGGGTTAACAATAGGGTTAACAATAACACAGTTGGTTAAATATGAACAAAGAGAGCAAAACAAATTTTGGGAAAGGAATATTTTTTATCCCAGGTCAACCCCACGATTAATATGGCTTCACAATTGTCGTTGCTCCATCTGGCAACGCTCATGGCAATTTGTGTAAGTGACGAGCGATCGTGTGTGCGTGTGTATATACACACAGAAAAAAGTGTGTAAATATAACTGAAATGTTAATCAATCCAATTAATTTTTAATTGAAACTCAGCCGATGGAACTTTTAGTAGCATTGAATTCCGTAATATGTTAATTGCAGAAATTTTAATTAATTTTTTTGTCATATTGATATTAAAGTGGTTATTATTATATTTTTTTATTGGGAATTTTTAAATCATTAATTAATTAGTACCATCAATTAAAAATTTCATTCGATGGAAATTGGATCAATCAAATATTTTGTTAAATTAAATAAAATATTTGTCGCATAGAAACATATGAAAATAAAAATAATTTAATTCAATATAAAATAAATATTAAATAAGTATTTATACTTTTTGATATGCTTTGTAAAATTCTTTCAACCTAACGAATGTTTTATCGAAGTCAGTTTTAACAACTTCTACAGGTGGGCGAATTAATTGAGTCAAACATAAATTTTGATATTCGCTATTAATTGATTCAATATGCAAAAAAATGAGCATCATGCTGTTTGTTCAAATTCTTGACAGCAAAAATAAATTGAGCCATTTAATGCTTTAATAACATAACATACACTAAATAATGCAATATACTGTTTTAAAATAGCAACGTAGAAGAAAATAATGTTAGAAGATACTGAACGACGTCGCTGACGCACGAGACGGAGAAATAAAAAAACAAAATGAAATCCAGTGTTGCAAAATGAATAAATCTAAAGTAACAAATAAAATTAGTTAATACTATTGAAGACTTAGTTGTATTGAAATTATATTAAATTTATTCCTATTAATATTTTAATTAAAAATGTGTAAATACAATTAATTAATTAGTAAATACATTCATATTTTTAATTGGAATACGATTTTGTTTGCTATTAATATCAATTGTTATATATACGTACAATATTTTCTCTTTTTTGGCGGCAGCCAAAGCAACGATCGATTGCTTATATACAGCGACCACACAAAAGCAATTAGAAAAATATTCAATGGGTCAGCTGCAAAAGAGATTTATGAATTTATTTGCAATTACCAAATACAATTATAAATATAATTAATATATAAATGTATATTATAATAAGGACTGCGTCGAATAAAATTGTCCGCTACAAAAATGAAAAAATTTAGAAATCTATTAATCGAATATTTATAGAATAAAATATTTTATTTTGCAAATTATTTTTAGATTTAAAAAAAAAATATTAAAAACCAGAAATTAATATTTTTAATAAAAAGTTTTAATTTTTCCGATACCCTTCCTCACAGCTGCTGAAGACCACTTTCTTTTAAAGTCTTGAAGGTCTTTGGCCACTTTTTTTGTTGTCTTCATCTTCCTTTTTACTAAAGCCCAGTATCTCTCAATCGGCCTGAGTTCTGGACAGTTTGGTGGATTAGCTTCTCTAGGCACCAAAATCACTGCATTTTGTTAGATCCACTCTAAGGCCGTTTTGCTGTAGTGACATGAAGCGAGGTCAGGTCAAAAAAATGTGGACACTTCATGTTGGCGTAAAAATGGAAGCAATCTCTTTTGCAAGCATTCCTTCACATATATTTCGCCATTAATTGTACCCGATGTCACGAATGAGCTGCTCCTTTTTCCACAACTGCAAATTGCCTGCCAAACAAGGAATTTCTTCGGGAATTTTGTCATTTTTTTTATTTGAATTTTTCAGCGACATTTCCTCGAGAATCGGCTGTATAAAATTCCTGCCCAGATAGCTGAGAAAAGTCCGCTAAAACATAAGTTTCGTCGTCCAATATGCAGCAATCGAATTTTTTAAAAAAATCTTGGTTCAGCTTTTTAGCTCGTTGTTTTGCGGTTTCATTCTTGACGGCATTTCTATCCGGAACTTTTTGGACCTTGTACGTCTTCAGCCCAGCTTCTTTCTTAGTCCTGCGCACGAAAGATTCTGAGCAATCCGCCTTTCTCGCCAATTTCCTTCCGGATATGCTTGGATCTTTCTTTAAAATATTCACAACCTTCTTCGACTTTTCACGATCATGTGGGCCTTTTTTTACCAGAACCTTTCTTCCGATCAATACTCAGGTCTTCCTTAAAGCGGTTGATAAATCGAGATCTTAGGGTTAGCCCCTACCTCCTTGGCAATTTTTTTAAAAGACCAACTAGGTTATTTTTGAAAAATTTTAATTATATTTTCTCGCACTTCCGTTTCGTTTGCTATTTTCGCGTTAAATAAATTTTGTATTGACTATAACTGACACAAATTATTTTCTGCCATTTAATTCAGAGCTACTATGATCAAATTTTTTTAATTTGAATATTAAAATAGCACATTATGGGAAGATATGTAACGGACAATTTTATTCGACGCACTCCTTAATAAAAATTGACAATTTCAATTTCTATACTTCCGTGTATTGGGTCGGGTACCCAGTGCGAATTCAAAATTAATGTTTGAGTCGTCACTTGGTTGTTTTTTTATATGTTTTTGTTTTTGCTGCTTTTGCTGCTGGGGTCGATATTCACTGCTTCTTTTGCTCTTCTGAGTTACAGCGACATGTTTTCGGAACAGTTTATTTTAAGTCCACTTTCCTGCCGTATTTTTCCACGTCGTTGAATCTTCGACGGTTCGATGGATGAAATGTTTGGGTGGGTGTTTGTAATACGGCGATGGGAAAGGGCGCGGGTCAATGTATATAAATATGTAGTATATTGTGAAATGTACCTTAAATTATTTGCTGTCTTTCAACTTGTTGTAGGATCGTGTGAGTCCAACGTTGTCTGTTGCAATCGTGTTTGTTCCGTGATATCAAGATCCAACGTAGAACTCTTTTGTTTGTTGATGTTGTATTGTTGGTAGATGTTGAATTGTATGTAGTTGGTGATTTGTTTGAGCACACTGTTTCTTGTATTATTGTTTATTCGCGTTTAATGTAATTGGGTGGGTTTATGTGTTTTTTTTTCGTATTGGGTTTGGGAGGGAAAAACTTTTTGTGTTCGTCCGAGTTAGGTTCGCAAAACTAATAACCTCGACTTGCTAGAACGTTGTTCTAGCTGAACAAAAAAACGACCGCTTGTCGACTTTAGCGCACTCCTTGCCTGCAGCGGCGAACATCCAAAGCAAGGCAGGCGGTGTTCACTACGCAAGGGTTTAAAAAGAATTTTCATTTATTAAAATAATAATAAACCAATATCGTCAAGTTTATAGTGAAAATATGTCAATGGTAGTTTTAAATGTATTTTTTACCGGTTGTATCAATATACACAACAAAAAAACATTTATTGTAGGTTAAATTATTATTATTTTTTTGGATATAAGAACCGACTTACAAGTGCACTGTGGGACAGAAGTCAATTCTGATGTGCGTGTTATATTTGTACTCAAAGTGGTGGGACCTACAGTTTATGGCCGAAACCGAACGGCGGGTGAGAGCTTTTCATAGGCAATGTTTTACTCTCGTAGGTTTGCCATTTGCTGCCGAGAGGTAGCGCAGTATAGAAAAATGTTTCTATGAAAAAATAGCCCCAGTCCAGGCTTGATCCGGGCACCTATCGGCTCGCAGTCCAATGCACTAACCACTGAGTTATCGCGGCTATTAGATTACTATGGTATATGTCACAATTTTTAACTTTCATACCAAATATGAGCCAGTTTTGTCAACTATAATGACAGAAAAACAAAACTGACATATTAAAATAACAAAATTTAGTTAAATTATTTTACGATTTTCGTATATTTCTCATCACTTAAAAAAAAAAATTGATATTCGCTATTAATTTGAATTTCGCATTTGATATTCGTATGTTTAACACCTGCTTGCTTTAGGTTAATGCCTGTAGATAGATTTATGAGAGCAGTTTAAAGCTTTTTTTTTATGTCTATTTTTGTATGAAAATATGTAATTTTTGTTTTATGATTTTGACAAATAATCAGGAAAAAAACACGTATATACATTTGATACGCAAGATGACATGATGTCTCAATTTCCAATAATATAAAATTAACATTCTGCATGTGGAGTATATGTTGAAAGTGTTATCACTCTTTTAACGTAAGAATGTTCTTTATAAAGACTTTAACGAAGAAAATATAGTCTTAATTTAAAAAAAAAAAAGAAAAAAACCTCTCATTTAGTAAAATGTTCTTAAATCTTTTAATTGCTAATAATAGTTACATGCTATTAAATTTGTACAAGATTATAAATTCTATTACCTTCAAAATTAGACCAAACTTGACGATACATACATAGATGCAAAGTTATATAATTTTTAAAAAGATCAATGCGTCATATTTTCATTTTTTAAACACCCTGTATTTTCAAACCTATTGACAAAAGTAAAAAATACATATATATGGTTGGGCTTATATTCAATAAGCAATCCACAAAAAAAAAATTGAAGCAAATCCAGAGTCTAACTGATAAATTAAAAAAAAAATCCGTTCGATTTATTTATTTGGAGTGACTTTGTGTATGAACAGCAGCAACAAAATAGTGTGTCGGATAGCGAGTTAAATATAATTTGGGTTATATTCAAAATTCAAACACACATCATGTACTTGTGCTTTTTATATAAGAGTCCGAAGCTAGACTCCCTGTCTGATTCGATATCAAACATATTGGAGCAGTTTCCAAGCAATGAAACTGTTGTTGCCGGCGATTTTAATGTGCACAACGCCACTTGGTTGAGCCACTCGGGTCTTCCAACACAGGAGGGTTGTTATGTTGAGCTATTTGCAAAGTGCAATCACTGTAATGTTTCCGCTGAGTTTTCGTATTCTAGTTTACGCGCCTCTTCGATTAAAACCCCGAAGAGGACTGTTTGACTTTTCGAAAAAGCAAATTGGGTTGCGTTAAATGATTTTTT
The DNA here is from genome assembly GCA_951804985.1 of Dryomyza anilis. NCBI lineage: Eukaryota > Metazoa > Arthropoda > Insecta > Diptera > Dryomyzidae > Dryomyza > Dryomyza anilis. The sequence goes on along the minus strand of OX638130.1, from coordinate 41,686,571 downwards.
TTCGCAACTTTAATTGGAAATTGTGCATTGCTGACAGAGAAATAAATGCCTCGGCTTTAATGGTACAAAATATTATTTTATTAGGTATGCGGTCCTTCCTACCTTCTAAAAAGATTATCATTTAACCCAAGGACCACTCTTGGTTTAATGAGACTTGCAGGATTGCAGTCAGGTCGAAAGAGGAAGCCTTTCAGAATTGGCGTTTTAATATGAATGCTGATACTGAAAGACTTCGTATACAGGCTAGGAATCGCTGTAATGAGTGAAATGAGAAATCTCACAGATGATGAGGTCGAAAACAGCTTTGCGATATCAATTCCTACATTTACAAGCATTTGAAGTGCATATCACTTTTTAATATTAAAAAAATTTAATATTTTTTGCTTCACTTTTAAAAACCATGGATGGGATCTTGTAGCAGAAACCTCACAGATGAAGAATTCGAAAACCGATTCGATATCAATTCGTATACGGGGTTTACTTGTATTTAAAAAAAAAACATAAAATAGTCGTTGCGAATAACATCAATTGGATTTGTTGCATACGTAATTCCGCGAATCGTAATCGCGAATCGTTTTTCTGCTACAAGATCCCATTCATGGTTTTTCAAAGTGACGCTAAAAAATATAAAATTTTCTAAATATTAAAAAGTGATATGCTTTTTTTGTGGGATAAAAATAGCCACTGCACTCAGACAGGGTTATATCCATTGTGCTGTGACCCAGTTCCCTGGTTTTTAATGATACTTCTTCGATTCATTATTGAATCTAAGAAGGCTATTGCGTGATAAAGAGTGAAGCTGATCCTCTCTCATCACGTCTGTGCCAAAGATCTGCATTCTAATTCTAGAAAATGCTGGACAGTCACAGGGATAGTGCTCTGTGGTGCCAGTTTCTTCGTAGCAGGCAGAACGTAAGACGCTTTCTACCAGGCCGATTGCGTTCATGTGTTTTTCACATGCGTTGTGTCCTGTTAGAAGTCCGGTCAGTTTTCTGCACTACTTTCTACTTAAGGAAAGTAGAAACGAGACCGATCTTTTGGTTATCGTCGATGCCATGAGCTTGGAAAATCTTCATTTCAACTCGTTTAGGCATCTGCTCTTGTGTGCGGAGGCGACCTAAGAGCTCATGGCGAATTTTCCCGTAGATACAGGTATTCCAAGCACGGGTTTTGGCCCAAATGGATTATTCTCAGATCCAGCACGTGCTGGATTGACCAATGTTTCGTTTATTCCAAGCCTTCTAGCTGCGTCACACATTCCATCAAAAGTCGCATTATCAAAAGCACCCTCGATGTCAACAAATATGCCCATGATGTACATCTTCCTCTGAAAAGCATGCTCGATCCGTCCAACCAGATGTTGCAATGCTGTTTGACAGGATTTTCCACGTTGGTAGGCATGTTGTCTAGCATGACTGGGTAGATGCCATCCGGCCCAGGTGACTTGAAGCATTCAAAAGAGGCCACTGCGTATTGGATAGCTTCATCGTACACAACCAATCTGGCAACCTGCCAGTCATGTTTTGTCACATTAGAGTTGTTATTGCAGTAGAGTTGTTATTGCTGGGATTACAAAGTGGCCCTATTTGGATTTGATTTCCCGGAGCCATCAGATCTGCGCCGTGAGTCCAGTCGGGCAGTTCGGTATCTTTTAAGAAACTTGACCAATCTGCTGGTCTCACTGCAGGATTCGATGCTACTGCAGAAGTCTTTGTATGAAACACTTTTCGATTTACGAATTAGTTTCTTATATTCTTTCCGCTTAGCTCGATAAAGAAACCAGTCAGAGTCTAAATTGCTCCTTAGGAATCTTTGCGATCTTTGCGCAGATTCCAAAGATTCCTTAGGAATCTTTGGAATCTTTGCGCAAGGTTTCAAGACAAGCGTTCCACCAAGGAATGGCGGACTTGTTCGTACAAAACTAGAATTTATGACGTCATTCATAATTTGAACGGATGTCTCAATACCTTCTTTAGTACGAATTCTGACAGGAATATTGAGGGAATTTTCAAGTTCATGTCTGAAGCGTGCCCAGTTCGTTTTTCTAGGGTTTATTACCGACATAGAGGGCAGCACCTCTCGGTCAGTATGAAACTCGATATACCTGTGGTCCGATAAAGAATCTTCTTTAAGAACCTTCCAGTTAAAGATTGACTCTCTCAGTCTACAGTTAGACAAAGTAAGGTCAATCACTTCCTGTCTTCTAGCAGTCACAAACGTGGGTTTATTACCAGTGTTGTGAATGTTAAGATTGGAGGTCATGATGAAGTCAAGGAGTCTGGTACCTCGTCCGTTGCATTTACTGTGTGTTGAGCGTCACAGCAAAGAATAAGGCCGGTCTCCTTAAGATCACAGTACTCTATGAGCTCAACAATTGCCTTTGGCGGAGGAGGCAGTAGTGAGGCGACAATCAAATGTTTCCATCCACTATTTCATAGCTCACTTTGGCTGCCAACAGGTTTTGCCGCCAGAATTGGGTTATCTTGGTGACAGCAAAGTGTTTCGATACTATAAGACAGCTTTTAGGCCTTGCGGCTTGTTCTTCGTATAGTATGGTTTCACCACGTAGTTCACTAAGACCACAAATGAGTTTGTTATACATCCATGGTTCTTGAATGGTTGTGATGTGAGGTAATGTATGCAACATGGAGAGCCGCTTACCTAGTAAAGCGATAGCAGCTTTAGAATGTTGCAGATTGATCTGAGTAAATATCATGACAGGGTAATTAACTCTTTTCTCATCATGTGCCTATTCATTTGGAATTGATTCGGAATTTGTTCCGTCCAAAGAATAAGTTTAGATGACTGTCGTACTTGGATAGCATGACATCTTACGACTTCTGGTCTAAGCCAACAACCAGGGTTGAGCACTCCTACGGATATCGCTCTGGTTTATGGCTATAGATTTTCCATCCGTTCGTTGCGATGCCCTGGTTTGAGCACGCTGTTTCCCTGATAGGACCAGTTATCCAGCATATTACTCGCCTGCGTTTTGGTTCGTCTCCACTGAAAACAGCGAAGCGCGATTTGCCCGAAGGGGGGCTTTTAGCAACGGCTGTGGCAATCCAATCGAAATTGGCTTGAGACGAGCATAGCACCTTCATGATGCCATCACTCGTCTCATAGCTTTTTGTGTTTGCACTGATACCGCCGGTGCTGACTAGGCGCCAAAGATTATCGGTGCAGTGCTTTTCTTCTGCATCATTCATCTTTTGCTCCACAGCAGCAACGGATGGTCCGGCTTCAGTCGGAGTAACCTCCACCGATATATCGCGTTTTGCTGTGGTAGCTGGGGAGGAGAAAGCTCCAACGTTGCCTTTAGCCTTTTCAGCCTCTTTGCGATCTTTCGCTTTATTCTTCCTTCTCCTACTCACCTGGGCATCGGACAACCTGACCTATGTATTCAGAGATCCGGGTCCGGTCTCCAATGGAAGTTTAGCTTCCAGTTGGGCGTCGGACTCTCTAGGATTAGATGCTGTTAAGACACCACTTTCCTTTGATCGACCCATGTTTCCAAATACGTGACAGAATGGAGCCCAGAGAGAAAACAACACTGTCGGGCAGCCATACAGTGGACGATTAGTCGTAGGCATAATCTAACCGACACTTTCCTCTACTGGTATGGAAACCACTGCGTTGTCATTATCCTCCTCGAGATTCCTAGCTGTCTCATAAAATTGGGAGATGGAGGGGCACGATGAACCCCCTGCTACAGGAGCAAAAAGGTTCACCGTACCCGTGTTGGTTGCGTGGATTGAGGCCTCCAGAATTCTTGCCTCAGCCGCCGAAGCGGGTGGATTGCCACTTTTGTGGGTACCACCTGGAGTAGTTAAATTTTTATGTTGACCCATCGCGGTGGAGTGAGGTGGCAGACTCTAACGAAGTATGCCACAATTTCTGCTACAAGATTCCATCCTTGGTTTTTAAAAAAGACGCAAAAAAATATAAAATTTTCTAAATATTAAAAAATGATATGCAGTTGCACTTCAAATACAAGTAAAACCAGGATGCGAATTGATATCGCGAAGTGGTTTTCGAATTCACGATTGGGTTTTCTGCTACAAGGTGCATTTAATTGTTTTTGAAAGTGACGCAAAAAATATATTTTTTGAAATTATTTCAAAATATTGTACACAATTGCATTTTAAATGCAATTTAAATTCGCAAACGAATTGATCCAGCAAAACTGTGAACGCACATATCCTTGGTTTGGTCTCTATTTTTACGTACATATCGATTTTATTAAGTGTGAACAATTTTTTGGATTATTGTAGCACGATGTTATGAATGGCCAGATCTTTACTGACCGGTTGAGAAAGCCAATGTCCTGGCAGAATTATTAGCAAATAATTCAACGCTTATAGAAAGCAATCAACCCGGGCAGTGGTTGTCGACTTTTCGAACTCGGGCAGTTAATTTTCGAACTCGAGCAGTTAAAAAGGTTTTAGCAAACCTCAACATTAACAAAGCCTCAGGGCCAGATGTCAATCTGCCCATGTGTTGAAGAAGTGTGCGTCAACGCTGGTTTGTCTGTTGCGTAAGCTTTGAAAATATCTGGAGCGAAATGAATTACTTAGTGACCGGCAATATGGTTTCCGTAGGACCAGATCCACCGGTACTTGATGGCATTCCTCTCCGAAAAGTGGAATAATTGTATTCACCATTTCGGTGTGAGTAAGGTTGTTGCTCTTGATATTTCCAAGGCTTTTCATCGAGTGTGGCATGAAGCCCGCGTATCAAAACTAATTGCATATGGTGTCGGTAATTCTTTTACTCGATGGATACCGAGTTTTCTCCAGGGTCGTTCAATACGAGCTGCGATGGATGGTGTTTTCTCTGAACAACATTTCATCAATTTTGGAGTTCCACAGGGTTCCGTCCTATCCTCGTTCCCTTTCCGGTTTTTTTTATTAATGACCTTCTGTCATTGACCCAGAACCCAATCCATTCATTTGCAGATGACAGTAACATTTGTCATTCATATTCGTTCAACAAGCGTAGAAACTCTTTGGAGGTTGAGAGTAAAAGACGCACAATGAATGACACGCTCAAAACTACCTTAAAACAATCTCCGAATAGGGTCTCGCAAATAGAGTGGATTTTAATGCAAGCAAGACCCAATGTTGTCTGCTATCTCACAAAAGAATGAATTCACCCCTCCCTCTGTGCTCTGTGTATATTGCGGAATCCTGGACCGAATTCAACAACGTGCGATATATTTAATAGGGGATGAAAATATTTCATTGTCTATTGGTTCTCTTGAGCACCGAAGGACCGTAGGGTGTGTACGCCTGTTTTATAGGTATTACAATGGTAAGTGTTCGAGGGAAATACATGACCTGATTCCACCAAGTCGTGTGTTCTACTCGGGCATCGAACCAAGCCCATCCCTTCGTAGTTCACTCGGCTCTCAACAAAACCATGAATTACCGAGAGAATTCGTTCTTCATTCGCACGATACGTTAGTGCAACAATCTCCCTGCGTCTGTTTTTCCCGACATTTTTGATATTGGCAAATTCAAAGTAAACATTCACCGACACTACTCCATCTTTCCTCCCTCCTCTTACCTATAATCCTTTCCTACGATTAACACTAGTTAACCCCGGTGCGGTGGTTAACTTGTAAAAAAAATTCAATGTGACCTCCGTTGGAATGATCATATATTTGACGTGTCGAAAGACATACTTCACTCCTGCTGACTTACTCACTGTCTACAACACCTACATATATGCGGCCTAAGATGGAATACAACTCGTACATTTGGTCAGGGGCTTACAAATCCAGGGGCAGGGGCTTCAAACAGAGAGTCTTATTTAAGGAAGCTACATCAAGGTATATTTCGGTTTGGTCAGGTGCTCCATAAGAAAGTCATCTTGGCCCAATATTATTTATCTTATTTATAAATTACATACCGTCAGTTATTAAACACTAGAATTTTAATGTATAGATGATGTCAAATTATTCCATTCATTTAACGATGCAGTACAGCAATCTTGCATTCAAGAAGATCTAAATAGGATAGAAGAATGTTGTTCTTACAACACCGTTAACCTTAATCTCAAGAAATGTAAGCAAATTACCTACTCTCGTAGATACACTATTTCTAAAAGTTATAGCATTTTTGGAAATAATTCAACCTTTGACGACTTAGGAGTATCTATGGACCCTAGCTTCGTTTTCATCCAAACATTAATAAAATGACAAATAAAGCTAAAGGTGTTCTAGGATTTATAAAACGCTAGTCTAAAGAGTCTGACCTCACTTGTACGTCGCATTTTGGAATATGCATCCATTGCTTGGAACCCACACTATAATATACATAATGACACTATTGATCATCAGTTCAAAAGCAATTTTTATTATTTTCTCTTCGAAACCCCTCCATTGAAATGCGGATATACACCTTCCATCCTATGAATATCGACTAAACAAATTCTTATTTATATTTAACAAAATTTGTTTGCGTAATTGTTTCCAAACATTTTTCTAAACAATAACCGAGCCATGATTTTTCTCCGTGTATATAAGATAATTTTCCCACTTTGTAAAAAAATCAATAACTTTTACAATTTTCCATCGATTCTGATAAATGAAACTTAGTTTTACTCAAAACAAAATTTTCTTTAAAAATATGTTTACATATATATTTATCTTTTAAGAAAAAAATCAATTAAAATGATCAAAGTCGAAAAAACTAAAAAAAAAAATGGAAAACGTGTATATTTTCTGAAAGCTACGTTATTTTTCTTTCTAAAATAAAATAAAATTTTAAAAATTTAAAATCGAATAAAAAATTAGTAAGTTACACATTCTTAAGTACTCGGACTAACCTTAAAACGGGTTTTTCCGAATAACTCCGAATTTTGAGGGTGTTTCCGATAATTTGATTTCTGATGTCCTCAACAAGGCCTACAACCAACTCGTAAGTCGTTTTTCAAGTATATAAAAAAAGTGTTCTTTTTTAACACTGTGTAATTTTAAATTCATAGTTTGCTAATTTGGAGCTATTTGCTAATTAAATATGGTATACAATACAAGGCATGTCAAACTCATATGGCATCACGGGCCGCATTTGGCATTTCTTTACCATTAAAAAAATCGCTGGTTTTTTCATATAGTTCATCGGTTGTCTCCATTAATCTCCGTTAAAAGTTCCGCAAGGCGAAATTTCGTCCGAACTTCTTTGAACATGTCAAAAATATTCCCCGATGTATTTACAATGGTATCCATATTTTAAAAAATAGAGAACATTTTATTAAACAAACACCTGACAATCATCAAACATTGTTGAAACTTTTTCTGTACCTACCCTCTCCTACGATTCTTGATTAATATTGTATCATATAGTGCAAATATATCGAGATTTATTTGAAAAACATTTCGATATCGATCTGAGAAATGTTTAAATATCCTATCATAAAATTTTACTCTACGAAAAATACGAAATTTTAAAAATTAGCATCTAGATCGAATTTTTGTTATTAGTTCGAGAAAACTTCGAGGCATAAATCACATGGCAGGCTGGTTACCAATTTTTTTTAGTTTTCGGTACAAACAATACTTAAACATATTGTGTGTGTTTTTTAAAATGTTGTATATAAATTTAATATTTATATAAATTTGAAAAGGGTTTCTTTTTTTTGAACAATCACTTTAAATTACCACTGATAACATGTTCGGAGTTATGAAGAAGTTTAATTTATAAGCCTTAAAACGAGGTTTATAGGATTCTACGGTCAAGAGTTTTTTTATCAACCATAAAAAAGTAATTACTTATTAATATTCTATAACTTTGGACCACCGTATCTCAGGAGATAGTGGTTAAAAAAAATGCTTAAATTTAATTGCAATCAAATAAGATGAGTCTAAAGGTCTGGTAGATTTGGTATGGAATATCTCTAATACAAAAATATTACTTAAACATGTTAAAATGTTTCATATTCCTGGTTGTGCAAAACAGGACTCTTGATTAAAAACATGTCGATATTTTATAAATAAAAGCCAAATTTTTTGTTTTTTGTTAGATTAAAATTTTATGATTGCGCCTTTTTTTGATTCTGGACCTGATTCCAAAATGGTTTTGTTAAATTGGCTCTAGTTTTTGCGATTTTTAAGTTTTTATTATTTTTCTCTCCTTTTATTTTTAATAGTCGAACCAAAAAAAAGAATGTAATTTTCTTTACGGTATTAGATGTAGAAAAACGAACTGATTCATATAAGGGCGCCGCATCTGAGGCACAGCACTTAAGTAGTGATTGGAAAGTGGACGAGTACATCTCTTGTGTGAGAACAATGTCAAGTTAAATACGTGGACATGCAGCAATTGTTAGAATTTGTCATTAGTAAAATTGTTAGTTAATGTGAATTAATAAAGTTAATTGTTATAATTTAAGCCAAACAATAGAGTGTTTTTATTTTGTACAAAATACAGAGATATGAACTTGTAGAACAGCGTTCCGTAGACTGAATTTTCGTTACATTTGTGTCAGAAGTGGGATTGTGATACAAAATGGTTAAAATGGTAAAGAAAGTGCTTGCGAATCGTGATCTTCCCACTGCTGGTACGAAAGTAGAGCTGCAAAAGCTCTTAATTGATGTATTGGAGGCGCAAGGCATTGATCTCACAGACCACGAATTTGAAGTGGAAGTTGCAACAGTGTCATCGAAAAGAGTGGACTCGGAGAAAAAAACTACAGTCCCAAAGTTTTGATATGAGCCAGTTGCTAGGAAATACAACAACTTCAAGAAAATTCCAATAAAATGGGGCAGAATCAGCTGTAAAATTCGAATAAATTAGACCAGAAACTTCAAGAAAATTCGAAACAACTTCTTGAAAATTCAAATCAGCCTCAAACTAAAATGGAGAAACTTCAAGAAAATTCCAGCCAACATCAAGTAAAAGTGGAGGAACAGATGCAGGAACATTCGAATCAGCTCCTGGAAGTTTCTAATACACTCTATAGCAAAGTGACGGAGCTTGAAACGCATCTGAATGACGTGGAAGTGAACATTGATGAAAAAATTCAAAGATTATAAAACGGCCCCTATCAGAGGAAAGATTACCAAGAAAATCACGACAGTTAAGCATGATTTTATAGTGACAGAAATAGTAGACAAAATAATACTTGGCTTAGACTTCATAATAAGGAATATGTTTCACACTAGATTTAACAAGAAAAAAATTTGAGTTATGCCATCACGGAGATTCAGTTAAACATTGATTGTGACCAGATCCCGAAAATAAAGCAAGTTATTGCTCATAAAAATAGAAAAATACTACCAAATTCAGAAGTAATTGTTTGGGCGAAATCAACTTTAAATTAAGATTGCGGGATAAGCAAGTTGTGGGTTATTGAAGCAATCAAAGAGCATTATAAATGTAATATAGTTGTAGAAAGAATACTTCTTGAGACGACGAAAGACAAAATTGTACCTATAAGAGTTCTCAATTTAGAAAACTCGTCAAATTTTATCAAAAAGGGAACAGTGATAGGCCAGTGTCAAGAGGCATCAGCAATTATAAATTGCGAGTCAAATCCATCAATGGACTATGCCACACCGCAAATAGACAAGCAATCTACTCACAATTTTATGTATGCGTGGACGAAGGATTTGATTTCGAAAGAAAATACTAAAGTGCAAAATTTAATTGATAAATATCGGTATATATTTGCTGAAAAGGACCAAAAGAATAGCAGAACAGCCATTGTAAAACATTTAGTTAAAGAAATGCACATGGTTCCACCAATGGCGTGTGTCCATGGAGCCCATGGAGTTCACCAGTAGTATTGGTCAAAAAGAAGGACGGTAGTACTCGATTCTGCGTTGATTACCGAAAGCCTAATGATGTCACTGATAGTTGTCCACTGCCTAGAATCGATGACACCTTGGATACACTATATAATGCTGAGTGGTTTTTAACGTTGGACTTGCAAAGCGGTTACTGGCAAGTAAAAATCGCTAAAAACTATCGAGAGAAGACCGCATTCAGTACTAGCGATGGACTATGGCAATTTCTGGTAATGCCGTTTGGGCTATGTAATGCCCCAGCAACATTCGAGCGGTTAATAGAGCACGTTTTGAGAGGTCTACACTGGAAAACTTGTCTGGTATACCTTGACGACATAATTGTCATGGGCAAGGTTTTCAACGAACATCTAAGAGTATTTCTTCGATTGAAAAGTGCGGGTCTACAACTTAACCCAAAGAAATGCTCACCATTCAAGAAAGAAGACTAGTATCTGGGTCATCGAGTTACCACAGAAGGAATGCATACCGATGAGGATAAAATAGTTGCAGGAAAGGATTGGCCCAGACCGCAAAACCTACACGACCTATGTGTAATCGAAAGTGTGAAAAATGTCCACAAATATATGAATGGTCAGCAGTTTCACTTGAGAACCGATCACGCAGCACTGAGATTGGTTACTTCAGTTCAAATACCCAGAAGGTCAAATTGCGCGTTGGATAGAGCGATTACAGAGCTACGATTTCATCATCGAACATCGTAAAAGAGGACATCATGGAAATGTAGATGTTCTATCACGGCGACCGTGTAAACTGGAATGCAGACATTGCTTAAGAGCTGAGGGAAAGGCAGACATATTTGACATGTTTTACCTGAAGAAAAATTGTCTACGGAACAAATTCAAATTGACCAAAAGAGTGAGCCCGACCTCTCAAATAACATGATGTTCAAGGAGCAGCAAAGAATATATCATGGGAAGACATAGCTTCCGACAGCCCAATAATTAAGGCGTACTGGGCACAGTGTCAGAGCTTAAAGCTTATATCGTGTATGGGAAAGTGAAGATGGCACGTCCACTCGAAGTTTGATTCTTGTTCCCAAGTCAAAATTAAAAGAGATATTAGCGATATACCTTGGTGGATCTAGTTTAGGATACTTGGGCATGAACAAAAAGTGAAGAAACGTTATTATTGGGTTGGATGCCAACAGACAGTCGCCCATTGGATCCGCAGTTGTCCGCAATGTGTACCGACAAAAGGGCCAACGTGGGAGCGCCATTCGAACGTATTGCCATGGATTTCGCCGGGCCGTTTCCAATAGTGATGCGGATAGTAAGTATGTCCTTGTCGTCATTGACTACTTCAGCAAGTGGCCAGGAGTGTATCCCAGCCGAATAAAGAATGCATTTACCTGAGGAGTACCATTTAAATAACATTCAGATCAAGGAAGAAATTTTGAGTCTGCAGTTTTTAAGGAAGTATGCAAAGTCCTCAACTTACACAAAACACGAACAACGCCTTTGCACCCGCAAGCTGACGGCATGGTGGAAAGATTCAATCGTACTTTGGAAGAATATCTCAGAAAAGTGGTTGATAAACGTCAAAAAGATTAGGATACATACATACCACTATTCCTCATGGCTTATCGAACGGCGGTTCATGATACCACAGCAGCTTCACCATATAAAATTGTTTTAGGAACAGACTTAAGATTACCTGCGGATTTAAAGTTTGGTGCGAGTGCTTCAGCTGGAATTCCTGTACAAGATTGTGTTTCCAGAAAAAGTAAAGAAATAAACGAAGTGCATCAGTTTGTAAGGCAGCGTACACAATTTGCGAGTGATAAGATGAAGGCCAGATACGACTTGGGCACAAACTCAGAGGGATTTATGGAAGGAGAACTTGTTTTGCTCTATAACCCACAAATAAAGAAAAACGTATCCCCTAAGCAACAAACACACTGGGAAGGATCATATAAGAAAATTAAAAGAATTAATAATGTAGTGTATCGGATTCAGAATACTGTATGTGTTAGACGAAAAATTAAAGTAGTACATTTAGAAAGGTTTGCGCCGTATAAAGACAAAGAGGATTAACATCTGTTCGAAACAAAAAGATTTAGGTGGCATTTTTTATAAGTGATCATTTTTAATAATAATAATAATAGTTTAGCGCTACAGTCCTGTATAGAACTTCGGCCGAGCTCTCTCACCATTTGAGCTCTGCGTGTTATATTTCTACTCAAATTGGTGGTACCTACAGTTTATTGCCTAATCCGAACGGCGGGTGAAAACTTTTCATAGGCAATGTTTACTCTCTTAGGTTTTCCATTTACTGCCGAGAGGTAGCGCGGTATAGAAAAATGTTTCTATGAAAATATGTTGTTAGCCCCAGTCCAGGCTTGAACCGGGGACCTTTCGGCTCGCAGTACAACGCACTAACCACTGAGCTACCGCGGCTACACATATACACAACTTAAAAAAGTCACGTTCAATATTAATTAATAACACGGTGATAGAGTGAAAATATACTTGAAAAATGACCTAGTGCAGGTTATATGCCTTGTTGAGTACATCACAAATCAGTCTTAAAATTTTCGGAAACAACCTAAAAATTCGGACTTATTTCGAAAAAAACGTTTTCGGATGGGGTCAAGTACTTATGAACTTAAAGACAAATTAATTCTTAATAAAACAGTCTTTAATTTTTATAAATCGGATTGAATTTCTTAAAGTTATTAGACTTTATTTGATAAAAAAGGTGAGCATATAAAATTGAATCGAATAAAATGCCTTAAATAAGTTTAAGTAAGCTTTTAAGTAATCCCATCGTCAAAAAACTGATTGGACTTTATCAGTGCGTATTCAGACATGAAAAGTCCACCATAGATCGGATGTTCACATTATGCCAAATGCCAAAGAGAGGCAGCCCCACCATCTGCTCGTTGACTACAAAGTAACTTTCTGATAAGGAGTCGCCTATAGCCACCATGTCTGAGTTCACTATACGTGTGATACTATAAGGCTTTGGAGGATGACCCTGAGCGACACATATTGCACACTGAGAATGGGAACAACCTTACTGATATGTTTAATACCGATTGAGGTTTCACACAAGGCGATTCCCTATTGTGTGACTTCTTCAACCTAATAATGGGGAAGGTTGTTAGAGCAGCCCAACTCCATCACAGTGGCACTATCTTCAACAAGAGTACCTTGCTGCTCGGGTATGCCGATGATATCGAGTTGTAAACGACTTCGTCTAACGTTAGTCTTGAGATAAGCCGATGAATATTTCTTACCAACAGGTGATACTTTCGGCTCAGTAGGCAATTGAGGAGCAGAACCTTCTATCGACGGACAAAAATTACTCTCTATAAGTCTCACATCATGCCAGTCCTTCTCTATGGAGCTAAGGCATGAACGGTTGCCAACACCGATGAGCGAAATTTAGGAGCTTCTCGAACGCTCCTAAAGTTCCTCCTAAAGATTCGCAGACATTGATACGCAGACATTGATATAGTCAGGCTCCAGATCCAGCGCCTTCGGACATGTCTGAACGTATGAATGAAAGCGCTCCAGCAAAAAAGGTGTTCAATTCTTTACCCAGTGGTGGTCAACGTAGGAGCGTCCGAATCTCCGGTGGAGCAACCAAGTGCCAGACAACCTGGCAGCGCTTAGAGTGCAAAACTTAAAATATTTAGAAAATCGATTTACAAAAATTATACATTTTTTTTAATTGATTCAAAAATGGATTCAAAATAGTACACGCTGAAAAAAAATGGTACTGACCCAAACAACTTCTGCTGGAAACAATGTATTGTTTGGGTAATATGTAAATATATATTGTTTGAATGACTCAAACATTTTATATTAGGATGGAAATAAATCATATTTGCATGCATATATTACCCAAACAATAAATGTGTCCCTGCAAATAAATATACTTACGTGATAATAAAATAAGATTCCTCAAATAAAATATTGTTTGGATGCAAATATATCATATTTGCATTCAAACAACAAATTTTTCCCTGCAAATAAAAAAAAATATTAATATATAAGTTTTTATTTCTTATAATTATCTGAACTTATTACAAAGTAAGGAATTTAAATTTAATATTATGATTTTATTATAACAATTTGTATAAATATTATTTTCGTTATTCTTACATATATGTATATGACGTGAAATCTGATATTATAATCTGAAAGGAATAAAAAAGAAAAACAACAGAAGCAACAGAAAGAAAAACAACAGAAACATGTAAATCTGCAGAAATTCTTATATAGTACTCACCTTTCTTTTTAAATAGAATTCATAAATTTTTCCAGTATGATGCGTCGAGTCTGATACAAAAATCGTGAACTTTAAAATCGAACGAGCTGCAACATATACGAATGAACTGTAAGAACAACGAAATAGAACAAGAATAAAAGTGCAAATAATTCTTATTTATCGACAAACAAACTATATTTGATTCAGGCAATTAAAGTATTTCCTAAAACAAAAGTTATTTGGATACAAATAAACTTTATTTAAAAACATATTAAATGCAAATAATGTTTGTTTGTGTCCAAATAATTATAATTCTCGTACAAACCTATGTTATTTGGACCGGTGACGCCACACAATTTTTCACTTTTCTCCGCGAAATTATAAATGCGCTTTAATTTTCCTAAGCATCACATGTAATTTACTTTAAAGTCTGTAGAAAAGCTTATATTGTACTCACCTTTATTTTTAATTAGTTTTATTAAATTTATCTAGTTTGATGCTACGTCGAGCGTAACACAAAAATCGCGCACTTTAAAATTGAACCACGAGCTGTAACGAATGCGAATAAACTATAAGAACAACGAAATAGAGCAAGAAATAATTAATGATTGATAATTAATGATTGTTTCGTTACAAATAAATGTATTGTTTGTGCAAATAACTGCATTTTCAGGTATCAAACAAATTATGTTTTGCAAGAAATAATATTTATTCTATACAAAAACACTATGTTTGTGTATAGCAAATAAACTTTGTTTATCTACGAATAAATGTTAAAAAAAATTATGCAAACAAATTGTATTTGTGTAAATAATATGTGCAAACAAATGTTGTAAATAAATCTAAATAAAATGTATTTATGTCAATGTTCCCAAGTACATATTATTTTATACAATAATATTTGATTTATATACAAACACAATATACTAAATTAAACTGATGTCTGTAAACAAATTTTGTTTTAACAAACTTTTTTATTAATTCCAAACAAATATTTCTAAATCTAAATAAATTATATTTTCGCAAAATAAAATTTATTTGCCTCCAAACAAATTCTTATTTATATTTAACAAAATTTGTTTGCGTAATTGTTTCCAAACATTTTTCTAAACAATTACCGAGCCATGATTTTTCTCCGTGTATATAAGATAATTTTCCCACTTTGTAAAAAGTTTAATAACTTTTACAATTTTCCATCGATTCTGATAAATGAATCTTAGTTTTACTTAAAATTCTTTAAAAATATGTATACATATATATTTATCTTTAAAGAAAAAAATCAATTAAAATGTGATCAAAGTCGAAAATACTAAAAAAAAAAATGGAAAAAGTGTATATTTTTTAAAGCTACGTTATTCTTCTTTCTAAAAAAAATTAAAATTTTAAAAATTTAAAATCGAATAAAAAATTAGTAAGTTACACGTTCTTAAGTACTCGAACTAACCTTAAAACGGTTTTTTCCGAATAACTCCGAATTTTGAGGGTGTTTCCGATAATTTGATTTCTGATGTCCTCAACAAGGCCTACAACCAACTCGTAAGTCATTTTTCCAGTATATAAAAAAAGTGTTCTTTTTTAACACTGTGTAATTTTAAATTCATAGTTTGCTAATTTGGAGCTATTTGCTAATTAAATATGGTATACAATACAAGGCATGTCAAGCTCATATTGCATCACGGGCCGCATTTGCCATTTCTTTACCATTAGAAAAAAATCGCTGGTTTTTTCATATAGTTCATCGGTTGTCTCCATTGATCTCCGTTAAAAGTTCCGCAAGGCGAAATTTCGTCCGAACTTCTTTGAACCTGTCAAAAATTTTGCCCGACGTATTTACAATGGTATCCATATTTTAAAAAATAGAGAACATTTTATTAAACAAACACCTGACAATCATCATACATTGTTGAAACTTTTTCTGTACCTACCCTCTACTTACTTACTTACTTACTTAAATGGCCCTTACAACCGTGGGTCGGTTTTGGCCGCTGAGATGAAGCCGCGCCAGTCGGATCTGCTTTGCGCGCGCTGACGCCAGTTAGAAATACCAAGCGTTGCCAGGTTGTCCTCAACTTGGTCTTTCCAACGCAGATTTGGACGCCCTCTTCTACGCTGTCCACCTTCGAGTTTCGATTCAAGCACCTTCTTGGCTGGAGTGTTTTCATCCATTCGTTCGACATGACCTAGCCAGCGAAGCCGCTGGATCTTGATGCGCTTGACTATGTCAATGTCGTCGAATATCTCATACAGCTCGTGGTTCATCCTGATTCGATACTCGTTAGCAAAGCAGATAGGGCCAAAGATTTTACGGAGAATCTTTCTCTCGAACGCTCCCAGTACTCTCTCATCGGTGGTGGCCATCGTCCATGTTTCTGCACCATAAAGTAGGACGGGCATGATGAGTGACTTGTAGAGCGTTATTTTTGTCCGGCGAGAGAGGGCTCTGCTTCTCAATTGCCTACTGAGCCCAAAGTAGCACCTGTTGGCAAGAGTTATTCTCCGTTTGATCTCCAGGCTGACGTCGTTGTTGCTGTTTACGCTGGATCCCAGATAGACGAAATCCTTCACAATGTCGAACTTGTGGGTGTCAAAATCAGCTTTTTGTCCAAGACGCACGGACTCTTTTTTGCTTGTTGACACAAGGAACTTCGTCTTGTCCTCGTTCACCGCTAGACCCATTCGACGCGACTCTTTCTCCAATCTGGAGAATGCTGCGCTGACTGCTCGTGTGCTCCTGCCAATGATATCAATATCGTCGGCATATGCGAGCAGCATGACACTTTTGTTGAGGATAGTGCCGCTTTGACGGAGTTCGGCAGCTCGAACTATTTTCTCCATCAATAAGTTAAAAAAGTCGCACGATAGGGAGTCACCCTGTCTGAAACCTCGTTCGGTATGAAATGGCTCGGAGAGGTCTTTTCCTATTCTCACTGAGCAACGTGTGTTGCTCAGGGTCATCCTGCAAAGCCTTATAAGTTTCGCAGGTATACCGAACTCAGACATTGCGGCGTATAATCGTTCCCTTATCGGAGTGTCGAAGGCGGCTTTATAGTCGACTAATAGGTGGTAGGTGTCGATCTGTTTTTCTAGGGTCTTTTCCTGGATTAGGCGCAATGTGAAAATCTGGTCTATGGTGGACTTTCCAGGTCTGAAGCCGCACTGATAAGGTCCAATCAGTCTGTTGACGATGGGCTTCAGTCTTTCACATAATACGCTCGATAGAACCTTGTATGCGATATTGAGTAGGCTGATCCCACGGTAGTTGGCGCAGATAGTGGGATCCCCTTTCTTAAGGATTGGGCAGAGTACACTGAGGTTCCAGTCACTTGGCATGCTTTCATCCGACCATATTCTGCTTACGAGCTCGTGCATGCTCTCTATTAGCTCTTCGCCTCCGGTCTTAAACAATTCAGCAGGCAGGCCATCAGCACCTGCGGCTTTGTTGTTTTTCAGCCGAGCAATGGCTGTTCTGACCTCGTCATGGTCGGGTGGCGGAATCTCAACGTCGTCATCAAGTACTGGGGTTGCCGGGTTTGCTTCTCTATCGGTGGAATTGAGGTCATCATCACCGGTCAGCAGTTTAGAGAAGTGATCCCTCCATATTTTCAGTGTGCTCTGGATATCTGTCACTAGATTTCCGTTCTCATCTTTACAGGAAGAGGCTCCGGATTTCGAACCTCCGGCTAGGCGTCTTATTTTTTCGAAGAATTTTCGAGCCTCATTCCTGTCCCCATGCATCTCAATCTCCTCACACTCACGTCTTTCTGCCTCGCTTTTTTTACGCCTGAAAAGACGTCTCTCTTCCCTCCTCTTCTCTTTGTATCGCTCCTTCGCAGCTCGCGTAGCTACTGACTGCAGGGTGGATTTGTACGCAGCGTCTTTCTCTGCAGTGGCCGCGCGACACTCTTGGTCATACCACTGATTCCTCAGGGGGCGTTGGAATCCAAGCACCTCTTCGGCAGCCGTACGCATAGAGCAGGAGATATGATTCCACTGCGCGCTTATATCATCGAGAGGAGGAGTGCTTTGTCTAAGCAGGTGTGAGAGTCGAGTGGAAAAGGCTTGCGTTGTCTGTTGTGATTGCAGCTTTCCGACGTCTAGCTTTCTCTGCGTTTGGTTCCGTACGTTCTTCGCAGCGCTTAAGCGTGTGCGGACCTTGGCTGCTACAAGGTAATGATCCGAGTCCATATTGGCACCTCGGATTGTGCGTACGTCCATCACGCTTGAAGCGTGCCTTCCGTCAATCACAACGTGATCAATTTGATTTCGAGTTTTTTGATCGGGCGACAACCATGTGGCCTTGTGGATATCGAAATGTTCGAATCTAGTGCTACTAACTACCATGTTTCGTGCTGCGGCGAAGTCGATTAGCCTCGTTCCGTTATCGGAAGTGTTGGCATGTAGGCTAAATTTTCCGATTGTGGGACAATAGATGGCTTCTCTGCCCACCTTGGCGTTAAAATCGCCTAGCACGATTTTGATATCGTGGCGGGGGCAGCGCTCGTATGCGTTGTCTAGGCGCTCGTAGAAGCGCTCTTTTGTCTCGTCATCTTTCTCGTTCGTCGGAGCGTGTGCACAAATTAGGCTGATATGGAAATATTTAGCCTTGATGCGGATTGTTGCCAGCCTTTCGTCCACGGGCGTGAACCTAGAGACAAGGTGGCGGAGTCTCTTGCCGACCACAAATCCACATCCAAATTCGTGTCTCTCCGCATGGCAGCTGTAGTAGATATCACAGGACGCTTGTTTCGAACAGCCCTGTCCCGTCCATCGCATCTCCTGGATAGCGGTGATGTCAGCCTTATATTTTTCGAGGACATCTGCCAGCTGGATAGAGGCACCTTCCCTATAAAGGGTCCGGACATTCCAGGTGCATATCCGTAAATCATGGTCCTTAAAACGTTTGCGTGGGTCGTCATCGTTGTAATCGGTCGTTATCCGAGGCTTCTTTTTTGTTTTCATTGGGCGCATAGGTTTTTTCCGTGGTGGGACCCAAACCCAACGCACGAACCCTCACTCTGAGGGAGATGCTCGCCACTCACTTTAGCCGACTTCTACACCGGGTGGTGTAGAGCGCCGTTTCCAGGGACTTCCACGAGGAGGACTTCCACCGAAGTGGAGGTGTCACCATTTGACAATTTGTCAATTCTGGTGACCAGTGAGTTGACTTGAGACGACACCCTCTACTACGATTCTTGATTAATATTGTATCATATAGTGCAAATATATCGAGATTTATTAGAAAAACATTTCGATATCGATCTGAGAAATATTTAAATATCCTATCATAAAATTTTACTCTACGAAAATTACGAAATTTTAAAAATTAGCATCTAGATCGAATTTTTGTTATTAGTTCGAGAAAACTTCGAGGCATAAATCGCATGGCAGGCTGGTTACCAATTTTTTTTAGTTTTCGGTACAAACAATACTTAAACATATTGTGTGTGTTTTTTAAAATGTTGTATATAAATTTAATATTTATATAAATTTGAAAAGGGTTTCTTTTTTTTGAACAATCACTTTAAATTACCACTGATAAGATGTTCGGAGTTATGAAGAAGTTTGATTTATAAGCCTTAAAACGAGGTTTATAGGATTCTGCGGCCAAGAGTTTTTTTTTATCAACCATAAAAAATTAATTACTTATTAATATTCTATAACTTTGGACCACTGTATCTCAGGAGATAGTGGTTAAAAAAAAATGCTTAAATTTAATTGCAATCAAATAAGGTGAGTCTAAAGGTCTGGTAGATTTGGTATGGAATGTCTCTAATACAAAAATATTACTTAAACATGTTAAAATGTTTCATATTCCTGGTTGTGCAAAACAGGACTCTTGATTAAAAACATGTCGATATTTTATAAATAAAAGCCAAATTTTTTGTTTTTTGTTAGATTAAAATTTTATGATTGCGCCTTTTTTTGATTCTGGACCTGATTCCAAAATGGTTTTGTTAAATTGGCTCTAGTTTTTGCGATTTTTAAGTTTTTATTATTTTTCTCTCCTTTTATTTTTAATAGTCGAACCAAAAAAAAGAATGTAATTTTCTTTACGGTATTAGATGTAGAAAAACGAACTGATTCATATAAGGGCGCCGCATCTGAGGCACAGCACTTAAGTAGTGATTGGAAAGTGGACGAGTACATCTCTTGTGTGAGAACAATGTCAAGTTAAATACGTGGACATGCAGCAATTGTTAGAATTTGTCATTAGTAAAATTGTTAGTTAATGTGAATTAATAAAGTTAATTGTTATAATTTAAGCCAAACAATAGAGTGTTTTTATTTTGTACAAAATACAGAGATATGAACTTGTAGAACAGCGTTCCGTAGACTGAATTTTCGTTACATTTGTGTCAGAAGTGGGATTGTGATACAAAATGGTTAAAATGGTAAAGAAAGTGCTTGCGAATCGTGATCTTCCCACTGCTGGTACGAAAGTAGAGCTGCAAAAGCTCTTAATTGATGTATTGGAGGCGCAAGGCATTGATCTCACAGACCACGAATTTGAAGTGGAAGTTGCAACAGTGTCATCGAAAAGAGTGGACTCGGAGAAAAAAACTACAGTCCCAAAGTTTTGATATGAGCCAGTTGCTAGGAAATACAACAACTTCAAGAAAATTCCAATAAAATGGGGCAGAATCAGCTGTAAAATTCGAATAAATTAGACCAGAAACTTCAAGAAAATTCGAAACAACTTCTTGAAAATTCAAATCAGCCTCAAACTAAAATGGAGAAACTTCAAGAAAATTCCAGCCAACATCAAGTAAAAGTGGAGGAACAGATGCAGGAACATTCGAATCAGCTCCTGGAAGTTTCTAATACACTCTATAGCAAAGTGACGGAGCTTGAAACGCATCTGAATGACGTGGAAGTGAACATTGATGAAAAAATTCAAAGATTATAAAACGGCCCCTATCAGAGGAAAGATTACCAAGAAAATCACGACAGTTAAGCATGATTTTATAGTGACAGATATAGTAGACAAAATAATACTTGGCTTAGACTTCATAATAAGGAATATGTTTCACACTAGATTTAACAAGAAAAAAATTTGAGTTATGCCATCACGGAGATTCAGTTAAACATTGATTGTGACCAGATCCCGAAAATAAAGCAAGTTATTGCTCATAAAAATAGAAAAATACTACCAAATTCAGAAGTAATTGTTTGGGCGAAATCAACTTTAAATTAAGATTGCGGGATAAGCAAGTTGTGGGTTATTGAAGCAATCAAAGAGCATTATAAATGTAATATAGTTGTAGAAAGAATACTTCTTGAGACGACGAAAGACAAAATTGTACCTATAAGAGTTCTCAATTTAGAAAACCCGTCAAATTTTATCAAAAAGGGAACAGTGATAGGCCAGTGTCAAGAGGCATCAGAAATTATAAATTGCGAGTCAAATCCATCAATGGACTATGCCACACCGCAAATAGACAAGCAATCTACTCACAATTTTATGTATGCGTGGACGAAGGATTTGACTTCGAAAGAAAATACTAAAGTGCAAAATTTAATTGATAAATATCGGTATATATTTGCTGAAAAGGACCAAAAGAATAGCAGAACAGCCATTGTAAAACATTTAGTTAAAGAAATGCACATGGTTCCACCAATGGCGTGTGTCCATGGAGCCCATGGAGTTCACCAGTAGTATTGGTCAAAAAGAAGGACGGTAGTACTCGATTCTGCGTTGATTACCGAAAGCCTAATGATGTCACTGATAGTTGTCCACTGCCTAGAATCGATGACACCTTGGATACACTATATAATGCTGAGTGGTTTTTAACGTTGGACTTGCAAAGCGGTTACTGGCAAGTAAAAATCGCTAAAAACTATCGAGAGAAGACCGCATTCAGTACTAGCGATGGACTATGGCAATTTCTGGTAATGCCGTTTGGGCTATGTAATGCCCCAGCAACATTCGAGCGGTTAATAGAGCACGTTTTGAGAGGTCTACACTGGAAAACTTGTCTGGTATACTTTGACGACATAATTGTCATGGGCAAGGTTTTCAACGAACATCTAAGAGTATTTCTTCGATTGAAAAGTGCGGGTCTACAACTTAGCCCAAAGAAATGCTCACCATTCAAGAAAGAAGACTAGTATCTGGGTCATCGAGTTACCACAGAAGGAATGCATACCGATGAGGATAAAATAGTTGCAGGAAAGGATTGGCCCAGACCGCAAAACCTACACGACCTATGTGTAATCGAAAGTGTGAAAAATGTCCACAAATATATGAATGGTCAGCAGTTTCACTTGAGAACCGATCACGCAGCACTGAGATTGGTTACTTCAGTTCAAATACCCAGAAGGTCAAATTGCGCGTTGGATAGAGTGATTACAGAGCTACGATTTCATCATCGAACATCGTAAAAGAGGACATCATGGAAATGTAGATGTTCTATCACGGCGACCGTGTAAACTGGAATGCAGACATTGCTTAAGAGCTGAGGGAAAGGCAGACATATTTGACATGTTTTACCTGAAGAAAAATTGTCTACGGAACAAATTCAAATTGACCAAAAGAGTGAGCCCGACCTCTCAAATAACATGATGTTCAAGGAGCAGCAAAGAATATATCATGGGAAGACATAGCTTCCGACAGCCCAATAATTAAGGCGTACTGGGTACAGTGTCAGAGCTTAAAGCTTATATCGTGTATGGGAAAGTGAAGATGGCACGTCCACTCGAAGTTTGATTCTTGTTCCCAAGTCAAAATTAAAAGAGATATTAGCGATATACCTTGGTGGATCTAGTTTAGGATACTTGGGCATGAACAAAAAGTGAAGAAACGTTATTATTGGGTTGGATGCCAACAGACAGTCACCCATTGGATCCGCAGTTGTCCGCAATGTGTACCGACAAAAGGGCCAATGTGGGAGCGCCATTCGAACGTATTGCCATGGATTTCGCCGGGCCGTTTCCAATAGTGATGCGGATAGTAAGTATGTCCTTGTCGTCATTGACTACTTCAGCAAGTGGCCAGGAGTGTATCCCAGCCGAATAAAGAATGCATTTACCTGAGGAGTACCATTTAAATAACATTCAGATCAAGGAAGAAATTTTGAGTCTGCAGTTTTTAAGGAAGTATGCAAAGTCCTCAACTTACACAAAACACGAACAACGCCTTTGCACCCGCAAGCTGACGGCATGGTGGAAAGATTCAATCGTACTTTGGAAGAATATCTCAGAAAAGTGGTTGATAAACGTCAAAAAGATTAGGATACATACATACCACTATTCCTCATGGCTTATCGAACGGCGGTTCATGATACCACAGCAGCTTCACCATATAAAATTGTTTTAGGAACAGACTTAAGATTACCTGCGGATTTAAAGTTTGGTGCGAGTGCTTCAGCTGGAATTCCTGTACAAGATTGTGTTTCCAGAAAAAGTAAAGAAATAAACGAAGTGCATCAGTTTGTAAGGCAGCGTACACAATTTGCGAGTGATAAGATGAAGGCCAGATACGACTTGGGCACAAACTCAGAGGGATTTATGGAAGGAGAACTTGTTTTGCTCTATAACCCACAAATAAAGAAAAACGTATCCCCTAAGCAACAAACACACTGGGAAGGATCATATAAGAAAATTAAAAGAATTAATAATGTAGTGTATCGGATTCAGAATACTGCATGTGTTAGACGAAAAATTAAAGTAGTACATTTAGAAAGGTTTGCGCCGTATAAAGACAAAGAGGATTAACATCTGTTCGAAACAAAAAGATTTAGGTGGCATTTTATATAAGTAATCATTTTTAATAATAATAATAATAGTTTAGCGCTACAGTCCTGTTTAGAACTTCGGCCGAGCTCTCTCACCATTTGAGCTCTGCGTGTTATATTTCTACTCAAATTGGTGGTACCTACAGTTTATTGCCTAATCCAAACGGCGGGTGAAAGCTTTTCATAGGCAATGTTTACTCTCTTAGGTTTTCCATTTACTGCCGAGAGGTAGCGCGGTATAGAAAAATGTTTCTATGAAAATATGTTGTTAGCCCCAGTCCAGGCTTGAACCGGGGACCTTTCGGCTCGCAGTACAACGCACTAACCACTGAGCTACCGCGGCTACACATATACACAACTTAAAAAAGTCACGTTCAATATTAATTAATAACACGGTGATAGAGTGAAAATATACTTGAAAAATGACCTAGTGCAGGTTATATGCCTTGTTGAGTACATCACAAATCAGTCTTAAAATTTTCGGAAACAACCTAAAAATTCGGAGTTATTTCGAAAAAAACGTTTTCGGATGGGGTCAAGTACTTATGAACTTAAAGACAAATTAATTCTTAATAAAACAGTCTTTAATTTTTATCGGATTGAATTTCTTAAAGTTATTAGACTTTATTTGATAAAAAAGGTGAGCATATAAAATTGAATCGAATAAAATGCCTTAAATAAGTTTAAGTAAGCTTTTAAGTAATCCCATCGTCAAAAAACTGATTGGACTTTATCAGTGCGTATTCAGACATGAAAAGTCCACCATAGATCGGATGTTCACATTATGCCAAATGCCAAAGAGAGGCAGCCCCACCATCTGCTCGTTGACTACAAAGTAACTTTCTGATAAGGAGTCGCCTATAGCCACCATGTCTGAGTTCACTATACGTGTGATACTATAAGGCTTTGGAGGATGACCCTGAGCGACACATATTGCACACTGAGAATGGGAACAACCTCACTGATATGTTTAATGTGTTTGTGTGACTTCTTCAACCTAATAATGGGGAAGGTTGTTAGAGCAGCCCAACTCCATCACAGTGGCACTATCTTCAACAAGAGTACCTTGCTGCTCGGGTATGCCGATGATATCGAGTTGTAAAAGACTTCGTCTAACGTTAGTCTTGAGATAAGCCGATGAATATTTCTTACCAACAGGTGATACTTTCGGCTCAGTAGGCAATTGAGGAGCAGAGCCATCTATCGACGGACAAAAATTACGCTCTATAAGTCTCACATCATGCCAGTCCTTCTCTATGGAGCTGAGGCATGAACGGTTGCCAACACCGATGAGCGAAATTTAGGAGCTTCTCGAACGCTCCTAAAGTTCCTCCTAAAGATTCGCAGACATTGATACGCAGACATTGATATAGTCAGGCTCCAGATTCAGCGCCTTCGGACATGTCTGAACGTATGAATGAAAGCGCTCCAGCAAAAAAGGTGTTCAATTCTTTACCCAGTGGTGGTCAACGTAGGAGCGTCCGAATCTCCGGTGGAGCAACCAAGTGCCAGACAACCTGGCAGCGCTTAGAGTGCAAAACTTAAAATATTTAGAAAATCGATTTACAAAAATTATACATTTTTTTTAATTGATTCAAAAATGGATTCAAAATAGTACACGCTGAAAATAATGGTACTGACCCAAACAACTTCTGCTGGAAACAATGTATTGTTTGGGTAATATGTAAATATATATTGTTTGAATGACTCAAACATTTTATATTAGGATGGAAATAAATCATATTTGCATGCATATATTACCCAAACAATAAATGTGTCCCTGCAAATAAAATATACTTACGTGATAATAAAATAAGATTCCTCAAATAAAATATTGTTTGGATGCAAATATATCATATTTGCATTCAAACAACAAATTTTTCCCTGCAAATAAAAAAAAATATTAATATATAAGTTTTTATTTCTTATAATTATCTGAACTTATTACAAAGTAAGGAATTTAAATTTAATATTATGATTTTATTATAACAATTTGTATAAATATTATTTTCGTTATTCTTACATATATGTATATGACGTGAAATCTGATATTATAATCTGAAAGGAATAAAAAAGAAAAACAACAGAAGCAACAGAAAGAAAAACAACAGAAACATGTAAATCTGCAGAAATTCTTATATAGTACTCACCTTTCTTTTTAAATAGAATTCATAAATTTTTCCAGTATGATGCGTCGAGTCTGATACAAAAATCGTGAACTTTAAAATCGAACGAGCTGCAACATATACGAATGAACTGTAAGAACAACGAAATAGAACAAGAATAAAAGTGCAAATAATTCTTATTTATCGACAAACAAACTATATTTGATTCAGGCAATTAAAGTATTTCCTAAAACAAAAGTTATTTGGATACAAATAAACTTTATTTAAAAACATATTAAATGCAAATAATGTTTGTTTGTGTCCAAATAATTATAATTCTCGTACAAACCTATGTTATTTGGACCGGTGACGCCACACAATTTTTCACTTTTCTCCGCGAAATTATAAATGCGCTTTAATTTTCCTAAGCATCACATGTAATTTACTTTAAAGTCTGTAGAAAAGCTTATATTGTACTCACCTTTATTTTTAATTAGTTTTATTAAATTTATCTAGTTTGATGATACGTCGAGCCTAACACAAAAATCGCGCACTTTAAAATTGAACCACGAGCTGTAACGAATGCGAATAAACTATAAGAACAACGAAATAGAGCAAGAAATAATTAATGATTGATAATTAATGATTGTTTCGTTACAAATAAATGTATTGTTTGTGCAAATAACTGCATTTTCAGGTATCAAACAAATTATGTTTTGCAAGAAATAATATTTATTCTATACAAAAACACTATGTTTGTGTATAGCAAATAAACTTTGTTTATCTACGAATAAATGTTAAAAAAAATTATGCAAACAAATTGTATTTGTGTAAATAATATGTGCAAACAAATGTTGTAAATAAATCTAAATAAAATGTATTTATGTCAATGTTCCCAAGTACATATTATTTTATACAATAATATTTGATTTATATACAAACACAATATACTAAATTAAACTGATGTCTGTAAACAAATTTTGTTTTAACAAACTTTTTTATTAATTCCAAACAAATATTTCTAAATCTAAATAAATTATATTTTCGCAAAATAAAATTTATTTGCCTCCAAACAAATTCTTATTTATATTTAACAAAATTTGTTTGCGTAATTGTTTCCAAACATTTTTCTAAACAATTACCGAGCCATGATTTTTCTCCGTGTATATAAGATAATTTTCCCACTTTGTAAAAAGTTTAATAACTTTTACAATTTTCCATCGATTCTGATAAATGAATCTTAGTTTTACTTAAAATTCTTTAAAAATATGTATACATATATATTTATCTTTAGAGAAAAAAATCAAGTAAAATGTGATCAAAGTCGAAAATACTAAAAAAAAAATGGAAAAAGTGTATATTTTTTAAAGCTACGTTATTCTTCTTTCTAAAAAAAATTAAAATTTTAAAAATTTAAAATCGAATAAAAAATTAGTAAGTTACACGTTCTTAAGTACTCGAACTAACCTTAAAACGGTTTTTTCCGAATAACTCCGAATTTTGAGGGTGTTTCCGATAATTTGATTTCTGATGTCCTCAACAAGGCCTACAACCAACTCGTAAGTCGTTTTTCCAGTATATAAAAAAAGTGTTCTTTTTTAACACTGTGTAATTTTAAATTCATAGTTTGCTAATTTGGAGCTATTTGCTAATTAAATATGGTATACAATACAAGGCATGTCAAGCTCATATTGCATCACGGGCCGCATTTGCCATTTCTTTACCATTAGAAAAAAATCGCTGGTTTTTTCATATAGTTCATCGGTTGTCTCCATTAATCTCCGTTAAAAGTTCCGCAAGGCGAAATTTCGTCCGAACTTTATTGAACCTGTCAAAAATTTTGCCCGATGTATTTACAATGGTATCCATATTTTAAAAAATAGAGAACATTTTATTAAACAAACACCTGACAATCATCATACATTGTTGAAACTTTTTCTGTACCTACCCTCTACTACGATTCTTGATTAATATTGTATCATATAGTGCAAATATATCGAGATTTATTTGAAAAACATTTCGATATCGATCTGAGAAATATTTAAATATCCTATCATAAAATTTTACTCTACGAAAATTACGAAATTTTAAAAATTAGCATCTAGATCGAATTTTTGTTATTAGTTCGAGAAAACTTCGAGGCATAAATCACATGGCAGGCTGGTTACCAATTTTTTTTAGTTTTCGGTACAAACAATACTTAAACATATTGTGTGTGTTTTTTAAAATGTTGTATATAAATTTAATATTTATATAAATTTGAAAAGGGTTTCTTTTTTTTGAACAATCACTTTAAATTACCACTGATAAGATGTTCGGAGTTATGAAGAAGTTTGATTTATAAGCCTTAAAACGAGGTTTATAGGATTCTGCGGCCAAGAGTTTTTTTTTATCAACCATAAAAAATTAATTACTTATTAATATTCTATAACTTTGGACCACTGTATCTCAGGAGATAGTGGTTAAAAAAAAATGCTTAAATTTAATTGCAATCAAATAAGGTGAGTCTAAAGGTCTGGTAGATTTGGTATGGAATGTCTCTAATACAAAAATATTACTTAAAAATGTTAAAATGTTTCATATTCCTGTTTTTGCAAAACAGGACTCTTGATTAAAAACATGTCGATATTTTATAAATAAAAGCCAAATTTTTTGTTTTTTGTTAGATTAAAATTTTATGATTGCGCCTTTTTTTGATTCTGGACCTGATTCCAAAATGGTTTTGTTAAATTGGCTCTAGTTTTTGCGATTTTTAAGTTTTTATTATTTTTCTCTCCTTTTATTTTTAATAGTCGAACCAAAAAAAAGAATGTAATTTTCCTTTCGGTATTAGATGTAGAAAAACGAATTGATGCATGCACTATATAAGGGCGCCGCATCTGAGGCACAGCACTTAAGTAGTGATTGGAAAGTGGACGAGTACATCTCTTGTGTGAGAACAATGTCAAGTTAAATACGTGGACATGCAGCAATTGTTAGAATTTGTCATTAGTAAAATTGTTAGTTAATGTGAATTAATAAAGTTAATTGTTATAATTTAAGCCAAACAATAGAGTGTTTTTATTTTGTACAAAATACAGAGATATGAACTTGTAGAACAGCGTTCCGTAGACTGAATTTTCGTTACATTTGTGTCAGAAGTGGGATTGTGATACAAAATGGTTAAAATGGAAAAGAAAGTGCTTG
This sequence comes from Dryomyza anilis, assembly GCA_951804985.1. Taxonomy (NCBI): domain Eukaryota; kingdom Metazoa; phylum Arthropoda; class Insecta; order Diptera; family Dryomyzidae; genus Dryomyza; species Dryomyza anilis. Next base: position 41,657,520 of record OX638130.1, on the reverse strand, counting down.
CGAATCGTGATCTTCCCACTGCTGGTACGAAAGTAGAGCTGCAAAAGCTCTTAATGGATGTATTGGAGGCGCAAGGCATTGATCTCACAGACCACGAATTTGAAGTGGAAGTTGCAACAGTGTCATCGAAAAGTGTGGACTCGGAGAAAAAAACTACAGTCCCAAAGTTTTGATATGAGCCAGTTGCTAGGAAATACAACAACTTCAAGAAAATTCCAATAAAATGGGGCAGAATCAGCTGTAAAATTCGAATAAATTAGACCAGAAACTTCAAGAAAATTCGAAACAACTTCTTGAAAATTCAAATCAGCCTCAAACTAAAATGGAGAAACTTCAAGAAAATTCCAGCCAACATCAATTAAAAGTGGAGGAACAGATGCAGGAACATTCGAATCAGCTCCTGGAAGTTTCTAATACACTCCATAGCAAAGTGACGGAGCTTGAAACGCATCTGAATAACATGGACGTGAACATTGATGAAAAAATTCAAAGATTACAAAACGGCCCCTATCAGAGGAAAGATTACCAAGAAAATCACGACAGTTAATCATGATTTTATAGTGACAGAAATAGTAGACAAAATAATACTTGGCATAGACTTCATAATAAGGAATAAGTTTCACACTAGATTTAACAAGAAAAAAATTTGAGTTATGCCATCACGGAGATTCAGCTAAACATTGATTGTGACCAGATCCCGAAAATAAAACAAGTTATTGCTCATAAAAATCCAAATACCAAATTCAGAAGTAATTGTTTGGGCGAAATCAACTTTAAATTAAGATTGCGGGATAAGCAAGTTGTGGGTTATTGAAGCAATCAAAGAGCATTATAAATGTAATATAGTTGTAGGAAGAATACTTCTTGAGACGACGAAAGACAAAATTGTACCTATAAGAGTTCTCAATTTAGAAAACTCGTCAAAATTTATCAAAAAAGGAACAGTGAGAGGCCAGTGTCAAGAGGCATCAGCAATTATAAATTACGAGTCAAATCCATCAATGGACTATGCCACACCGCAAATAGAACAGCCATTGTAAAACATTTATTTAAAGAAATGCACATGGTTCCACCAATGGCGTGGTGTCCATGGAGTCCATGGAGTTCACCAGTAGTATTGGTCAAAAAGAAGGACGGTAGTACTCGATTCTGCGTTGATTACCGAAAGCCTAATGATGTCACTGATAGTTGTCCACTGCCTAGAATCGATGACACCTTGGATACACTATATAATGCTGAGTGGTTTTTAACGTTGGACTGGCAAAGCGGTTACTGGCAAGTAAAAATCGCTAAAAACTATCGAGAGAAGACCGCATTCAGTACTAGCGATGGACTATGGCAATTTCTGGTAATGCCGTTTGGGCTATGTCCCAGCAACATTCGAGCGGTTAATGGAGCACGTTTTGAGAGGTCTACACTGGAAAACTTGTCTGGTATACCTTGACGACATAATTGTCATGGGCAAGGTTTTCAACGAACATCTAAGAGTATTTCTTCGATTGAAAAGTGCGGGTCTACAACTTAGCCCAAAGAAATGCTCACTTTTCAAGAAAGAAGTCAAGTATCTGGGTCATCGAGTTACCACAGAAGGAATACATACCGATGAGGATAAAATAGTTGCAGTAAAGGATTGGCCCAGACCGCAAAACCTACACGACCTATGAAGTTTCTTGGGGCTATGTACATACTACAGGCGATTCGTTATAGATTTTGCCAATCTTGCTGGCAGTCTTCACGAGTTGACAAGAAAGAATCGATCATTTCAATGGGGCGATGATCAAGAAAAAGCGTTTTTGAAACTGAAAGAATTACTTTGTTCGGCACCAATTCTGGCGTATCCAATTCCAGGTGAAAAATTTGTACATGACACGGATGTAAGTGGATACGGAATAGGCGGAGTTATCAATGGCCAAGAAAAAGTGATCGAATACTACAGTAAAATCTTGTCCAAGCCAGAGAGAAATTTCTGTATCACAGGGGGGGAGCTTCTTGCTGTAATCGAAAGTGTGAAAAATGTCCACAAATATATGAATGGTCAGCAGTTTCACTTGTGAACCGATCACGCAGCACTGAGATTGGTTACTTCAGTTCAAATACCCAGAAGGTCAAATTGCGCGTTGGATAGAGCGATTACAGAGCTACGATTTCATCATCGAACATCGTAAAAGAGGACATCATGGAAATGTAGATGTTCTATCACGGCGACCGTGTAAACTGGAATGCAGACATTGCTTAAGAGCTGAGGGAAAGGCAGACATATTTGACATGTTTTACCTGAAGAAAAATTGTCTACGGAAAAATTCAAATTGACCAAAAGAGTGAGCCCGACCTCTCAAAAAACATGATGTTCAAGGAGCAGCAAAGAAGCTATCATGGGAAGACATAGCTTCCGACAGCCCAATAATTAAGGCGTACTGGGCACAGTGTCAGAGCTTAAAGCTTATATCGTGTATGGGAAAGTGAAGATGGCACGTCCACTCGAAGTTTGATTCTTGTTCCCAAGTCAAAATTAAAAGAGATATTAGCGATATACCTTGGTGGATCTAGTTTAGGATACTTGGGCATGAACAAAAAGTGAAGAAACGTTATTATTGGGTTGGATGCCAACAGACAGTCGCCCATTGGATCCGCAGTTGTCCGCAATGTGTACCGACAAAAGGGCCAACGTGGGAGCGCCATTCGAACGTATTGCCATGGATTTCGCCGGGCCGTTTCCAATAGTGATGCGGATAGTAAGTATGTCCTTGTCGTCATTGACTACTTCAGCAAGTGGCCAGGAGTGTATCCCAGCCGAATAAAGAATGCATTTACCTGAGGAGTACCATTTAAATAACATTCAGATCAAGGAAGAAATTTTGAGTCTGCAGTTTTTAAGGAAGTATGCAAAGTCCTCAACTTACACAAAACACGAACAACGCCTTTGCACCCGAAAGCTGACGGCATGGTGGAAAGATTCAATCGTACTTTGGAAGAATATCTCAGAAAAGTGGTTGATAAACGTCAAAAAGATTAGGATACATACATACCACTATTCCTCATGGCTTATCGAACGGCGGTTCATGATACCACAGCAGCTTCACCATATAAAATTGTTTTAGGAACAGACTTAAGATTACCTGCGGATTTAAAGTTTGGTGCGAGTGCTTCAGCTGGAATTCCTGTACAAGATTGTGTTTCCAGAAAAAGTAAAGAAATAAACGAAGTGCATCAGTTTGTAAGGCAGCGTACACAATTTGCGAGTGATAAGATGAAGGCCAGATACGACTTGGGCACAAACTCAGAGGGATTTATGGAAGGAGAACTTGTTTTGCTCTATAACCCACAAAATAAAAAAATCGTATCCCCTAAGCAACAAACACACTGGGAAGGATCATATAAGAAAATTAAAAGAATTAATAATGTAGTGTATCGGATTCAGAAAACTGCAGGTGTTAGACGAAAAATTAAAGTAGTACATTTAGAAAGGTTTGCGCAGTATAAAGACGAAGAGGATTAACATCTGTTCGAAACAAAAAGATTTAGGTGGCAGTTGATATAAGTGATCATTTTTAATAATAATAATAATAGTTTAGCGCTACAGTCCTGTTTAGAACTTCGGCCGAGCTCTCTCACCATTTGAGCTCTGCGTGTTATATTTCTACTCAAATTGGTGGTACCTACAGTTTATTGCCGAATCCGAACGGCGGGTGAAAGCTTTTCATAGGCAATGTTTACTCTCTTAGGTTTTCCATTTACTGCCGAGAGGTAGCGCGGTATAGAAAAATGTTTCTATGAAAATATGTTGTTAGCCCCAGTCCAGGCTTGAACCGGGGACCTTTCGGCTCGCAGTCCAATGCACTAACCACTGAGCTACCGCGGCTACTATAATATAACATAAAGAAACAATGTTGCATTTAACAAAAATAAGTAGGTAAAATGAAAATTAATGTTTAACCAAAAAATATATAATAAACAAACCAATATAATTCAAGTTACAATAAAACGCTAGAACATTAGTAATACAAAAAGAAACATGTTGAACACGTGAGAAAAAAGTAGAAAGAATATAAACTAAATATAATGCAGAGATGCATTAAGAACGAAACAAATTCAGAGCCTATAAAATAAATAACTGCTGAAAACATATTTGCGGATTAAAAATCCCGGTCGAGCCGTCAGGTTCGAAATCTGCATTGAGTAACCGGCACAGTTCCTGTACTGCCCGGGTGCATTAGCCACTGAAAGTCCTGAGTGTTACGTTTCTGATTAGTCTGTCACTACCCGGATGTACGGTCATGACGCGACCTAGACGCCACTGTGTTGGTGCCAGATTATTATCCTTGTTGGCAACAATGTCGTTGACGCGAATCTTGTCTGACCTTCGTTGTCATTTTCCACGATTCTGAAGCGTTGTGAGATATACCATGCTCTACCGAATACCATGCTCCCGAATGACCTTGCGTAGCCATTGCTTTAGACGTGATATTGGCACTTGATGAATGCGTGGCTCAGCCTCAGCCAGAAGCGGCTCACTAACCAAAAAGTCGCCTGCAGTGAGAGCCAAACGATCGTCCGGAGAGTCGTGAAGTGCAATTAGTGGACGCGAATTCAGCACGTCTCTATACGTATCATTAATGTTACCATTTGATTGAACCACAGTGTTTGACCACCAATGACCTTGTACATGTGGCTTTTCGCCGATTTTACTTCTGCTTCCCATAATCCACCTTGATGAGGACTACGTGGGCTGATAAAATGCCATGTTATCCCTCCATCTACAAGTTTTTGTTGCGTTTGCTCAGACTGGCAGACAGCCAAATCTTCTTTCAGCAAACGATTGGCTCCAACGAACGCTGTACAAGTCCAAGCAGCACCCTCGTCGACTGACGAATCGTGTAAATGCGTCGAGAAAAGCATACACTATCAAGTTCTCAACAACCTCTATATGTACGGCTTTGGTTGCAATGCAAATAAAAATAGCTACATACGTTTTAACTGTTGTCCAGGATCGTTGAGTGCCAGATTATTATCCTTGTTGGCAACAATGTCGTTGACGCGAATCTTGTCTGACCTTCGTTGTCATTTTCCACGATTCTGAAGCGTTGTGAGATATACCATGCTCTACCGAATACCATGCTCCCGAATGACCTTGCGTAGCCATTGCTTTAGACGTGATATTGGCACTTGATGAATGCGTGGCTCAGCCTCAGGCAGAAGCGGCTCACTAACCAAAAAGTCGCCTGCAGTGAGAGCCAAACGATCGTCCGGAGAGTCGTGAAGTGCAACTAGTGGACGCGAATTCAGCACGTCTCTATACGTTTCATTAATGTTACCATTTGATTGAACCACAGTGTTTGACCACCAATGACCTTGTACATGTGGCTTTTCGCCGATTTTACTTCTGCTTCCCATAATCCACCTTGATGAGGACTACGTGGGCTGATAAAATGCCATGTTATCCCTCCATCTACAAGTTTTTGTTGCGTTTGCTCAGACTGGCAGACAGCCAAATCTTCTTTCAGCAAACGATTGGCTCCAACGAACGCTGTACAAGTCCAAGCAGCACCCTCGTCGACTGACGAATCGTGTAAATGCGTCGAGAAAAGCATACACTATCAAGTTCTCAACAACCTCGATATGTACGGCTTTGGTTGCAATGCAAATAAAAATAGCTACTTGCGTTTTAACTGTTGTCCAGGATCGTTGAGTGCCAATACGCAAGTTGAATGGTCCACAATAGTCAACACCAGAAGTATTAAATGGACGTGCGGCGTTAACTCTTTGCCTGGGTAGTGAGGCCATTTGTTGATTCAGAGTTGCACCTCTATATCGCCTACAAACGACGCAGTTATGTATAAAACTCCGAACAGTCTGTCTAGCTTGAAGTATCCAGTAGCACTGGCCCAGTGTTTGCAGCATGAGTTGAGTCCGACCATGAAGAGTTTCCGTATGGGTGCGCTGAATGATAAGCAAAACTAATGCACCATTCTTAGGTAATATAATTGGATGTTGTTGCCCTAACTCGAGCGCCGAGTGGGTAAGGCGTCCTTCTACGCGCAAAAGTTGCTCAGAATCAATGTATGGATTCAGTGAGATCAGTGTACTGCCACTCGATAACTCCTTGCCTGCCTTGATACATTGAAACTCCTTTGAAAATGAATTATGTTGGGTAATGCGATTTAATACTTGAAGCGCGTGGTCAAGCTCGTTAGCACGTATCGTTGATCGACGCCAGTACGAACGACGCTTTGGTGTCCATCGTAGAACTATAGATACTGTTCTCAGCACAGGCTTAATTCTGCTAAATCTTTGACAAATTGGTATAAGTTGACCAGAACTTGTCCTAATAGTAATTTTCAATCTTGGTAAACATTCTTAGGTAATATAATTGGATGTTGTTGCCCTAACTCAAGCGCCGAGTGGGTAAGGCGTCCTCCTACGCGCAAAAGTTGCTCAGAATCAATGTATGGATTCAGTAAGATCAGTGTACTGCCACTCGATAACTCCTTGCCTGCCTTGATACATTGAAACTCCTTTGAAAATGAATTATGTTGGGTAATGCGATTTAATACTTGAAGCGCGTGGTCAAGCTCGTAAGCTCCTATCGATGATCGACGCCAGTACGAACCACGCTTTGGTGTCCATCGTAGCACTATAGCTACTGTCCTCAGTACAGGCTTAATTCTGCTAAATCTTTGACAAATTGGTATAAGTTGACCAGTACTTGTCCTAATAGTAATTTTCAATCTTGATAAACATATTGATGGCAGCGCAGAAACCTTCACCTCCCTTTGTACTCCATTCAACTCGTCATTGCTGAGCATGATAGTACTATTTTGTGTGTCCGCCTGATCGTTGTGTTACCAAGTTGACCCGTTCCACCAAAGCTTGTGATTTAATAATTCTGGCGCGGGAAGCCCTCGACTCGCGCAGTCCGCTGGATTCTGCTCCGATGGGACGTGTTGCCAACATTGAACTGGAGTTAACTGTGGAATTTCATTGACCTGATAAGTTTTCAATGTGGTCGGTGATTTGTTGATCCAGCGCAGCACGATGCGTGAATCAGACCACAGTTTGCACGGAGTATCGTTCTAATCTAAACCCTTGCGTACATTATATAAAGTTTTTGGAAATAAATGGGCAGCGCACAGTTCCAGTCGAGGGGTTGTGGTACACTTGAGTGGAGCTACACACGTTCGCGCTGTAAGAAGACTGATCTGTCTGTGTCCCTTTCTATTATCTGTTCTTGTGTAGATGACAGCAGCATATGCTTTGGAAAATCCATAAAATGTTGTGATACCTGTATCCTTCATACTAAGCCAGTGCGGAATTTGAAGTTATTAAGAATTTCCATCCCATTTCGATAAAGCAGCCAATCATTGCGGAGCTCGTCTGAAAGTGGGGTATCCCATGCGCTACCAGTAGCCCAGATAGTTTTAATGAATATATTTCCCTTAACAATGATTGGAGCCAGTTAGCCAGTTGGGTCAAAAAGTTGTGCAACCTACCGTTCCGAGTACCGTAGTTCGTCGGATGCAGGATCCCAGCGAAGCCCAAGCACAGTTGCTGTATGTGTGTTAATTGTCTGCTCTGCCAGTATGAAATGAACGTGCGCGGTCACCTCGTCGCTGTTCGAATTTCATTTACGAAGTGTGAAACATCCTGCCCCTAACACCGTTTGTACGTCCTCCACTAAATTCTCAGCCTCATTTACAATGTTACAGTTGTCAGTCGATATGTAGAGAGTGGTTCCTGCACCGACTCTCGCCATAGAATGCGTTGCGAATCCTGATGTAATGGAGTACCCTGAATCTGCAGCAGTCAGTGCAATCGGATACCGGCGAAACCTGAGGATGATATTGATTAATGAATTTTGTATCGTAGGACGCACTAACTGGATATCAATAAGTTATATGCCACTGGTCGTTTTTGCAGAAGCGTTGAAAACGACGCAGAATTTTTCTGTGGCGGCATGATGCGGAATATAGTAGCATTGCCCGTGTGCGCCTACTTCACCAACGCATGTCATGTGTCCCAGTTGTTCGCATGATTGAAGTATATACAGGTTAAGTCATCTTTCAAAATTCAGTCGCCATTTACTTTTTTTTGAAAGCTGTTTGAAAGACTCAACATTTGTTTACGAAAAATTTAAAACAAAACATCAGTGCATCGTTTACAAAACTCATAAGAAAAAATTATAATTCAAAATTATAAAATAAATAAAACTAAAGAAATTGTTAATTTTTGAAATATACCATGCTCCAGAAGAAACCACCCAGAAAAGAAAAAGTGCTGAATTGGTGCAGTTAAATTTTAATAAATCTGCGAAATACAAATGCAAAACACACAGTTTTCTTTCTTAACCTAAAATAAAGTTTAAAATGACAATCAAACTTTGTATTTTTAAATTTTTCTTCGTGACATTCTCAACACTCGGTGTGCCAACAAACTGTTTAGATGAACTAACCTGTAGATACGTCAACCATGAATGATATCCCCTTCGACGATGTGTCCCCAAACATCAGCTCCAATAAGGATGTATATTGTTCCTGGTATATTAAAGTGTGGATCAACCATGTCCAAGCCATTTAAGTGGCTCCATTGACCCACCACATAATGGGCACTGGCCCTCGGCATTTGTAGCCAAATGTGATTTGATGAATCTTGTCGATGTCCTGTTTGAGTTTGATCTTTCGCGCCGCATAGGTTGCACCTGACTTGCCTGTACAATCAAACCAACCTTGTCACAATTAATGCTGTCTGATCGATGTTCAAGGAAACGAAGTAAATACTCTAATTTTGGAATTGCATTTGACGTTGAGCTCATTTCCCAAGCCTGTTGCTTTGTGTGTGGTAACTTAGCAACCATAATAGGAACTGCTATTGCGTCCCTGCTATCCACAGGTTGCTGCATGACACGTAATGCGCGGAACGATTCGCGTACAGTGTCAACGATGTTAAGCAATATCGATGATGATTCAGTGGTGGCAGCCGGTATATTAATGAACCTCGAAACGTGAATCTCAGCTAGTTGTCTCGGGTTATCGTAGCGGATCTTCAGTGCCTGCCACACCTCATCATAGCCACCAGAATACATGCCACCGACGAGTGCTACCTGCTCCGCCTTGACCGCCTGGCGAAGTTTACCCAATTTGTATGCTTCTGGAAGTGTTTGATTATGTACGAGCGTCTTAAATGTGTCTTTGAACGCTAACCAATTGTGAAGAGCACCGTAAAGGTTGGTATAGCTAATGGATCCACCTTGATCTCAAAACCGTGAATCCTCGCATACTTTGGAATCCTTGACCTCCATTGTAACTCCACGCATATTTTGTCGAGCTCGCTGTAAAATTATGGAAGCTGCATCATATTTCTCATCATACTTCTTCTAGCTCGGAAGATTCTGCCCTTGAAACCAAAATGTCATGATTAGCAGAAAATTTAACGAAGTTTCCTTCCAGTTTCTTGAGCTCCAATGTGCAAGAGTCTGCCCCGTATGATTCATCTGTCACTCGCACATAACAGCGCTGAATTACATTGCTCATGCTTGTGCGCAGATTAAGCTCTGCCATTATAACTAAATTAACCTCAAAATTAAATAATAATAAAATAACATCCCTCAATCCTGAACAAAATTTGTCATAAAACCGATAATGCTGTACAAGAAACTTTTAAACCCTTATGCAATCTTTTTGACGCATTTAACAGCTAACGAAGTATCAATTTGCTGTATTATTTGGCTGTTGAAAAAACTCAATAAGAGGTTATCCTGCTTATTATACTACAATTAACGTTATTTAAATAAGCAAATTTCCCAGAAAAATGTATATCAATAGTTTAGGTGGTACACAGAGAAAACAGAACAACGAATATTTCAATTGTGTATTTTTTTTTTTAGTTAAATATATTGTATTGTTTCATTGCAGATAGTAATAATTAAAGAATGCAGAAATGCGCCAATCCAATGAAGAACAATGAGTTCCACAAATCCTGTCCATGGATCTCCCCAAAACTTCAGGGCAAATACGTTAACTTGTTCCCGTCCCCAACATCTACAAACACCATTTCGTCCATTCAAATTGTATATTCCACATTAGTGAAGCATGCAGAACAATACTATTCTCCAGGAACTCATCGAATCAGCTGAGGAATAAATTTAAAAAAAATGTCTAATGTCCAAATATCTAATGTACAATTTTATTGGCAGCATAATAAATTCAGATTATGAACATAATTGTTTTTTTTTTACTTTTATAATTGAATATTTGAATTACGTTCGTAATATTTGTAATGTACATAATTGATTTGCATTATTAAACATTTTAATTATGTACGTAATTAATAACATTACAAACAACTTTGGCGCCAATCATGATTGATTCAAATATGTATCTCTTTGATATTTTTCTCTGTGTAGAGTGTCTGACTCCTAACTTTTGTGTGCCGGTTCATATCTCAGCGCTGCTCATTTTTTTATTATTATTTTTTTATTAAAAAAAATATATATTTTGTTCTTTTGAGGACAAATATGCAACTTCAACAATAAATATTCAACCGTATTACCATTATTTGTATTTTATTTATATAAAAGTCATATCTTAATTTCACCGTTGTGCGGAATTGAACCTTGGTCTTTTTCATTTCATGAAATTGAAGGTGCTGCTTATACCGATAAGACACACATCTTATATTTTATTTCAGGAAAATGAAATATAGTTTCGTTTTTTTTTAGATTTCGTTTCGTGTATTTTGGAAGTTTGCATAAAAATATATGAAACGTCAAACAGGAAATGTTTAAAAATGTACGTCATTATTTTAACGATGCAAGGAACTATTATGATAGTTAATAATGCTATCGAAAAGTGATTCCTGATGGATCAAAAGTTTCCAAGTCTTGTTGCATAGCCTGTGGAGAGTAATCTTCATCTGACCACTCGCAACTACTTAAACGCAGAAGGGGGTTGCAAGGCGTCAGCACACAATTCATAACTCTACACTAAGAAAACAAGATGTTTATATCCTTTTAAATTTACGCCTTGTAGCAAATATTCAAATATCCTATAAGTTTCAATAAAGTTGCAGCCAAACTATTAATTTTTTTTAATATAATTTATATTGAGATAGTTACGAACTGTTTGCCACAACAGCAATGAAAATTCAGATATTTACAGCAAAACTTTTGAGATATTTTGACATTTGACTACCATTAAAAAGGAAAATTACGTACTTTTTGCTAACGCTCGAATTATCCACAACAATTAAGTAAATCAAATAGTGTAAAAAAGTGCCAACTCAAATATCCTGTGATTTAAATTATCAATACGTGATGGAAAATATTTCTTTTCAGAGTTTACTTTGATGACAGCATCACCAGTCGGACTTAATTCTTCTGCGAAGAAATCTCATGTCGTTGTACAGTTTTACCATCGAAGGATTTATAAAGACGATGAATGGCGATGTATATCTCTCAAACATCCGTCAAATACGATAAATATTTCTAGCACCATCTTTCAAATTGGAAGATGGTGCTATTGACAAATAGGAAGATAATTGATTAATATTTGGATAAGGTACTCCATTAGAATTCGTGGAGTAATTTTTATTGAATTGAAAGAAAATTAATCAAATGTATTTCTATTTATTCTAGAATTAAAACAGTATCCTGGTACATCCTGGTATACATCGCCATCGTCTTTTTAAATCCTTCAAAGGCAAAATTGTACAACGACTTGAAATTTCTTCGCAGAAGAACCAAGTCCGATCGGCGATCCTATCATTAAAGTAAACTCTGAAAATAAATATTTTCCATCACGTGTTGATAATTAAAATCACAGGATATTTTATTTTCACTATTACCACTAAAATGTAATATTTGAGTTGGCACTTTTTTACACCATTTGATTTACTTAATTGTTGTGGATAAATCGAGCGTAAGGAAAAAGTACGCCATTTTCCTTTTTTATGGTAGTCAAAACTTTTGAAGTATTTTGACATATACTTCAAAAGTTTTGTTGCAAGTGTCCAAGAACTCAGGATGTTTGCCATCAGTCAACTGTAAGTATCTCAATTTTCATTGCTGTTGCGGCAAACATCTCGTGACTATCTGTATATATGTCATTTTAAAAAATATGAATTGTTTTTGCTGCAACTTTATTAAAACTTATGTGATGTTTGAATATTTGCTACAATGCGTAAATTTAAAAGGATAGTTGACTTTCATAAACATCTTGTTTTCTTAGTGTATGAGCAATTGCAGCTAACTGTGCAATAGATGTAAATAAGCTTTTTACAGCAGGAAAAGGTATTTAAAAACTTTTTATATTGTTTTATTTTAACTAAAACCGCTATACTACAGCTTGCTGTATCAAATGCCATAGTAAGAACCTTATCAACTCTTTTCATCCAGCTAATGGTTACATCCCAATATGCCATTGCACTTAATATTAACTTGCGAATGCTTTGAAATCAATCATTACTTTTAAATCGTAGAGTTAAGGTTAACGTTTCAAACACCTTTAACCTAAATTTAATAATCATAGCTTTTTCAATAAAAACTGGTAGCTTAACCTTAACTTGAATATTCGCTTATTTTCAAATCAATATTAGCACTAATTCTTAAGTTGTTTTCAACATTTACATCAAATCAAGATTTAGCTTGATTTTGAACTCGATATCAAATTAACCTATATTTCGTTTTTTTTTTATTTTAAATATTGACTTAATCCTGCATAATAAGTAAAAATAGGGGATCCTCATATAGGACAACAAAAAGGGCATGTTTCAATTAATTATCCCGTTATATGTCATCCAACCAATATCGTAGACTTCATGCCCGAGCGTCAAGACATCTTCAGAAAATCGATGAAGAATCCAAAATATGGTACACGTGTTTCTTTAAGCTTGTATGTTTCAAGCTCTCAAATATAATTCTGGAGCCTATTCAAGATTTGCGTGGACGGTCCGTATATTGTTTTAAATATTCACAAAAGTCCAAACACGGCAAGCTATTAGATTTGGATGCGCCTTGTTATATTATATTTTTTGTCAGGGTTTCTATTGCAATCATAAAAAACATACTGTTTTTAGCGTCACTACAATTTTGCTCCTAATTTTCACAGCCCTTTTTGGTAATGTTATTATGAAATCATTTTCAAATTCAGAGTAAGCGCTAAAAATAACTCTTATTTTATATATGAAACAGATTTGAAAAACACACTACACCTTTAAGGCAAATATGATAATTTTTTCAAACTCTTACCCTGTGGCATATTGGGATGGGCACTGCCACCGGCGCAAGTGCTGTTGCAGCTGTCTGTTATCTCACAGAAATGAGAATCTTATATAGGACATAATTTAATTCCTTTTAATATATTGTATTATAACTTTATATGCGTTATCTTTTATTTTATATTTAAAGCTTTAATTTGGGAAATATATGCGCTTGAATCTGAGCGTAATTTGAAGATCGATTTCAAGTTCAAAATTAAGTTAAGCATCAAGTGAAGAACAACATTTTATTTAGGCTTACAATTAATTTAAAACTCGAGTGTTTTAGGAAAAGGCAACATTCAATTGGATGAAAAGCTACCAGTTTTGATGGAGTACGATATGGTTTTCTAGCTTACAATTACAAAAATATGAACGTTTTTCTCCAGTGAAATCTTCGATACCATGTTTAATATACTTTGAATAATCACTTAATATCCAGATGTTTGGTTTATTGGGTAGTAATATAACTACTAAGATGGCAACTAGTGTTCTTGCTGGGTTGTCTACTTGTATTTTACAGATTGTTACAATTGTACAAGCAATTGTAGTTCCGAACAAAACACAGGGTGAATATAATTACTGCAAAACAACTAAATACTAGAATTTACTAGATATGCAGTAATTGTCTACAATCTTCGAACTCAGCATTTGTGGAACTGTTGAGTAATTTTCGCTTGAATGGCATGCAAACCCTCAACATGTTAAGTGAGCGGTCGCCATTTTATCCAGCAAGAATTTTTTACGCTTTATTTGCGCTGCCTTTGTTATCGATGCCATTCGATGACATTTTTACTCAAATATTTATAAATACAAATGGAATTTAGATTAGAAAATATGTTTTCAATCAATTAAAGAGTTGTATGTAACTTAAATAAAAATTTTATAATAAATTATTTTGTAAATTAACAGCTGTGGTAGCGGTGCATTCAATATAAGTGAGCGATTAGTTAGTGAGCAGTCTCGCAGCTGTTGAGGTCTTTGAATGCAGCCAAATGTATTAAAACAAATAAAAAAAAATTTAAATTAATTCAAATAAATAGTACGGCATAATATTGAAATAATTTTACAGAATGTAAACATTTTTACTGCAGTAATTTTTGAATTTGAGTGGTTTCCCAAAATTTTGGTACAAAAATCGTTTTTTCTTGGATTAAAAACCACATAATTAAAACGAATTTCTACGAAACACCCATATGCGTGAAGTTAACAACACGGATTCAACAACAGGAACGGGTGGAATCAACATCTGCCACCAAAAGTAGGCAGATCTGATTTTCACTTCGTTCTCCTTGTAAAGAAATGTAGTTGTGTCACTATTGCCACTTTTTGTGTAATTCCACAAAAACAGTACATTTTTGATCTCCTTGTGTATTTTTTGTGTAATTTAGAATTAAATAAAATTATACTACAAAAGAAAAATTTAAAGAGTTTCAAGAATACTTCCAAATATATATATATATATAAAACACTATCGCCTACTGTAATTCGATGGCAATCATATAAAAGTTATGTAGCGGTACGAATCGCTATAGCGATACGTATACGTAATTGAAGTATTTGAGTATCCGTCGTCTTTAGACAGTATATATGACGAATTTATTACATATGTATTTTGAATATTCACTAATTTTATTATATTATTTCAATCATTGAGGCCTCTCTAAATAGTGATAAAGGGAAACATTAAAAAAATGTTGTTGTCAAACTATATTAAATTTCAAACAGTAAAACAGAATGTACTTGGATTATTAATAATAGTGATATCAACATATTTAAAGATTTTGAATTTAGATTTAATTTAAATTTATAAAATTCGAAAATGAGAAACGCTTTTGTATTCCGCAGAAACAGTTCAAAGGATGTTTTATCTCAGGAAGTAGAAATGACAAATGATGTAAAATTTTAGATATAGTTTGTTTAGAATTTGCCCAATATTTTCAGTCAAAAATATTATCTTGCAGTAAAAAAATCCTTTCTTAAAATAGTATGAAGTTATATTGATTTCTTACAGGCAAAAGATAGCAACCAACAGAAAGCAAATTTCACAGAAGGAGAAACAAGTCAAAAAATTGAGTAGATCAACTCGAAGTGTCATTTAATTGAGCTAACCAATAATAATAGTGTGGCACAATTTCCAAAATATCCAATACTTGCAGAAAAATGTAGATGTCCCAATTTATTTCGAACAATTTTTCAAATCATGATTTTTTGGAAATTTTTGATGCAAACTTCTATGTTTTAATGTATATCAAATAACATACTTATTAAAATGTGGTTAAAAACGTTAAATTCTGAAATTTTAAAAATACAATATATGTAATACCAGCTCTAGAATACGAATTTTGGCCTAGTTTAACTTTTTTTTCCAAAAATGGACTAAGCCTTTTTGATTCTCAACGACACATTTTATGCAAACTTCTATGTTTTAATGTATATCAAATAACCTACTTATTAAAATGTGGTTAAAAACGTTAAATTCTGAAATTTTACAAATACAATATATGTAATACCAGCTCTAGAATACGAATTTTGGCCTAGTTTAACTTTTTTTTCCAAAAATGGACTAAGCCTTTTTGATTCTCAACGACACATTTTATTATACTTTTTAATGTCATAAAAAAATTGTGTAATTTTTTTTTGCAAAACTATTGTATGTTTAGTGTTAACCAAAATTACTTCAACAATTTTTAGTCCATATAAACGCAAATGCAGAAAATGGTTTTAATTTCGTAAAATCAATATAATATAAAATATCACCTGAGAATTTATTAACCGCATGGATCGTTTTCAAGAAAACGATACAGAAGATTTGTATAAATATTCCTCCAAATCCTCCTAAATGCTTAAAAATTATTAAAAATAGTAAAGAAATAAAAATTTGATTTTTTGTGCATTATGTCATATTTACGATATCGTTCGAATATCTTAAAAATATAATTGCAAAAAATACTTGAAAGCAAATACATTTATGTTTTTAGTAAAAATTATTTTAGGTTTTTCTTTTTTTTAATATTATGCTCAGAAGAAAATTGATCATCAAGTACTTATAGTACGACCATTTGGTGTATGTATTAATTCATGTATTAATTTTTCCAGTATTGTATCTTTACTTTTATTCGTTTCATACTGTTTTATATGAAATATCGTAACTGTTACCAAATTATGGTTCCGGAATTAAAATGTTACCGGTAAAATATCAGTATGAAAAGTTTTTCAAACTGTAGAAATTGTAGAAAATTATATACTTTTCATATTTTATAATTTTTAATTTTTTTTTTTGTGAATATCCAATAATATCTTTCAACAACTATAGACGATTTTTCATTTTGAGGATTTTCACAGCAATGTGAAACAAAAAGAAACAAAACAAACAAAAAGGTTTTAATTCGTTTTACAAAAGCATTAAATAATAATGAAATAATCGTACCTTTATCGATTATTACAATGGCAAAAATCAAGATTATTACTCTGGCCACTCTGCGCACTGACGTTTGAAATTTAATAGAACGAGGCGGAAACAGATGAAATTCAAATCTGCCTACTTTTGCTGGCAGATGTTGATTCCACCCGTTTCGTTGTTGAAACGGATTTGTTAACTTCACATACGTGAAACACCCAGTGTTCTGAATCATGGAACTGTACTTTTATATATTAGCGCTCGTCTTTACGTTTGTTGTTAATTTGATTAATGTTTTATTTATTATATTTACATAAATAATTGAAGTGCGTTTTAGTAAAAGTATAATATTATTTAAAGAAAGTTGTGGTGCAAATTCAATTCCGAGTTTTTTCACTATTGACTAAATCTGAAATAAGTATGACTGAATCAATATTTGATGATACTAAGGCGCAATTTAGAGATTTGTGTCGAGAATTAAATATGGATAGAGAGACGGAAGAAATTTCTTGGAATAAATATTTGGACGTCTCGAGACGTTGTTCGCTTGAGGTATGAATCGGCCCTTGTAGACTTTGATAAAAATTATTTTGGTGAGATCACGGCCCCAAAAATGGGAAAAGAGTGACGAATATTGAAACATTTCAGGCAGCTCAGTTTTCAGGAACCGATCAATAATCAAAACCGACAGTGGTCAAATCTGGCTTTTGGATAAAGTTAATGGGGTTAAATAAAAAAAATGTGAAATTGTTGGCTGAACTTTATAGGACCGGTCGAAATTCACAAAAAAATGTCACATAATTTGCAGCTCGGCCCCTGGAACCGACCCCAAATAAAAAAAGTGTTCATAAGTGGTTTTTGAATTATTACGAAGTGCTCGTGTCCAAAAAAGAAAAATTAAACAAATTAATGGCAACGCCGGTAGCTCAAGGTTAGTACGTTGGACTGCGAGCCGAAAGGTCCTAGGTTCAAGCCTGAACTGGGTCTAACAAGATCTTTTTATAGAAACATTTTTCTATACCGCGCTACTTCTTGGCAGTAAATGGCAAACCTACGAGAGTAAAACATTGCCTATGAAAAGCTCTCACCCGCCGTTCGGATTCGGCATTAAACTGTAGGTGTAGGTCCCACAACTTCGAGTACAAAAATATAACGCACAACTCAAACAGCCTAACCAATAAACGAAATAATGTCGACTTTAAAGAAAGTATCAGCTTTTTGACAAATATTAGAGAAAATTGTCGGAGAAGCTGATACTATCTTTAGAGTTGACTTTATTTCGTTTATTGGTTAGGCTGAAAGTGGTGAGAGAGTACGGCCTAAGTACTTTTAGGACTGTAGCGCCAAACTATTATTATTATGACAAAACTATTTGAAAACATTTCAATATTGCATTTGATGAAACTGTTTCGGTTTTGAAAAAATGCTAATATCGGCGTTGTAGAAAGAAAATACACCATATACATTTTCAAAATGCCAACTATTCATTTACAAAAAATATTTATAAATCTGTCTCTTTTTAATCCATGTATTTTTAAAATGTATTTGGTGACTTTTCGTTCTACAACGACGATATACAGTGGCTCACAGCTTATTTCGTGCAGTACACAATTCTAATTTTAATGGTTTTAAGCTATTAAATATACACTTATATTGACCAAATTTTAACGCAGATTTGTAGACCAATGTTCATCGAACATTATACCTGATTTTGGATTTTGAAAAGTGCTCCACTCGTGGTATAACAGGACTTTACAATATACATAGAAAATTTAAGCTCACAGCTTATTTCGTGCATACAATTAATTTAGATGTTAGCTCTTGATCGTGGTCCCGTATTAGCTGTTTTTTTTGTTTACTATGTCCATTCAGTGGTGATCGCAGTTAGCAGTTAATTTTAGTCGGAATTTATTACAATATATGTCAGTTCTGATTTATTTTAAAAAAGGGTCACCGCACAACAATAGAACAGAGCAAATTAGTTCACTTCAATTATTTCACTTCAAATATGAGAAAACCTAACGAAAAATGGTTGAAATCTTAAACTTGAGTCCCTCTACAGAGCAGAGAACCCTCCAGTACTTTTTGCACGAAAATCGTGTGGACAATAAGAGAAAAATGATCCGAATAAAATATTAACGGAAGCGGAGGAGCGACTTGTTTTCCGTAAAACAAAGAAAAATCCGAAGCTTTCGGTTCCAAAATTGGTCTTGGATGTTGAGAAAAAGTTGGGCAATAAATGTTTTGCCGAAACTATTCTCCGAGTCCTGCGGGCCAACGATTTTAATGGTCGAGCACGCAAGAAACATTTCACAAACAAACATAATAAGCTATGTCGATTGAACTTCGCCAAACAGCATGTTGTCCATCCGGGTACATTCTGAAACGACGTCATATTCTCAGACGAGTCAAAATTCAATATATTTGGATCCGACGGAATGCATTACGTGTGGCGTAAGGCTAATACCGAGCTAGACAATAAACACCTCAAGTCTACAGTAAAGCAAGTTTGCGGTTTGGGCCTGCATGGCTGCATCCGGTGTTGGAAAACTAGTTTTCATTGTTGAGATTATGGACAAGACAATGTATTTGAACATTCTAAATAAAAATTTACTTCAATGTGCCGTTACTTTGGGTGTACGACCCGAAACATAAATCGGGAATTGTCCAGTCATGGTTGATTTGGAATCGGCCTCATATTATGACTCCGTCTGCATAGTCACCAGACACTGAAAATTTGTGGAAAATTGTGGAGAATGGCGTTCAAGCGGAACATTTCCGATAAAAATGATTTAAAATATACTCTGATGGAAGAATGGCAAAAAATCTTACCAGAGATTACAGTAAAATTTGTGGAATCAATGCCTAGGCGTCTTTAAGATGTAATTAAACAATCGAGCGGCCACACAACATATTAATAGACATGCACATAACATTTTTTTAAGATACAGTGCTGTGTACGAAATAAGCTGTTGCGTTGAATTTTGCAACATTTTCTGTTTTTTGCTTTATCTTTTAAAGCTGTAAAGCAATTTAAGTTTCTCTTTAAAGATATATATATATAAATGTCGTTTAAAATTTTTCCATATTGGTATTCGTTACTGAGTTATAGCATTTCAAAGTTGAACACACGAAATAAGCTGTGATCCACTGTATAATGCAAAAACTAATTTGTCGGGCTCTATAGGTCTTCCACATGCAATATGTATTTTGCACTGGTTCAAAAAAACAACAGCAATTGACAAAAAACCAAAGACTTGTTGGCCGACCGTACTGCTGTTTCGGAAGCATCCAAGCTTCCTCATCAGCGGTCTTGGGTGTAGTTTGTACAAATAAATATTAGACATATTTTTCAAAGACAGAAAATATTTTGGAGAATGTAACTCAGTGCATCATGTGCGATACACTGATTTTGGTGGTTTAGAATATTTGGAAATTGCACATAGATTTGTTTCAATCATTGCCAATCGTGCACAATTAATAAATTAATAAATAATTTATTCATTGTTATCGCATTGCGTATAATCTCAGTTTTGACTCAAATGGGACAATGACTCAAAATGTTTGTTGGGTTTTATATCGAATTTTATATATATGGCAATGAGTGGATCAAATTGACCAACATTGACTAGAATAGGTATGTTTTAAATTTGCGCAGAAAGGTTAATTATCGGTAGATTAAAGATATCTGATCAGATTTTTTAATTCCGTGTAAGATTTTTCGTACAGAAATGATTTATTTATTTTTACAGATTTTGTTTGTTTTTTTTTTGTGTATTTCTTAGTACAATTGTTTAAATACTACACAATTTTTTTCTTATATATCTAGTCAACTGTGATACTCATTTTTTTCTTATTAAATCATTTTTAATATATGAAATACTACTTTTTTTTCGCGATTTATGTTTTTCAAACTTTTTGTGAGATTTTTTAAATTTTTAACGACTATCAGATTTTTTGATTTGAAAAATCAATCAATTGATTTTTTATTTTCCGCTTTAAGAAAAATATATATTTTTTTAAGAATTTAGATTGGCATCTGGCTTCGGAAAGTTCGCTCAAGAGCACGCAATATAGCTTAAAACCAGAATTGACACTTTCGTAATTTATTACCAAATTTGGTAACTTTTTTTTTGCTTGGTAAGATGGTATTTTTTTTTTTTGTTTGGTAATATTTAGCTATGTATGGTTTGTACTTTTATATATTTCCTCTTCTTATATTGTAAATTTAAAATAAGCTAACCCTGTCATTATTGTGAAAGATAAATATGACAAAACAGGGTTGAAATCAGAGCTGTAAAGGTTGGAGAATCGTAATCAAAAATTTTGATTAAGATTCTTAGTAGTCGTAATCAAAAATTTTGATTACGATTAGAAATAATCAAAAAGTAATTTGATTCTTAGTACATTTTTACAAGCTTTTATTTAACTTCAATTGTTTGTCAGTTCGTTCGTTTGTTAGTATGTCGGGCAAAAAATATCAAATTTAACACACTTCCTTATATCCGATCGAGTTGAAACTTGGAACTCGTATAGTATTCGATGTGACACATATAATAATAAAATTTAAAGTTCGAATTTTTGCCGATAGGGGGCGCTAAAACTATTTTTGGACCGTGTGAGGTCTGTTCCTCACCTTACTTAAATGGACCTTACAACCGTGGGTCGGTTTTGGCCGCTAAGATGAAGCCGCGCCAGTCGGATCTGCTTTGCGCGCGCTGACGCCAGTTAGTTAGTCCTCAACTTGGTCTTTCCAACGCAGATTTGGACGCCCTCTTCTACGCTGTCCACCTTCGAGTTTCGATTCAAGCACCTTCTTGACTGGAGTGTTCGTTTGACATGACCTAGCCAGCGAAGCCGCTGGATCTTGATGCGCTTGACTATGTCAATGTCGTCGAATAACTCATACAGCTCGTGGTTCATCCTGATTCGATACTCGTTAGAAAAGCAGATAGGGCCAAAGATTTTACGGAGAATCTTTCTCTCGAACGCTCCCAGTACTCTCTCATCGGTGGAGGCCAGCGTCCATGTTTCTGCACCATAAAGTAGGACCGGCATGATGAGTGACTTGTAGAGCGTTATTTTTGTACGGCGAGAGAGGGCTCTGCTTCTCAATTTCCTACTGAGCCCAAAGTAGCACCTGTTGGCAAGAGTTATTCTCCGTTTGATCTCCAGGCTGACGTCGTTGTTGCTGTTTACGCTGGATCCCAGATAGACGAAGTCCTTCACAATGTCGAACTTGTGGGTGTCAAAATCAGCTTTTTTGTCCAAGACGCACGGACTCTTTTTTGCTTGTTGACACAAGGAACTTCATCTTGTCCTCGTTCACCGCTAGACCGCTAGACTCTTTCTCCAATCTAGAGAATGCTGCGCTGACTGCTTGTATGCTCCTGCCAATGATATCAATATCGTCGGCATATGCGAGCAGCATGACACTTTTGTTAAGGATAGTGCCGCTTTGACGGAGTTCGGCAGCTCGAACTATTTTCTCCATCAATAAATTAAAAAAGTCGCACGATAGGGAATCACCCTGTCGGAAACCTCGTTCGATATGAAATGGCTCGGAGAGGTCTTTTCCTATTCTCACTGAGCAACGTGTGTTGTCATCCTGCAAAGCCTTATAAGTTTCGCAGGTATACCGACATTGCGGCGTATAATCGTTCCCTAATCGGAGTGTCGAAGGCGGCTTTATAGTCGACTAATAGGTGGTAGGTGTCGATCTGTTTTTCTAGGGTCTTTTCCTGGATGTGAAAATCTGGTTTATGGTGGACTTTCCAGGTCTGAAGCCGCACTGATAAGGTCCAATCAGTCTGTTGACGATGGGCTTCAGTCTTTCACATAATACGCTCGATAGAACCTTGAGTAGGCTGATCCCACGGTAGTTGGCGCAGATAGTGGGATCCCCTTTCTTAAGGATTGGGCAGAGTACACTGAGGTTCCAGTCACTTGGCATGCTTTCATCCGACCATATTCTGCTTACGAGCTCGTGCATGCTCTCTGTTAGCTCTTCGCCTCCGGTCGTAAACAATGCAGAAGGCAGGCCATCAGCACCTGCGGCTTTGTTGTTTTTCAGCCGAGCAATGGCTGTTCTGACCTCGTCATGGTCGGGTGGTCGTCATCAAGTACTGGGGTTGCCGGGTTTACTTCTCTATCGGTGGAATTGGGTCATCATCCTCACACTCACGTCTTTCTGCCTCGCTTTTTACGCCTGAAAAGACGTCTCTCTTCCCTCCTCTTGTCTTTGTATCGCTCATTCGCAGCTCGCGTAGCTACTGACTGCAGGGTGGATTTGTACGCAGCGTCTTTCTCAGCAGTGGCCGCGCGACACTCTTGGTCATACCACTGATTCCTCAAGGGGCGTTGGGATCCAAGCACCTCTTCGGCAGCCGTACGCATAGAGCAGGAGATTTGATTCCACTGCGCGCTTATATCATCGATAGGAGGAGTGCTTTGTCTAAGCAGGTGTGAGAGTCGAGTGGAAAAGGCTTGCGTTGTCTGTTGTGATTGCAGCTTTCCGACGTCTAGCTTTCTCTGAGTTTGGTTTCGTACGTTCTTCGCAGCGCTTAAGCGTGTGCGGACCTTGGCTGCTACAAGGTAATGATCCGAGTCCATATTGGCATCTCGGATAGTGCGTACGTCCATCACGCTCGAAGCGTGTCTTCCGTCAATCACAACGTGATCAATTTGATTTCGAGTTTTTTGATCGGGCGACAACCATGTGGCCTTGTGGATATCGAAATGTTCGAATCTAGTGCTACTAACTACCATGTTTCGTGCTGCGGCGAAGTCGATTAGCCTCGTTCCGTTATCGGAAGTGTTGGCATGGAGGCTAAATTTTCCGATTGTGGGACAATAGATGGCTTCTCTGCCCACCTTTGCGTTAAAATCGCCTAGCACGATTTTGATGTCGTGGCGGGGGCAGCGTTCGTATGCGTTGTCTAGGCGCTCGTAGAAGCGCTCTTTTGTCTCGTCATCTTTCTCGTTCGTCGGAGCGTGTGCACAAATTAGGCTGATATGGAAATATTTAGCCTTGATGCGGATTGTTGCCAGCCTTTCGTCCACGGGCGTGAACCTAGAGACAAGGTGGCGGAGTCTCTTGCCGACCACAAATCCACATCCAAATTCGTGTCTCACCGCATGGCAGCTGTAGTAGATATCACAGGACGCTTGTTTCGAACAGCCCTGTCCTGTCCATCGCATCTCCTGGATAGTGGTGTTGTTAGCCTTATATTTTTCGAGGACATCTGCCAGCTGGATAGAGGCACCTTCCCTATAAAGGGAAGGACGCTTGTTTCGAACAGCCCTGTCCTGTCCATCGCATCTCCTGGATAGCGGTGTTGTTAGCCTTATATTTTTCGAGGACATCTGCCAGCTGGATAGAGGCACCTTCCCTATAAAGGGTCCGGACATTCCAGGTGCATATCCGTAAATCATGGTCCTTAAAACGTTTGCGTAAGTCGTCATCGTTGTAATCGGTCGTTATCCGAGGCTTCTTTTTTGTTTTTATTGGGCGCATAGGTTTTTTTTCCGTGGTGGGACCCAAACCCAACGCACGAACCCTCACTCTGAGGGAGATGCTCGCCACTTCACCTAGAAAGTTTAAATTTAGAATATTTATAGTTTTAGAAACGGGGAAAAATATGGCAAACTCAGACCATTGAATTTTGTCCGCTAGGGGGCGCATTTACTATTAATGGACCCTCTGAAGTGCGTTCTTCACCTAGAAAATTGAAATTTAAAACATGTGTAGTATTGGCGACGGGGAAAAATTTGGCAAACTCAGAACTTCGAATTTTCTTCGCTATAGGGCACATTAGTTATTAATGATATAATATGTATAGTATTGAAGACTGATATAAGTATGACATACTCAGAGCTTCGATTTTCCATCGCTAGAGGGCGTTAAGTACAAAATCCTATATCGCAGTAACCACTGAACCTATCTCTGTGAAACTTGGTGCAGTTCTTTCGACTACACAAATGAATGTAATTCAGTAAGTAGTACTAAATTTCATCGAGAGGACCGTTAAAGGCAAAATTTTATATCTCGCTAACCATTGAACCGATCTATGCAAAACTTCATTAAGTGACTCCATCGGAAACCCAATTTTACATATGCTTGTGTGTAATTCGAAATTCTATCGATATAGGGCGGTAAGAACAAAACATATCTAGGTAACTACTGAACCGATATATGAAAATGTTGGTACAATTACTCTTAAACTTAACATAGTCTGGAGTATAGTTCTAAATTATATCGATAGAGGGCGTTAAGATCAAAATATTATATCTCGGTAACCACTTTACTAATCTCGACAAAGCTTGGTAGAGGAAAATTTCTAAAGGCTAGAAAGAAGTTCTAAATTCCATCGACAGAAACGCCTAGCCTGAAACACTTTCAACCCAAAAGTCGTGGGAGAACTTAAATGTTTTAAGAATATGTTTCGGATATCCCTCCCGAGTATTTTAAGACTAAAACAAAAAAAAAATCGTAGGCAGGTTTTTTAAAATATGGCGGTTTCAATTTTTTATGTGCGGTTTTTTTTCTGAAAATAATTTTTTTGTTTTAGTTATGGGTCATAATTAGTGGTAGCAAGTGCGAAAACCTAGGTTTTTTTTTTCAAAAGTAGTCATTTTTGAGAATTATATCCTTAAATACCATTAAATGGTCTATACACGGATGTGCATAAAAGTATGTACTAAACAACCCAATCCGATATCTTTAATAGTTGAGAAGATATTACAAATCAAAATCAAATTTTCTTGAAATGTTTGTCAAAAAAAAGTTCAACTTTTAGTAAACCATTAATAATTGAGTTTTAAGTTATCAATTTGCAAATTTGAGCCACATTTTCTAAAAGTAGACTATATTAGCTACATTATTGAATAAAATAAAGATCTTGTAGTAGACTTTTCCAAAGATATGGTGACTTTACCTTGTAATTATTACATATTTTGAAATAAAAATATATACTATTTCCGTTTTTATCACAATATCTTTTGAAATCCGCTATCTTTAATAGTTGAGAAGATATTACAAATCAAAATCAAATTTTCTTAAAATGTTTGTAAAAAAAAAGTTCAACTTTTAGTAAACCATAAATAATTGAGTTTTAACTTATCAATTTGCAAATTTGAGCCACATTTTCTAAAAGTAGACTATATTAGCTACATTATTGAATAAAAAAAATATCTTGTAGTGGACTTTTCCAAAGATATGGTGACTTTACCTTGTAATTATTACATATTTTGAAATAAAAATATATACTATTTCCGTTTTTATCACAATATCTTTTGAAATCCGCTATCTTTAATAGTTGAGAAGATATTACAAATCAAAATCAAATTTTCTTAAAATGTTTGTAAAAAAAAGTTCAACTTTTAGTAAACCATAAATAATTGAGTTTTAACTTATCAATTTGCAAATTTGAGCCACATTTTCTAAAAGTAGACTATATTAGCTACATTATTAAATAAAATAAAGATCTTGTAGTAGACTTTTCCAAAGATATGGTGACTTTACCTTGTAATTATTACATATTTTGAAATAAAAATATATACTATTTCCGTTTTTATCACAATATCTTTTGAAATCCGCTATCTTTAATAGTTGAGAAGATATTACAAATCAAAATCAAATTTTCTTGAAATGTTTGTAAAAAAAAATTCAACTTTTAGTAAACCATAAATAATTGAGTTTTAACTTATCAATTTGCAAATTTGAGCCACATTTTTTAAAAGTAGACTATATTAGCTACATTATTGAATAAAATAAAGATCTTGTAGTGGACTTTTCCAAAGATATGGTGACTTTACCTTGTAATTATTACATATTTTGAAATAAAAATATATACACTATTTCCGTTTTTATCACAATATCTTTTGAAATATTCACAACAGTAAGTAAAAGGTTTTTTTGAAAAAAACCTATGTTTTCGCACTTGTTACCACTAATTATGACCCATAACGGTGAACAAATTATGTGAAATTTGTATGGGTTATTTTAGTGGCTAAAGTTAATACCGCGATATTTTAAAAAACCTGCCTACGATTTTTTTTATTTTAGTCTTAAAATACTCGGGGGGATGTCCGAAAGATGTTCTTAAAACATTTAAGTTCTCCCACGACTTTTTGGTTGAAAGTGTTTCAGGCTAGGCGTGCAGAGGGTTTTCAGGGCAAACATTATAACTCGGTAATCGATGTATGCAAAACTTGATACAGTGACCTTCGCGCAACTTATTTAACATATGCTAGAGTGATCCAAATTTCATCGGCAGAGTACATGAAAGGCGTATAGTAATTCTTATAATAAAAAATAATACTATAATATAAAAAAGTTTTTTTTATATGAAACTGTTGCAATGGGCACATAATCAATTACCCCCAAATCATGTACATTTTTATTATCGTTTGACTACGATTCGTTTCCAGTCCCCTTCGTCTAAAATTTGTATAACGTATTTCAAACGTTTCGTTCGTTTCGCTCTATGAATCGAACGTTTGTTCAAAATTTTTGTTTTGCCAACTATGTTTCATAAAGGATTTTTTTTTCGTATGATTTATATGCTGGCAACAAAAAACTTTCAAAACGAGCGTACTCAACGTTTCGGTTGATATATGAATCAAAAATTGTAGTCATACGGTATTCAACCGATATTCAAACGAATTGTAGCCGATACCGGGAAATACATGATCGACACATTAATGTTCGACATTAACAGTTTTATCAAAATCCATGTTTTTTTCCATTTAACAATTCCAATGGCCATATAATGACTAAAAAAAAGTAAAAATAAAAAAACTAATAAAAAAAATATTTTTAAAAAAACAGCTTTTAAAAAATATGTACTAAAAAATTAAAAATCAATTTAATAAAAATATAAAATATATTTATAGTAGGTATGTACATTTATAATGAATACATATTAATGTACGAAATATACGAAATAAATTAAATTTTATTCAAATTATATTATTTAGATATACGTTTATAAGCAATAAATTTTAAAAATTACTAAAAGGTTTGCAAATACAAAAATAAAAGCGTGCGGCGAAAATATTAAAAATTACCAGCATATTACATTCGTAAATATGTGGCCTAAATATGAATTTTAGCTATAAAAGTAATACAATTAGGATATATATCACAAACCTACAACTTTTTATATCTCGAAACGCTCAGCACACTAACCAGCAAACATTTTGAGTCTTTTAAGACTACTGTGTCATATTTATGAGTGTTACCCTCATATATGAGCACTTAAAAAGAGTCCAAAAAGGCTCCTGGGTAAGTGGCCCCATTTTATGAGCCAAAAACCCTCATATTTCAGACTCTTTTATTACACCTAAAACACTCATATTTGAGCACTAATAAGTGCCCAAAAAGGCTCTCAACCCCTGGGTAGATGACACTATTTTATGAGCCCAAAAACTCTCATATTTCTGACACTTTTATTACTCCTAAAATACTCATATATGAGCACTTAAAATAGCCCAAAAAGACTCCCAAGCCATGGGAGAGTGCACCATTTTATCAGCCCAAAAATCCTCATATTTCTGACACTTTTATTACTCATAAAACACTTATGTTTGAGCTTTAAAAAGAGTCCAAAAAGGCTCCCAACCACTGGGTAGAGGCAACATTTTATGAGCCCAAAAACCCTTATATTTCTGCCACTTTTATTACTCCTAAAACACTCATATTTGAGCTCTAAAAAGACCCCAACAAAGCTACAGAAACTACGCTTTAAAGACCGCAAAAATCCGCGTATTTTTGATCATTTTAAAATATTCTTAAAACATTCACATTTTTAAGAATTTCCAGACACCATAATTACTTCATTTTGGGAGTTTTTCTTTCTTCAGAAATATAGAATGTGTCTGAAATGAATCCAACATAGTACATGTTCATGTTTATCTTAGTCCAGACATCCGTGAGAAAATGCATTCATTTCAAAAAATCCATTAAATATTTAAGTTTGTCTGTTGAATTTACACTAACATTTTATTATTTTTCATTTGATTTAAAATTTAAAACGAATACAAGTTTATCAATTTTATTTAAACAGTAGGCTCCTAAATCCAGCATAAATAAGATACTTTTATGACTCCCTTTTCTGAGTGCTCCTAAAATACTCTTAAATTTGATGATTTTATGAGTTTGGTTTGGCTCCTAAAACGCTCATTATTGAGACTCTTTTCTGAGACAAATTTTGGAGCGTTCCTAAAACATTCTAAAATAAATAACTTCTATGAGTCTATTTCCTGAACGCTCAGAAACAATTGTATTTTTGATGCTTTTAGGAGTCTAATTTATGAGGGTTCCTAAATAACTCCTAAATATGAATCTTTTATGAGTAATATTTTTGAGAGCTCCGAAAACCGTCTTAAATGAGATACTTTTAAGAGTCATTTTTCTGAGGGCTCAAAAATTGGTCTCCTTCAAGACTCCAATTTCAGAGCGCTCCTAAATTGCTTAATGGGTATAACTCTTCACAACAAAATGTAAGATTGTATAGGAGATACCACGTCCTTTTGTCCAGTCACACCCAGATTCTACGTGGCGATTATAATGTGCAATTACGACCCTTGCTGGCAAGGAGATATATAGCGTTAATATACATTACTTAGCCAAATTCAATGACTTAAATTAAGTAAATAAATATTTCTAGTAAAAAGTTCAGTTTTGCCAGATTATTCTGAGGTAAAAACATAACACATGCCAACAAAATATCATTGGGCTTCCGATATCAGCACTGTCTACAAAACTCATAGATACTTTCATACAGATCTACCCCTACTCCAAAATTATATTGAAAACTATTGCAAAGATGAATTGAATTGTAAAGTTTATTAGTGCTAGAGTTGGACTGTAATCCTTCCTGTTAATATAATAAATCTGAGGCTATATATGGGCGGAATTGGACAAAGAGGCGTGGCGACTCCCATACAACCTAAACTTTCAATTCGATATAACTCGGCACTTTCACCAGCTACGAACATGAAACAAAAATCTCAAATAAAAAAAAAATGTAAAAGCAAAAGCACAAAACAAAAGCAAAAATACAAAAACAAAAGCAATCACGTTAGTACTCCGTCTAAACGGCTTACCACACAAAAATTCAACACTAAAATTCACCACACTAAAACTCACCACACTAAAACTCAGCACACTAAAATTCGCCCTAAAATTCACCACACTAAAACCCACCACACTACAATTCACCACACTAAAATTCACCACACTAAAACTCACCACACTAAAACTCACCACACCAAAACTCACCACACCAAAACTCACCACACCAAAACTCACCACACCAAAACTCACCACACTAAAACTCATCACACTAAAACTCACCACACTAAAACTGACCACACTAAAATTTACCACACTAAAACTCACCACACTAAAAGTCACCACACTAAAACCCACCACACTATAATTCATCACACTAAAACTCACAACAATAAAATTCACCACACTAAAACTCACCACACTAAAATTCACCACACTAAAACCCACCACACTATAATTCACCACACTATAATTCACCACACCAAAACTCACCACACTAAAATTAACCACACCTAAACTCAGCACACCGAAACTAACCACATTATATTGGAGCAGCGAAGCAGATAAACTACATCCCTGTATATAATTTTCTATTTTGCATATTGAACACATCCTAATGATCTGTCATTTCATTGTTCACTTTCTTTTTTAACTTGCATTCTCTTTTGTTCATATTCAGCACAGTTTAATAAATGCCTTTGCTTAAACAACATCGCTTGTGTTTTAATAGGTTATGGGCCCAGAGTGGCAAAATCTGTTTCAAGTGTTGAGAAAAGAACTCAAAGTGACTTTAACCAATCGTTTCAATAAATTAATTGAAATACATTTCGCGAAATAAAAATCCGAAATAATGGCTGGTGTCGTGCGTATAGAGCCGCTAAACGCGGAAAACTATGACACGTGGAAGATGCAGATGCGTGCAATCTTAATTAAAAACGATTTGTGGTCATATGTCGATGACAGCGTAAAGTGTCCCGACGTAGCGGCAGAGGCGATTCTGTGGAAAAAACAAGATCAGAAGGCAGCCGCGGACATAATGCTTGCGATGAGCCCTTCGGAATTGGGGTTAATTGCAGAGTGCGAAACTGCAAGACAAGTGTGGTTGAGGTTAGAATCGACCTATCAATCGAAAGGCCCTACGCGAAAAGCCACGCTGTTGAAGCGCGTCGCGCTGTCGCGTATGCGCGAAAATGACAAAGTGCGTGAACATTTAAATGACTTTTTTGATGCCGTCGCTAAGTTAAAAGAAATTGGTGTCTCAATCGGAGATGACCTTCTAGTGATTTTGCTTTTGTATAGTCTGCCGGATTCGTTCGAGACTTTTCGGTGCGCGTTAGAAACACCTGATGAATTGCCGAAGCCCGAAATGCTTCGTGTAAAGATTTTAGAAGAAGCCGAATCGCGCAAAGCGAAAAAAGACAAAAGCGAGTGTAATGTGCTGTACGCAAAGAAAGCACAACACAAAGCAAAGCAAGTAAAAACAAAACAAAGTGGCGCGTGCTTTAAATGTGGAAAGATTGGACATTTCGCGAGAAGTTGCAATGTGAAAATGCGCAACACACAATGTGCGCAACACACAATGTGCGCAACAAGTTGTAGAACATAACAAAAGATCCAATGAGTGTATGATAACATCAGAATCAGTGTTTTTGTGTGCGGGCAGTGATACGAAGTGGTGTTTAGACAGTGGATGCACTTCGCATATGAGTGCAAACATAAACAGTTTTAAGCAATTGTCAACAATTAACAAAACGCTTAATTTAGCAAACGATTTATCAACAAAAATTACTGGTGTTGGAAATGTTGAAGTAAACGTAAACGATCGTGGTTGTGACACTAACTTAAAATTAAAAGACGTACTTTATGTATCTGACTTACGCACAAATTTTTTGTAAAAACGAGGCGATTGTGGTCAAACCAAACAAACAAGTGTGCTTGCGCGCTGAAAGAATTGGCAATTTGTACTACGTCAAAAATTGTGAAAGTGCTGCAAAGCGAAAAATGAGCTGGACTCATGGCACTACAAAATGGGACATTTAAATGAAAGAGACCTAAAAGACATGGCCAAAAATGGTGACATTCATGGACTAAATTTTAAGCATGAATTGAAATTGTCAACATGCGAAGTGTGCATAAGTGAAAAACAAACGCGTGCGAGTTTTCCTAAAATTAAAAACAATAGAACAAATGCATTACTCGAAATCGTGCACAGCGATGTGTGCGGCCCTATGCGGTGCGCATCTAATGGAGGTGCAAAATACTTTGTCACATTTATCGATGACAAATCTCGGTGGTGTGAAGTGTATTTCATTAAGCAAAAATCGGACGTTTTTGCAGTATTTCAAAAATACAAAGCCGCGGTTGAGACATTTACTGGTCTAAAAATTAAAGCGCTGCAGACAGACAATGGTGGCGAATACTGTAACCGGAGTTTCGATATGTTTTTAGAAAAATATGGTATACAGCGCCGGTTGACAACGCCGCACACACCCCAACAAAACGGGATCGCGGAACGCAAAAATAGAACTCTTGTTGAAATGTCAAGGTGCATGATGAAGCATGCTGGATCCCCACCGTCGTTTTGGGCAGATGCCATTCATACCGCGTGTTATATTCGTAATCGGTGCGTTACGAAATCTAAAAGTGAAATTCCGTACAAAATCTGGACAAATAAAAAACCAACAGTGATTCACATGAAAGTTTTCGGTAGTAAAGGTTATGTTTTAAATAAAAATCCTTCAAAAGGAAAATTTGACTCTCGTTCTGAACCGCGCATTTTCGTGGGATATTCGTCAGAATCCAAAGCCTACCGAATGTGGTCTCAGCAAAAAAGAGACATAATAACAAGTCGCGATGTGAAATTTATTAACGAAAATGGTTTTAGTGACGCGTATGAAGATTTTTATAAGAACGACAACAATATTGACTTCGAATTTAAAAATGTTACAGAAGTGGTGGATCAGCGTGAAGAACGCGAAGATCGCGTTGTGGCATCAAATGACGATGATGATAATGGCGAAGCGTGCGTGGATAGCGGTACGAGCAGTAAACGTGAAAGGGGACGCCCCAAATTGCAAAGACTTGGTCAGCGTGGACGACCGAAGAAAATATTTCATCCAGCAAGTAACGCCGAGAGTGAAGCAGACAACGACGAGTTTGATCCATTGCCTCAGTCTGAAGAAGACGAGTTCGAGGAATGCGAGATGGCGTATCTGACAATGGCAGCTAATCCGGTAACGTTTGGCGAAGCAATGGAGACGCATGGTGCAGCAGAATGGATAGCAGCAATCGAAGATGAATATTTGTCGCAAATACGCAACAAAACTTGGGATATTGTCGAGCGCCCCAATGAGCGAAAAATTATAAATAGCAGATTAGTATTTCGCACGAAAGACGATGATACCGCAAATGGTAAGAAGAAAGCGCGTTTGGTAGCAAAAGACTACGCACAGCGACCAGGAGAAGACTATCATGAGACTTACTCCCCCGTGGCGCGTTCGTCATCAATCAGGATGTTAACAGCGTTGGCAGCAGAACTTGATTTGGAAATCCATCAAATGGATGTTATTACAGCATATTTAAACGGCGAGCTTGAAGAAAACGTTTATATGCAGGTTCCAGATCAGTTGCAGGCTATCTTGAGTAAATTAATGTCAGGTAAGCCGATGGGGTCTAATAATACCAATAATCATATTGAAGGCGTCGAAGAAACAGCTGGTCGATGGCTTGAGGCACTACGTATCGTAAATCCCGTATGTTTATTGAAGAAAGCATTGTATGGCCTGCGCCAATCTGGCCTGATGTGGTATTACAGACTTACGAAGAAATTAACTCGGCTTGGGTTACGGCCAACCAAGCAAGATCCGTGCTTGTTCTCGATGCACAAAGGCAACAAAATTATGCTAGTTTCGATTTACGTAGATGATCTACTTTTGGCGTCAAATGATACTGAGTGGCTGAAGGCGATCAAGATGGATCTATCAAGATCATTTGATATGAAAGATATCGGACCAGTGAAGCGTTGCCTTGGTATTGATTTTTATCAAAACTTAAAATCAAGCCAGGTGTTCCTATCGCAGCGGAAGTATGCAGAATTGTTGCTGGAGCGTTTTGGCATGGCGGAATGCAAGCCGGCGCTGACTCCTGTGGAAATAAGCAGCAAGTTAACACGGTCAGAGGTAAAAGACGAAAAAGCAATGTCGAAATACCCTTATCAGAGTCTAATAGGGGCACTAATGTACATGGCAGTTACAACACGCCCTGACATCGCTTATGCCGTCAATTACATGAGTCAGTTAAATTCAAATTACAACGAAGAACATTGGAAAGCAGCTAAACGAATCCTGCGATACGTACGCGGTACACTCGACTATGGACTTCTATTTAAGAAAACCAGTTTGGAGCTATACGGAGTAGTCGACGCAGATTGGGGAGGAAACGTTGCAGATCGCAGATCGTATTCTGGTTACGCTTTTATTTTGGCTGGTGCTGCTATCAGTTGGGAGGCACGCAAGCAACGAACGGTCTCCTTATCCAGTACCGAAGCAGAATATATAGCTGTAGCCGAAGCAACGAAGGAGGCGCTTTACCTACAAGGCATTCTAAACGATGTCGGAATATCCTGCGAGGGTATTACACTCTTCAACGATAGTCAAAGCGCACAAAAATTAGTCAAGTGTTTTGGCTACCATTCACGGACTAAACATATTGACATCCGGCACCATTTCGTGCGTGACTGTCTTCGAAATCGAAACATCGAGCTGGAATACATGTCGACTGATGTCATGCCAGCTGATATGCTAACAAAAGGACTCACTGGAATAAAACACCGTTCCTGTTCAACAGACTTGGGTTTAATACGTCAGCAGGATCGTATGTAGTATCTCTACTTCGAGGGGAGGTATTGGAGCAGCGAAGCAGATAAACTACATCCCTGTATATAATTTTCTATTTTGCATATTGAACACATCCTAATGATCTGTCATTTCATTGTTCACTTTCTTTTTTAACTTGCATTCTCTTTTGTTCATATTCAGCACAGTTTAATAAATGCCTTTGCTTAAACAACATCGCTTGTGTTTTAATACATTAAAACCTACCACACTATAACTTCTACTGGCAAAAACTCTACGGGAAAGAATTCTACCGGGATGAATTCTACGGGAAGAATTCTACGGGAAAGCGTTCTATGGGGAAGAATTTTACGGGGAAAGTTTCAACAGCGAATAATTCTACGGGGAAGCGCAGTCTGAGAAAGAATTGTCTTTGAGAAAAGTTGTTTTGGCGGAGAATTATTGTTTGGTTACCACATTTATAAAACCAATAAAGAACTTCAACAGCTAAGCACGGGCCCCTCATATAAATAATAAAAATGTTTTTTATATTAATAAAATCGCTCCATATCTTTGAATTCACAAAATCTTGGCACGAGTCGTGCACGGGTCCAGCTAGTATTCAATAATATTGCAGCACGCTTTTATTATTGTATATGCACTCTTAGTAATTTTTAAAATTTATTGCTTACAAACGTATATCTAAATAATATAATTTGAATAATATGTAATTTAATTTATTTTGTATATTTCGTACATTAATATGTATTCATTATAAATGTACATACCTACTATAAATATATTTTATATTTTTAGTAAATTTATTTTTAATTTCTTAGTACACGCATAGAAATATATTGTTACATTTTACAATACACCATTGTCATTTGAAAACTATATAAAATAATGTGGCAGCTCTGTTTTGATATGCCAAACATTGTTATTGTTTTCAAAATTTTGAAATGTTGTTCAACTAATTTCTTTAAATAATGTAAGTTAAATATAAAATTAATAAATATAGCCAAAATATTTAAATTTGTTTCGTTTTGTACTGTTTATTGCAGATAAGCTGTAAGGCTCGCATTGGAATCCAGAATTGATTGGAATCCCTTGATAAATGTTGATGGGTTGTTTTATCTATTGCGAACCAGCTAGAGATCATCCACACCTATTACTGAATGCAGTAGTGTTGCAAGTGAAGCAGTAGTTCCCACCTATAATTGATCTAGCCTCTGCATACATAGCGGCTACCGAACATTCGTCTGTGACATATTGTCGTGCTAAGTGCTAACGTGCTACATTTACCAATTTTGTTAGCTGAATCAGAGGCTTGGGCAAAATAAACCCTCGCAAAATCACCGGTATTAAAAGAATGCGATTATATACAATATGCAAATTTAAATAAAACAACATATAAAACAAAACCAAATCTGACAATTTGACAATAAAATATTTCAACTGACAATTTCAATATAATTAAGAATGACAATATCTATTGTTACCAACAACAATTTAATACATTTTTAAATATAACAATCGGATATTCAAAATCGACAATAAATTAACAATAATATAATGGGATCTATTTTGAACATGCAGATTGTTAAAATATTGTCGGATCTAACAATATATTTCTATGCGTGTACACATTTTTTTTAAAGCTTGATTTTTAAAAAGTTTTTTTGATTATTTTCACGACTTCTTTAAAATAATCAAAAACTTGTAAAAACTTTTTTTTTGATTATTTGAAAGTAATCAAAAAAAGTAATCCGACTCCTTTTTTTTTTTGTTTGATTGGCATAAAATAATAAAATGGAATTTTCTGCATGCAGCTGTCGCCGCTTTTATTGTTATGTATTTTCAATGCGTTTTTTTTTTTTTTGAAATAACTGCATTTAATATCTTTGCGTAATCAAAAAATATTTTAAAAAATTGGTTCCCTTGTAAGAAAATATAGAAATATCAAGGTGTTTCTATTTTTATGGCGGGGTACTTACTGTACATCATATACCACAAGACATGAAACTCCGTCAATGTAATTGTAAAAATCGTTTTGTTAGTGTGCGTCGCAGTTATTTTCTGGCAACATAAAAACTCTCAAAAATATCATAATCAACGTTTTAGTTTATTAGTTGTATTAAAAAAGTTCAGTCACTCGATATTCAAGTGATTTTGAAACGAATTGTGGACGATATCGTTCTCAAGAAGAAATGCATGATCAGTATAAATGTATTGCTTAACAAGAATACAAAACTGTCAAATATAATAAAATTAAAAGTTTTCGTAGGAAATGAGATAATCAGAACGCTCATTCTCATTCCTTAAGTAAATTGGCAGTGTTAGTTCATTTTGACATCCTCATAATTCTACATAAGCGTGATATAGTTCCAGCTTAAGGTATGGTTTCCATACTATATTTCGCTATCACTCCTCATCTCCATTTCGTTGTGATACGAAGTGATAGCAAAAGATCCAATGTTTCAATTTTCTCTATCTTTCGTTATCCCTCTATGTTATAAGACGGCGAAATGGTGATGACGCATTAGGCATGGTTTCCATGCTATCACTCATCATCACCGTTTTATAATAAATCTATGTCCTTGTTTTTTTCTCGTATTTGTTTCAATTAAGTAATAAATATTTTAATTTTTTTGTCTACAATTATTTCATTAAAATAATATTTTGTTTTGTTATATTCAATTTGTAAATTTAATTTTTCACTATAAAAAAAGTTTTATAATATTATAGATATTGTTAGAAAGTATGGTATCCAATCGCGTCTTAAATCATTGCTAGAAATCTAAATAAATTAAACGCATGCAGTGTTCTATATTTAACACGTTTATTCTGCTTCAATGCCAAACTTCAACTTCAACATAAAAAAAAGTAAAAATATATGTATGTATAAGTAAACGTCAAAATACAATCTAATGCCAGCAGGGCGGCATCGTTCAAGATAAGGCAGACGGGGCTGAATCATTCTAAACATTTCCGCCCACCTCGTCCTGTTTATGCGACGAAATGACTCGATTCAATTGAATCCGCCCACCGTTTGCATCATCATGCTCTTCATCTATAGGCAGTACAATCAGCTTGGATATTGCTCTTTTTAGAGTAGCATATTGGGTGCGAACAGTTGCAAAACGCACTTGTTCGTCGTCGCCAGTGTGTACTTCCATGACGCGTCCCAAAGCCCATTGTGTGGGTGGCAAGCGCTCGTCTTGAATTAGAACCAGATCTCCAATCTTCAAGTTACATTTTTCGTGACGCCACTTGGATCTCACCTGTAAGTCGTTTAGATAATCTTGACTCCATCGCTTCCAAAAATATTGGTGCATTTGCTGTAAATGCTTCCATATTGTGAGACGACCTGGTTTAATGTCGAGCAAATTAGGCTCTGGACTTGCCGTGATAGGGCCATCCACCAAAAAATGCCCACTAGCTCTAAATTAATCGCTCGTGTGCTGAGGCATACAAATTGTGCGACGTAGCCCTTATGACTCCGACATCCTCGACCTTTCGAAGTTCGAATCTTGTATGGACCGCCGTAGTCCACACCGCAGTGTCGGAAAGCAGGTACAGCGATGAATGGACAGGTTTCCCATGATTTGGGTTGTGACATTGCGAACATTTTACGCATCGATGAATATATTTCTTAATTGACGAACGAGCGTCAATCATCCAGTATGGTCTCCGTAGAAAATTGAGATTTGTTTGGGTACCACCATGCATCGTTGCTGTATGAGCTTGAGCCATAAGCAATTGACATAGTGGACCTTCCTTGGGAAGAATAATTGGAAATCGTTCGGAAATGGGCATAATTTCGTGCTTTAGGCGACCATTTAGCCGAATAATACCAACTTCGTCTATCATCGGGTTTAATTTCAATAGCTTCCTCTTAGAATTGATAGGCTTTCTGTTCAACAAACAAAATATCTCATTAGTAATATTATGATTTTGACCTGAGAACCGACCACTTATGTTCAAATACCTCATATAAAATGAATATCTTTAGATCAATTTTACTGTATACGTGCTTAGGTAAACTTTTCTTGGTAAAATATATATTGACTCATGCTCAAATACATGAAAAAGAATGGTTTCCGGCGAAACGACTTATGGTTCAACAAAAAAAATCTAAATTCGGTACACCTACCCATTTGTAAATATGGGTATCAAATGAATGGAAATACTTCAGCGATTGAAAGTTTGTAGTTATTTTCGGGATTCGTATATCCTGGTGACCTATATACCACTTTTAATGGTAACCACACATGTGTAAGGTATTTATAGTCGGCTTAGACCGACTATAATTTTGATAATCCTAACACCTACATTAAAATGTCCCTACTTTAAAATTTCCGATGTGATCTAACCTTCCCAACTGGTTATGTTTGGCAGCAACAACCGTAGTGACCAGTGTTGTTACTTCGTTGACCTCAACTATCGGCAATTCGTGACGCTTAGGCCAATCATTCGTTCTAGACAATCAATCGTTACTAGACAACCACCTCGGCCTAATCCACCACAGGTCGACGCCGGCCAGTTGTGATGGAAATACTCCTTCGCGAAGCGACATCAGGATTGCAAATAGTCGGCACATACCGCCAAGAATCTATTGATGTCAGTTCCTGAATTTTAGTGATACGGTTAGCTACATACTGCTTGTGTTTTTCGGGATTCGATCTAATCCTACTCTGAGTAGTTTTGGAATCCGGCCAACAGTATGTTTTAATATTTTGAAATTGTAGAGTTTTCAAGGCTTTTTCGGATGCCTTTGCAGCGAGTAGGGCACCGTTTAGTTCTAAACATGGCACCGTGATCTTCTTCAAGGGCGCCATCTTGGTTTTAGCCATAATGATCGATACTTTTATTTCTCCCGTTGATGTTTCGACTCGAAGATATGCTACAGCGGCGTACGCTTAGGTGGACGCATCTGCAAACACGTGTAAATGATAACTGCACGCATCTGGAGCGGAGAAAATCTAGGAATTTTAATTTTCTCAAGCAGCGGCAGTTCGTCGCGAAATTTCAAGCAATCCTTCCGGAAGCTCATCGTCCCAGGCACAACCTGAAAGCCAAAGCTGTTGACAAATTATTTTTCCTGTTATAATAATCGGGCCAAGATACAAAGCGGATCATAGATTTTCACCACATCTGAAAGTTGCTGCTTCTTAGTAATATGAGTGATCAGCGGTGTAACTTTAACTGTTTATTCAAGGCAATCAGATTGACAGATCTAGATGCCAAATGCTTTAGTTTCACGATCTAAATTAAGATCACAGCTGCTATCTGCTACTATCTTCGTCGTAGAACGTTTGTAAAAATTCTGATGCATTACAATTACATTTACGCAGCACAAAACCTCCACGCTGCAGCAGTTCTTGAAGATTCGTACAAAGTTTAACAGCAGCCTCGATATTATTTGTACCATGCAGACAGTCATCCATATAAAATGATTCTCGCAAAACCTGAGCAGCTTCAGGAAAATTATCCTCTTCATCTTTTGCCAGCGTCTGAAAAACTTTTTTGTTCAAATATGGTGAGCAATTTAAACCATAAGTGACTGTGAGCAGTCGGTATATAGCCGGATTTTCGTCGTCTTTCCAAATAATTCGCTGCATGTCAGCATCGTCGGGTCCAACCAAGATCTGTCGATAACATTTTTCGATGTCGGCCATAAATCCGATTCGGTTAGATCGCCATTTTAGTATAATTGAAGATAAATCACTTTGTAGTTTTGGTCCTACATGAAGACAATCGTTAAGCGACACACCTGTCTTACCTTTTCGTGAAGCATTGAAGACGGTTCTCAGTTTTCTGGTGGAACTGGACTCCTTGTAAACTCCATGATGTGAGATGTAGCACGCATGCACCGGATCATCTATCTCTAAAACAGGTTTTATGTGTCCGCGGCTTAAGTACTCAGACTTGAATTGTTCATAAAGTATTTTCATGTTAGGATCCTTTTCTATTTGATTTTGTTGATAATGAAATAGCTTCCATGATTCCGATTTAGTGTGCCCAAGCGCAGCTAGGTGGATGGAATTTTTGAATGGATATTTAACAATGTACCGCCCAGAATCACTGCGGCATACTGTTCGTTCAAAAAGTTCTTCAAAGTCGAGCTCGTCTTGTGTCATCGTACACGAAGTTGACACGTCCTCGCGCTCATTAAATTTCCACAAGTCCTGAACTAATTCACTGAGTTCAGTAAAAGTTGGAGCACTAAAACGGGTGCGTAAATGATGGCTTGGGGTTGTGGATAAGCGTCCATAGATGACCCATCCGAGATGAGTATTTTGTGCTACAGGAGCGTCAGTGGTTGATCTTTTTATTTCGTCACGTAGCAAAGAACCAGGCAAATCGACACCTGAAATGACGTCGACGGGCCCGGGTTCGTAAAAACTACGATCGGCAAGATCCAGTTCCAAAAAATCACCGAATATATTGGGATCCACGCGTCACTAGGCATCAGGTGCCCCAGACGTGGTAGAACCGGAACAGTAGTAGAGCGGAACAGTTGATCCTGTACTCTGGGTTTGTGATAGAGCTCACCGCGAACTGCACCAGGCCAGTGGCTTTTCCAACTGAGGATCCCCCGACTCCAGTCACAGGAACTTGAAGTCGACGGCGACGTAAATGCAGTTGATGCACAGCAAATTTGCTGATTAGTGATTAGTAGTCAAAGTTCAAAACCGATTTTCGACTTTTCGATCAACCATTTGCAATTCGATTTTCAAAATCGACTAATCGTGGTTCAAAATAGATTTTTAATCGATTTTCGACTTTTTTCGTTTGCAGAGCTTTAAAAATTAATTAATATACATTCGTTGCCCTAAGTCAAAGAAAACACGTAATTTAACAACCATAACAATGTTTATTTATGAATGAGATATATATGTATATATGATAGATAAATATATATATATGTGATAAATATATATCTATAAAAAAAAATAAAAAAAAAGCACCATTCAGGTATTAAAGGTGGTTTTAAAATGTAATTATCTAAAAAATAAGTTTTCCGAACCAATCAGCCTCAGTCAGGTTTTGCAAAAATAATTGCTGGTTTAGATGCTCCTCAGACAATCTATTTCTGCGCTTAGTAAGAATCAATCCGGCTTTTGAGAAGAGCCTCTCGCATGGAACTGAAGTGGCCATAATTCCCAACACTTCTCTAGCTACCAAGTACACATGGGGATACAGAGTTTTATTTCACTCACACTCAAGGATGGGGCATACATTCCGGGAGCATACCGGGCGGTTTAGGAATTGCCGCAAATCCACCGGGATTCCACCCGCCACATCTTGGTCAGCTTCGCTATGCTGCGTCTCGACCATGGTATCGTGTAATTCCCAGAGGCTGTCTGAAGAAGGCCTTTCTTGAGCATCAATCGATAACTATGTTGCTGGACAGCCTCTAAGTTCATCGCAATTTTCTGTTCCACACGAGAAGCTATTTAAAAGGATAACATTAGCTATAGGTGACAAATAGTTGAGAAATATTAAGAAACAATCATTTTAATTTTCTTCTATTTTTAATATTTCAACAGAATGTTCAACAGATTGTAATTTTATTTTCGATATTAGTCTCGAAAAATCTTGCACTACCCAGAAGTTTTTTGTTTATATGCCTAAAATTTCATTTGAAAGATATATACAAATGAAATTCAAAACTTTGTAAATATTACAACAAGCTAAAAGAATTAAAATTCTTTTAGCTTTGCAAAAAATGTTAAAAATGATTATAATGCAACATAAGAAACATAAGAATGAAAGATATTTATCAATTTGAGAAATGATATTTGCCACAGCTATGTTAGTGCTAAAGTGGAGTTTTTTAAAACGAGGATCCAAAATTGTAGCAGCACATAAAATTTTGTTAGACTCCACATTTTTGAAACGTTCCTGGATTTGCACCATCAGCTTCTCTTCAACTCTGCATCGGTTGGATATATGTTTTTTATGCATCAGTACGCTGAATGATCTTCCGTCTCTTTCTAACACATGCTTAGTGCGCTGAATTGTCTTGCGTCTCATTAATTATTGTTGATTGCTTGCACTATGAGGCAAATTACATCTTTTCGTAACACTGCCCTCCACCTAAATCTGTTCGGGACGAACAGATTTCTCTCTATACGGCGCCAACCTTTCTAAATGTTCTACTTTCATTTTTCGTCTAACGCCCGCAGTATTCTGAATCCGATACACTACATCATTAATTCTTTTAATTATCTTATATGGTCCTTCCCAGTGTGTTTGTAGCTTAGGGGATAAGCCTTTCTTCCTTTGTGGGTTATAGAGCAAAACAAGCTCTCCTTCCGTAAAACCCTCTGAATTTGTGCCCAAGTCGTATCTGGCCTTCATCTTGTCACTCGCAAATTGTGTACGCTGTCTGACAAATTGATGCACTTCGTTCCTTTCTTCACTTTTTCTGGAAACATAATTGTGTATAGGAATTCCAGCTGAAGGACTCGCACCAAACTTTAAATTCGCAGGTAATCTTAAGTCTGTACCAA
The DNA here is from genome assembly GCA_951804985.1 of Dryomyza anilis. Lineage (NCBI taxonomy): Eukaryota > Metazoa > Arthropoda > Insecta > Diptera > Dryomyzidae > Dryomyza > Dryomyza anilis. The sequence goes on along the minus strand of OX638130.1, from coordinate 41,614,443 downwards.
AAACAATTTTATATGGTGAAGCTGCTGTGGTATCATGAACCGCCGTTCGATAAGCCATGAGGAATAGTGGTATGTGTGTATCCCAATCTTTTTGATTTTTATCTGATTGCAGGTGCAAAGGCGTTGTTCGTGTTTTGTGTATGTTGAGGACTTTGCATACTTCTTTAAATACGGCAGACTCAAAATTTCTTCCTTGATCTGAATGCAATTCTAACGATACTCCAAAACGGCTTACCCAGTTGTTAACTAATGCCTCCGCAACTGTTGTTGCTTCTTGATTTGGCATGGTATACACTTCGGGCCACTTGCTGAAGTAGTCGATGACGACAAGGACATACTTATTACCCGCATCACTGATTGGAAACGGCCCGGCGACATCCATGACAATACGCTCGAATGGTGCTCCCACGTTGTACTGATGCATCCTGCCGCGACTTCTGACTGTTGGTCCTTTTGCAGGTACACATTGCGGGCAACTGCGAATCCAATCGGCGACTGACTCTTGGCATCCAATCCAATAAAAACGTTTTTTTACCTTCTCGACCGTTTTTTTAATGCCCAAATGACCACCACTAGATCCACCATGGTATTCCGCTAATATTTCTTTTATTTTTGACTTGGGAACAACAATCAAACTTCGAGTGGTTGTGCCACCTTCAATTTCCCATACACGATATAAGCAACCATCTTGTAGCTTTAAGCTCTGCCACTGCCACAAGCTTTAGTTATTGGACTGTCGGCCGTTATATCTTCCCACGTTGGTTTTCTTTGCTGTTCCTTGAACATCATGATTTTTGTGAGGTCGGGATCACTCTTTTGATCAATTTGAATTTGTTCCGGAGTCCATTTTTCATTGGGCAAAACATTTAGCAAACGAATGTCAATTATGTTGTCTTTTCCTTCCGCTCTTGAACAATGTCTGCATTCTAGTTTACATGGGCGTCGTGACAGAGCATCTGCATTTCCATGATTTCCTCCTTTACGATGTTCGATTGAGAAATCGTAGCTCTGTAATCGTTCTATCCAACCCGCAATTTGTCCTTCCGGATCTTTGAACTGAAGTAACCATCGTAGTGCTGCGTGATCGGTTCTCAAGTGAAACTGTTGTCCGTACAGATACTTATGGACATTTTTCACACTTTCAATTACAGCAAGAAGCTCCCTCCTGGTGACACAGTAATTTCGATCGAGCTTTGACAATGTTTTACTGTTGTATGCGATCACTTTTTCTTGCCCATTGATCACTTGAGAGAGAACTCCGCCTATTCCGTATCCACTTGCATCCGTATCAAGTATAAATTTCTCACCTGGAATTGGATACGCAAGAATTGGTGCCGAGGACAGTAGATCTTTTAATTTCAAAAATGCCCTTTCTGGATCATCGCTCCATTGAAATGCGCGGTTCTTCCTTGTCAACTCATGAAGACTGCAACATTGGCAAAACCTGGAACAAATCGTCTGTAGTATGTACATAGTCCCAAGAAACTTCGTAGGTCATGTAGATTTTGCGGTCTGGGCCACTCCTTGACTGCAACTATTTTATCCGCATCGGTATGCACTCCTTCTGTGGTAACTCGATGACCCAGATACTTGACTTCTTTCTTGAAAAGTGAGCATTTCATTGGGCTAAGTTGTAGACCCGCATTTTTCAATCGAAGGAATACTTTCTCTAGATTTCTTAGATGTTCGTTGAAATCCTTGCCCATAACAATGATGTCATCAAGGTATACTAGGCATATTTCCCAGTGTAAACCTTTTAATACGTGCTCCATTAACCGCTCGAATGCATAGTCCAAATGGCATTACCAAAAATTGCCATAGTCCATCTCCAGTACTGAATGCGGTCTTCTCTCGATCTTTTTTATCGATTTCTACTTGCCAGTAACCGCTTTGCAAGTCCAACGTTGAAAACCACTTCGCATTAGATAGTGTATCCAAGGTGTCATCGATTCTTGGCAGTGGATAACTATCTTTCTTGGTGACATCATTAAGTTTTCGGTAATCAATGCGGAACCGAGTACTACCATCCTTCTTTTTCACCAATACTACTGGTGAACTCCATGGACTCTCAGATGGTTCCACCACGTCATTTGTGTGCATTTCTTCAACCAAATGTGATACTTCGCCTCTTTTCGCAAGTGGTACCCTTCTTGGTGCTTGACGAATTGGGTTAGAATCACCAGTGTCTATTCGATGTTTTACAATGGCAGTTCTGCCGTCCTTTTGGCCCTTTTCAGCAAATATACACCGATATTTGTCAATTAGCTGTTGCATTTGACTCTTTTTTTTGGCAGCCAAATCCTTCGTCCACTCATTTATAAACTTGCGAGTAGATTGTTTGTTTACTTGCGGTGTGACATAGTCCTTTGATGTATTTGACTCGCAATTTATAATCGCTGACGCCTCTTGACACTGGCCTACCACTGTTCCCTTTTTGATTAATTTTGACGAATTTTCTAAATTGAGAACTCTTATAGGTACAATTCTGTCTTTCTCCGCCTCAACAAGTGTTCTTCCTACCACTATGTTACTTTTATACAGCTCTTCGTTTGCTTCAATAACCCATAACTTGCTTATCCCTCAATCTCCATTTAATTTCGCCCAAACAATTGCTTCTGAATTAGGTGGTATTTTTCTATTTTTATAAGCAATAACTTGTTTCATTTTCGGGCTCTGGTCACAATCAATATTTAGTTGGATCTCCGTGTTGGCATAATTCAAAATTTTTCTTGTTAAATCAAGTGTGAAACCGTTCTTTATCATGAAGTGCATGCCAAGTATTATTTCGTCTACTATTTCTGCCACAATAAAATCATGCTTAACTGTCGTAGTACCAATCGTTATTTTCTTGGTAATCTTTCCTCTGATAGGGGCCTCTTCACCTGTCGCTGTTTGTAATCTTATTCCTACAAGCGGCTCTACTTTATCCTTAACAAGGTTACTTCTTATTATTGAGTGTGAAGCTCCCGTATCCAATGTTACCATATATGCTGTACAATCAATTAGTCCTTCGACAGTTAAGCTATTTGGCTTTCGAGCAATTTGTGAAATGGAGATTCTGGGGCAATCGGTTATGGGAGTCAAAGATTGATTCAAATTTACGTTATTTTGGACATGATCCTGGGTTTCTTCATGTCGGGGTTCATTTGCAAATGGATTCATTGAGCGCTTGCGTTTTTTACGACAATCACGTGCCATATGCCCATATGTATCACAGTTGTTGCATTTACCTTTAAATTGGGTGTCTCGGTTGGCAGCGGTGTAATCTGGTTTAGCTCCACTTTTTAACGCTTGGCAAATTACCTGAAGTAGGTCTTCATTCTCCACATCTAGTTTACGGACCTTTGGCGCTGGGCGGCACAACGTAGTTGCTGTCTCCTGTGTTAGCGCTGTGGTTACAGTTTCCGTAAATGTCACTTTCGGCATTGTCACTGTGGCACGTCTTGTTTCCGGATCACGTATGCCGTCAACGAAGGCTTCGATCTTGCACTTTTCTATGAAATCACTCGTTGAATCTGCATACGACAAATACGCAAGCCTCTCGACGTCCGCTGCATACGCCTGCAATGTTTCACCATTTCTTTGCATTCGGCATTTTAGTTCCATTCTGTAGATTTGCTTCATGTGATCACTGCCGTATTTTCGTTGCAGTGCAGACATAACCGCTAAATAACTGTTTCGATCACTTTCTGGAACAGTCTGCAATACTTCGGCTGCGCCTCCTTTAAGCGCCACGATAAGTGCGGCTACGCTGTCCTCATTGTTCCATCGATTACTTACAGTCCTGGTTTCAAATTGCAGCTTGAAAATGTTGAACGCTGTGGTTCCATCGTATATCGGCGACTTTATCCTTGTACCACTGACAACATGTTGTGAGGGTCCATTTATTTGCAACACTTCGAAATCTTTTTGCATTTTCTGGAGCTTCTGATCGATACCTTAATTTTATCATCAACGCTAACTTCCATATCCCTTACATGCTCCTCAAGATCTTTTACTTTGCTATGAAGTGTATTAGAAACTTCCAGAAGCTGTTTCGAATGTTCCTGCATTTGTTGCTCCATTTTTACTTGAAGTTGGTTAGAATTTTCCAGAAGTTCTGTTTTAAGTTGATTGGAATTTTCTTGAAGTTCTGTTTTAAGTTGATTGGAATTTTCTAGAAGCTGTTGTTGTATTGCTCCGAGCAACTGGCTCATATCAAAACTTTGAGACTGTACTTTTTGCTCCGTGTCCACACTTTTCGATTACGTTGTTGCAGCTTCCATTTCAAACTCGTGCTCTGCGAGGTCAATGCCTTGGTTCTCTAATTCTTCCATTAGACGCTTTTGTAGCTCTACTTTCGTACCTACAGTTGGAAGATTATGAATCGCCAGCTCCTTCTTTAGCTAGTCGACTTAAGTTGTTCGAATTTAACCATTTTGTATCACAATCCCACTTAGTTTTACGTTCTACAATTTGCCTGGCGCCAATGTCTACGGACTTCAAATCATTATTTTAAGATAAAAAAAATAAAAAAAATATTACACGGCGCAACAAAATAAAAATTTATCAATAATCACTTACTGTTTAGGAAGTGCGCGGTTACACCCAAAAAACTTTTGCAACTCATTGTCTCCTTCCACAAGTCTGTAGTGAGCGTGATATGGCTAGCAGCTTTCAGGCGATTTGATACCTTTTCCTTTAGAAGGTTAAACTTCTACTCAATCAACTTTTCTTTAGTTTTCTCCGCCGGTGCCTTATTAAGTGGTTGAATTGCCTTACAAAAACGTTTAAAACCTCTTTTTTTCTGGAGTGCAAAATGGCATATTATCTACTGCTATCATATAGATAAGAACATCAGTAATTTCTGAAGTCTTCTTTTCTCCAGCTAAAAATAAAAATAACTATTATTACTTAATTAAAAATTAAGTAAGTAACTTTTTTTTGTTCAAATAGTTATGTATGAAAACTACTTGTTAGTCAAAGTACTTATATGCATATGAAGTGGCATTTGTAAATGTCTTCATTATGGGGCTACTTGTTTCAATGCTTTTGCCGGCTCCATAGAGGTAGACATTGAAGTTGCACCAGCGACAGATGTACTTGCGGCTGCTTAGGAAGTAACTGCGCCAGACGTAGGTCTACGAGAAGCAGCGGAAGAACGGCGCGAACTTGGCCCAGGCTAAAAATAAAATCAAATACTATAAAATCAAAACAAATCCTCCAAAATCAACCAACTAACACATCATCGGAGACTTCCTCGCAAGAAGAAGAATCTAATTGGGATGCCTTTTTGGCGGGAGGCATTGTAATTTAATGCATCTTTAAAAGGTGAGCGGCAAATGACGATGTGCTTCCACAATACGCAGAACTTTGGTGCAGAACTTTGGTGCGCAGAACTTTGGTGCTTTTGTGTCATTTTCCACTTTTTTAAAATAATGACAAACTATTCTAGGAGGCATATTTAATAAAAAATTAAGAAAATTAACTTTACGCGCGAATCAGGAAATTCAAAATCACAACAAACCACAAATGAAAGGCTATAAAAAACAATGTTGCCAGTATTGTGTAATTACTTAAATTAGCAACACAGTTAAGATACGAAAAATTTGTCCAAAATCGATTAATCGAGGCTTAAAATCGATTCTTGATCGACTTCCATCCTAAAATTTCGACTATGAAAACGCAAAATCGATTTTCGACTATAATCGAAGTCGATTTACCAATCACTATCGCTGTTGGACTGCGAGCCGAAAGGTCGCCGGTTCAAGCCTGGACTGGGGCTAACAACATCTCTTCATAGAAACATTTTTCTATACCGCGCTACCTCTCGGCAGTAAATGTCAAACCTACGAGAGTAAAACATTGCCTATGAAAAGCTTTCACCCGCCGTTCGGATTCGGCAATAAACTGTAGGTCCCACCAATTTGAGTACAAATATAACACGCACAGCTCAAAATGGTGAGAGAGCTCGGCCAAACTCTAAACAAACTAGTATATTATTATATCGCAGATAAATGATGCCTGTGGACCACTATCCAACAGTGCGCGTAGTGAAAGACAGCATCCTGATTCTGATTGCATTACAGGACCCAGCAGTGGCTCATTATCGCTGTGTGCTGTGCGACCGTGGTTTGATTGTACGCCTTGCGCCAGCGGCTGCAAACTGTCATATAGCATCATATGGTGTTTTTACGGAACTTTTGACAAACGTACGACGATGGACACTCGTTGTTTCCATGGTCAGGCCTGAAGCAATTGCTGCATAATTTTGCCTTAGCCACGAAATTTAATTTTTGTGGTGGCGTTTGGCTTCTAAAATTAGAGCAAAACATGAGAATGTGTTTACCTGAACAATTCGAGCACCGGCTGACGTTCGTTTGATGGCTTCGTATAACTGGAAGACTTGGTTGCTTTAAGGTTTCGTACGTCGGCTTCAAATGACTCGGCACAGCCACCGCTTCCAAACGCTGAATTCGATATTCCAAAAATTTATTCAGCTCATCGTAGGTTGGAATTCATTTGGTGACTCGAGAGACATTTCCCACTCCTTAACCGTAGTCGGTTCTAATTTTTCAGTTATCAGGTAAACTAACCAATCATCCCAGTGAGTTGTTGAACGCTGCAGTTGGTTGAGAGTGCGAACAGCTTCAGTAACTCCATCTAAATTCGTTCGTAATGACACAGACGACTTGGTGGTAAAGCTACAACGCCTCGCATGTAGGTTTTAATAAGACGGCGCTTATTATCATAGCGCTGCTGAATATCTCAGGCTATCTGGAAATTGTGTTCAATGACAGATAAATTTCTCAACAATGCTTCATCTTCACCTTGCAGACTACTTTTCAAGTAATGCAGACGTTGGACGTTTGCGAGCGATGTGTCGTTAATTACACATGTCGTGAACATGTCTCTGAATGTCAACCACTCCTGAAAAGACCCATTAAATTTTGGCAACTCAATCTTGGGCAGTCTTGATGTTGGTGATGCTGCTTGTTGGACTGATGACTGGGTATGCGTCAGATCCTCAATCTGATTATTAAGTTCACCGAGCGCTTCGCAGTACGCCGCTTCAATCTTGTCAAATCTGTTTTCATCAGCTAGTCTTTTAACGTCCTCTTCGTTTTCCGGGGTGATCTCTAGCGCCAATACATTTTCATGTGCATCTGCAAATTTCATCCAATAATAATCATCCAACAGCTTCCTTCTACCAACCAAATAACCCTTTGTTTGCTTCTGCTTTGCCGTTTTGTTGGTGTTAGCAGAAAAATTCTGTATTAATCTCGCCACTGATTCTTCCTTGGACATTGTTGCGAAAAATAAAACGTGTTGCACCTGTTGTCATACCCTACACTAAGAGTGGAAGGGTATATTCAGTTTGGTACGCCGTTTGTAACACCCAAAAGGAAGCATCTCCGGTATGGAAAAGTATATATATTCTTGATAAACTTTTTTGATCAAATATATATTGAAATCATGCTCAAATACATGAAAATAATGTTTTCCGCCGGTACGACTTGTGGTTCCAAAAAAAAAATCGAAATTCGGTACACCTACCCATTTGTAAATATGGGTATGAAATGAATGGATATTATTCAGCGATTGAAAGTTTGTAATTATTTTCAGGATTCGTATACCCTGATGACCTATATATCACTTTGAATGGTAACCACACATATGTGTAGGGTATTTATAGTCGGCTTAGACCGACTATAATTTTAATAATCCTAACTATCATAATTACACCTACTTTAAAATTTCCCATGTGATCTAACCTTCCCAACTGGTTAATTGTTTAGACACACCTGGACTTCAATAGTTTAGTCTTCTCCGGTTTCCTTACTAATTTCCAGACATCGTTTTTCTCCATCGAATCCAATTCACTCTGAACTGCAGATATTCATTCCTTGCGATCTTCAGAATCATTTATGTCAGAAAATGAATTTGGAACTTCAGACTTCTGAACTGAACACGCCTCGAATAGTGAAAAATAATAGTCAGCAAATTTGCTTGTTGGTTGTCGCTGCCTCTCACTTCGAGTAGTATTACACTTTTGAGTAGTATTATTTATCTTGAAAGGATAGGAGCATTCGTTGAATTTGCAGTCACGTGCCAACACAATACTATGTTTATCCATATGCCATAAACGGTATCCGTTTGGGCAGTCATATGACATAATGACATAATCCTTACTTTTTGCATCCAGTTTCTTTCGTTTTTGATCAGGTATCCAATCAAAAACTTGATATCCAAAAATGCGAAAGATCTGGCTTTCTGCTGAACCACAATTCTGCCGGTGTTTTAAACACATTTAGTGCCTTGGTTGGACATCTATTTATCAAGAAAACACTGGTACTACTGGGAACTTCAGCTTCCAACATCAGCGCGCGAACCTTTTCAACCAAAGTTCGGTTGAACCTCTCAGCAACTCCATTCTGTTGAGGAGTATAGGCTGTCATTTCAAGTATTTGGATGCCCTTCTGCTCGCAAAACAATAATAATTCGTTTGACTTGTACTCACGTCCTTGATCTACAGTAAGCTTCGATATCTTAGTTTCAAACTGCGCCGTTAAAACCGCTTCATAATCTTTAAATCTTCCAAATGTTTCTGATTTATTTTTCATTAGATAGACCATAGCGAAATGAGTATGATCATCTATGACTAACGAAATATCGTGAACCATTGTTTGTAATTGGTGTTATTGGTCCGCATACGTCTGAGTGTATGTGTTCGATCGGCCTTTTTGCTCTCACGCGTGTACCAGTAAAAAGTTCGCGACACTGCTTACTCTTTGCACATACCTCATAAAAACCGTTCTGATTTGCATTGGCGATCCCAGTTACCATCTCATGATCCACTAGTTCATGGTAACCTTGATGACTTAAATGGCTCACCTGTCTCAGCTTTTCCCAAATTTGCAGCTGACTTAGTGATCCTCATCATTATTTCAAAAAGGTTGCAGGACGTCTTGCAGTAGCAATAACAATTCCATCATTTTCCATATTTGCATACCTCTTCTTAAACTGCACATTCAGTCCAGCTTCGATCACCTTGCTCACCGACAGTAAATTCTCGCGAAAATTTGGACTATATAAAACGTTCTTTAAAATGATGTCAGTCCCAGTATTGCTAATTGCTTTGTACTTTTACTTCGTCAATTTTTGAAAGAGTAACAATCTCTTCATTCTTTGCAACATTAATAAGCCGTGGTGTAGCTAGCGATGACATATTTGAAAAAATGTAGTCATCGTTCACAAAGTGTTCTGTTGCACCTGAATCCAAAGCAAAAATCACTTCATCGCGTTAATCATTAAGCTGTGATTTTCTATTAGCGTATACCATAAAGCTCACATTCGTCCTTGACTGAGACGCAATTTTCGCTTCCTTGACACGGCAGTTATTATTCATGTGTCCAACTCGACCGCATTTGTGACACTTGCCATTAAATTTTCCATTTTTTTCTTTGTGCAAACGCCGTCATCTTTTCAACAGCCTGTTCTGTGTTGCGGTGTTTCTTCTTAGCATCCTCGCCAATCAAGCGTACCCTAACGACTGCTTAAGTTAGGTCTTCTTCTCGCAGGTTTTCCAAAGCTGTTATTATAGCACCATACGACTCCGGAAGTGTTAAAAAAAGTGGCGAGACCAAATCCGCTTCCTCTGGTTTAGCTCCTTGAGCTGACGCACCAGCGAGTCAAACTTGAGCAAATGCGCACTTAAATCTTCACCCTCTCGCAGTCTTAAATTAACCAGTTCCTTTCGGACCAACGTCTGACTTTGTGGAGATTTGCGTGCAAACGACGATTCAAGTGCTTCCCACATTTCCTTGGCAGTTTTCTTATCACGGACGTATTCCAAATAATCGTCATTTATAAACTATGTGATGAAATCTTGAGCTTTTGCATCTTTACGATTGAATACAGCAATGGCCATATCTGATGACGAACCCACGGTAGTGATTTGCGCTGACTCAGTAACAGCTACCAAACAACCAACCGCCGCTAATGTCTTTCCACTCGGAATCTGCAGTTTTCATAATTCACTCCAGTGAATTGTACAATTCCCGTTTGTTTGTCCAAATTGCCCATAACCTTTTATATATTATTCAAACAGTTGGGATGTTTTATAAAAGAAGGTATAAAGACAAATTTATTTAGTCTGCTCAAGAAAAGTGATTTTGTTTCAAAATTGAATATAACAAACTTGTTACAAAAATAAAACGAATGCTTATACATTTCGAAACAAGTAACATTAACAAAGTACAGCTGTGTGAAAAATAATAGCAGCGTTGTTCTCCCATAAATTATAAATTCCATTTTTTAGAAGTGTTGCGTAATAAGAACAATCAATTATTTTTATAATTTACATTTATTAGAATTATGTACAATGCCGTCTTATTTTTCCATATTCTTAACCTATTTCAAAAAATGTGGTATCTTTTGTAAATGAGTCTTGAATTTTTGTGTGAAAAATAATAGCAGCGATACCAAATTTGTTACAAAATCCATTATTTTCTTCAAAGTTTTTAAATTTAATACTTTTATTTATATTAGTTAGGCTACTTTGAAAAGTATTGTTAAATATTTGAAATATTTTATGTTGCTTTGATTAAATATGGAATATGCAAAACCTTGTTTTAGTAATTAGCGCAAATTTCTTAAAATAAAGCTTTCAAAATTATACAGGATATTGTTTATTCCATAGCTAAAATGTTAACTAAAGCAAAACATTTGACAAAAATACGAAACACGTGTCTAAACTTAAAAAAAGTATCAACAAATCACTTGTTTCAATATTACATATGATTTAAGTAACCATTCTGTGAAATGTACCAAAGTGAAAAAAAATCTTGATATGCAATTTAAGGATTTTTCTCGATTTATTAAACAAGGTTGTGTACAAGGATTGAAACCTAAACGAATAACGGTTTCGATTTCGGTTTCGGTTTTTTCGCGTTTCGGTTTCGGTTACGGTTTCGGTTACGGTTTCGGTTTTAAGTTTTTATAACCAAACGGTTTCGGTATACCGGTTTCCTGTTACGGTTTCGGTTTTGATTTCGGTTTTGTATAAATTTTCTTTTTTCCATATTTTTCAAATAACTTAACATTGTTTATATGGTGCTAAGGTATGTTCAAATTATGATATTGGGGTAGAGAGGGAAATGGAATTTAAACAATGTTTGTTGTAGCCGCGGTAGCTCAGTGGTTAGTGCGTTGGACTGCGAGCCGAAAGGGCCCCGCCTGGACTGGGGCTAACAACATCTTTTCATAGAAACATTTTTCTATACCGCGCTACCTCTCGGCAGTAAATGGAAAACCTACGAGAGTAAAACATTGCCTATGAAAAGCTCTCACCCACCGTTCGGCAATAAACTGTGTAGGTCCCACCACTTTGAGTACAAATATAACACGATCAGCTCAAAATGGTGAGAGAGCTCGGCCGAAGTTCTATACAGGACTGTAGCGCCAAACTATTATTATTATTATTGTTGTTATTTTAACACCAAGAAAAAATTTTAATTTAAAATTTCGTGACCACAAACCAATGAAAAGCAACTTTTTGGCATAACCTGAGATATGACCTGAATTGCAAAGAAGAAGAATTTTGTACACATTCCATCCATAAAAGCCAAAGAAATTAAATTTCAACAATTCAGTGAACTACAATATATGTAAAATAGTGATGATCATTTGCAAGAGCAAGGCAAGAAATGGAAATCTTGTTCTTGGTCTTGTTCTTACACGCTGAGTCTTGCTCTTGCATAGGTACATACGATCTTGTTCTTGCAATACCTTTCTTGCTCTTGCTTGCAAGAATCTTGCAAAATTTTACTTTTTAAATTTTAAATAAAAGATCGAAGACAAATATCTTAAACTGCATATTAATTATGAAAACGTATAGAATTTGAACACTAATTGTATTTAAGTTACTCATTTTCCATATTTTCAATTTCTTCAACAAAAAATAAATTATTTTACTAAAAAAAAAAATTGAATTATATTTTAACAAGAATTAACTAATAAAATATAATTGTATAAATCAAGTGATGTTGACAAGACAATTCAAAATCTCAAGGCCATAATAAAATGAACATAATATGTTTAATGTATATTATACATTCATAATAAATATAAGGAATATTTCGTATAGGCCTATTTCTGTTTTCGTCAGTGATTAAAAAAAATCCGTATGTAAATAATATCTTGCAAGGTAACATTTTTTGTTGCGATCTCAAACGCAATCGCTACAAAGCGAACACTAAAAGAAAGAAGAGAATACAACAATAACGAATTACGGTTCGTATATACACACTTTCACAACGACAACTCTTTGTTGCTATCCGGTATCATCGCATGACAACAAACAGACGCATGACAACAGACAGACTCATGACAACGGACAGACGCATGACAGCAGACAGTCGCATGACACCACACTTCATGTATGTATCTAGTACAGCTATGTAGTTGGCAACAACAACGAGTTTTCTTTGTGGTACAAAAAATTTCCGGCCAAAAATTCTATCAAAAGCTTGGATGCTGCTTTATTGTCATGCTGCTTTATTTGCATTTCTGTTGTTTTTGCACATACGAATCAGCGGATTTGTGAAAAAAAGAAAAACACAAAAACTATGTGTAAAAATAAAACAAAAATAATAATGTGCATATGCACAATCGATGTACGAACTAGCGTAGCGAAGAAAAGCGAAAAAAACATTGTTTTGTCTATTTTGAAGCGACTTTTGAAGCTATTTACAGCTACAAAGGTGCTTCACAGACCTTATTTTTAAGATGCTTATATTCTTTAGCCATGAAAAAATGTTGGGAACTCAAAATTTTATTAAATGACATTTTACTTACGATCTTCTATATAAAATAAAATATGTTTTTCTGTTTCTATTTATAGGTACTTTTTTAAAAACCGTTTTAAACCGATATAAAACCGAAACCGTTTATATCGGTTTTGGATATCGGTTTTTTTCTGATTTTCGTATAACGGTTTCGGTTACGGTTTCGGTTTTAAAAATGAAACGGTTTTAAACGGATATCGGTTTCGGTTACGGTTTCAATTCTTGGTTGTGTAGGTTCCATATTTAATCAAAGCAACACAAAATATTTCAAATATTCAACAATACGGTTCAAATTAACCTAACTAATATAAATACAAGTTCAAAATTTAAAAACTTTGAAGAAAATAATGGATTTTGTAACAAATTTGGGTTCGCTGCTATTATTTTTCACACATAAATTCAAGACTCATTTACAAAAAGTACCATATTTTTTTAAATAGATTAAGAATATGGAAAATTAAGACGGCATTGTAATGACATAGTTCCAGTACATGTAAATTATAAAAATAATTGATTGTTCTTCCATCATATAACGCAGCTACATCATACAACGCCACTGCGTCATACAATGCAGCATGCAACACATCATGCATCACAGCATGTTTGATGCTGGTTGCAACATGAAACACACACGAAGCGTATACACAAAGCATAAAGCAAATTCTGCAGCAACAACAACAACATAAATGCTGCATTCTGTTGCTGCATACGATGCAGCCAGTACAACTAGCAACACTACACGAAGACAGCAACGAGATGCACGACTGCAGCAGCATACACCAGCTGGCGTGCATAAAAGGAGCGTCTTTGTGCAACAGAAGACAGTCTTACCCAGGCTGCCGAGGACTACCTATTCCCAGGGCAGCAATACAAGCCGGGCTCGTCAGGAATATTAATTCCCATAGTACACTGAGAGGAATAGCAATAACCATAAGTACACTGAGAGGAATACCGATTCCTATAAACACCTCGTGAGGAATAGCAATTCCCATAGCACACTGAGAGATATCACGAAGTACACTGAGACGAATAACGATTCCCAAAACTACACAGAGAAGAATAACGCTACACTGAGAGGACTAACGATTTCCAAAAAACAACATCAATAAATAATTAAAACTGAATTTATAAAATAATAAAGTAAAATACTGAAATCAAAGTAAAAGTTTAATTTTTGTACGAACCCTGGACACCGCTGAACATACCCCGGAAAGTTCGTTACAACATTTTAACAAAATTTAACTGCAGACGTGGATATTTTCAAAGATATAGTATTCAGATTATTCTTTGATTTCAACCAAAATATACTGTTTTTTTACAATTTACTCATACGACGAATTCTAAAAAGATAAGTGTGACATATCATTTTAAAGATAGCTGTATGTGAAATAATACAAAAATGCGAGTAATTTGCTCAAAACAAATGAACCAAAAATATGGCAAATGTGTGAAACAAAATATATTAATATATAAGGGGTGTAAACCAAATTATTTTTACAAATTGAAATGGGGATAAAAAAAAATCCCGTACATTCAAAATTCTCTGATTTATGACAAATAAAAAAATTAACAAGTTTAAGTGATCGATCATGTCGTCACCAAAAAATCGAAAAAGTGTGATTTGCGGCGAAAGTAGAGTGTTAGATATTAACCTAACAATCAATAAGAGATGTGGCAGAAAAATGTAATATATTTCACATTTTCAAAAAGTAAAGATGAAATTTAAATTGAGATCATTTAAAGTTACAAATAAAATCAAAAAAAGGGATTAAGGATCCAAATAAATGATCGAGGGACTGTTGAAACCGAATAGAACAATATAATGCAATTAGCTCAAAAGGATGTAATCCTACTGCCCTGAGCTAGGTCCAGATTTGAAATTTTGTTAAACTGAAATATTATAAGCGATAGTTGGATAAGCGTTATCAAAAAAGTTAGAAGAAATGGTGTCCAACGGCTGAAGGTGGACTGGAAAACTAAAATACGGAAATTCGTCCTATCTCATTCATAAATATAAATCTTTAACTATTTTTAAAAAACTTCTTACCAGGTTAAGTTTTTATGTTACACTCAGAAAATGTCTCATTAAGTACTTAATGGTAGGCTCATTAATGTTATGGTTCATGTATTTATAGTTTTTTCTAACAATTCAAAAGTTTTCTAATTAATTTGCAAGTATTCGAAAAAATAAGTATTATTAATTTTAATATTTCAGTATTATTATTTTTAATACAATAAATATTGTTTTAATGGTTTCCTTCTATAATAATAAACATGACATAAAAAACATAAACACAAAAAAATATGTTCGTTTTGTACATCATTCTGAGTATTTGCTCAAAATTTTGTGGGGTTGCGTTGATTGTTGCGTATTGTTATTTTAATTGTTTGTATTAAATATCGCGATGACGCAGTCACACGATTATCAGGGTTTTGTTTGTTTTTATATTTATCCGCAGTGGCGGGTGAGTTTAATTTAAACTTTATAGTTTTAAATGATGCGGACGGGTGGGGTTTTGCGTTCGATTTTATAGATATAAACTTAACGAGTGACCATATTTTATTTAAAACGGCAATACACGAGTATCGCTGAAACGAGTGGATCCGGCGCATAGTGGTTTATTTTCGGAAAAAATCCCTTTTTGATATATATGGTTTTCAAAATCTGAATAAAACATTTTTTTGAAAAAACTTCAAATATTAATAATACGTTCGTTGTTTAGTTTTTTTTTTTTATATAAATCGCCAAAGTTGCATAAAACTTGTGTTGTAAAAATTGATGAACAAAATTTAAAAAATTAATAATGTTTTTTTGTAACACCTTTATCTTTATAAAATATTTTTTTTGGTAAAAGATAAAAATGACCCTTGTACTTTCATATTAAAAGATAATAATTTCAAAATTATTTGTATACATTTATAAAATTCCAATTTATTTTAACAGTTAAAATCCGAAAATTCTCAAACTTTAGTAGAATAAATTTTTGATAGCTATCCTGACTTATCCAGACTAATTGGTATCAAAATAAAGTGTAAACTGTCTACTTTCTATTTCTGCAAAAAGCACTTGTGACCCGATAATTGTTACCACTTTTGTGTGTTAACCCAAAAAACAGCCAAATTTTAGAGCATTTTATTGAAAAGATTGCCTAGTTTTAGATCAGCTGAAAAAAATGTATGTTATAGAACTCGCGATTCTGGACATCGTTTGTTTTACGACTTTGCTCATAGGTGTAACTTACTTTAACCAGATCAAAAATACCGCAAGGAACCATTGGGCATCCGGACTTCAAAATTGAAAAAGTGCATTTCGTACTTAAGAATTTTTAAACCAAAAGTTAAGAAATTTTTACAATTTTTTTTTTGTACAAGGAATAGAAAAAACGAGTTGGGAAAGTTAGGTCACATGGGTAAGTTCGGTCATATGGGACGGACTGTTATAGTCGATCGGGCCCGACTATGGAATACCCTACACCTTAATGTGAGATATTTAATTGTATACCTCATAATATTATTCACATATCAGAAATTTACGTCTCATGTAATTTAAAAAATTGATATAAAAGTATAAAATATCTAATAAAAAAAATTTAAAAATAAAAGTGGGCGGACCACGCCTATATTTAATATTTTGTAAGGCAAATATTTCACAGATTTGATTTTAATAATTTACGGATCAAACTCCCACTATGAAAACCCTGGAAATAATGAAAAAAAAAAGTGGGCGGATCACGCCCATTTTTTTACCACATATTTTTAGGTGAATTATAACAATATGTTTTAAATTTTATAACTATATTTTGAATACTTTTCGAGTTATTAGTTCCTAAAGAGTTATATAAAAGTGACTTGTATGGGAGGTGGGCGTGTCCGTTGACCGATTTGGCTCATTTTCAAACTTAGTTCCTACTTTTGGCTAAAATATATTGAGACGAAATTTCATCGAATTCTGATCAGTATTTCTCAAGATTTTCTGTATTCGGACAGCAAGACAGCAAGACGGACAGACAGACGGACATGGCTAAACGGACTCGGGTAGTGATGCTGATCAAGAATATATATACTTTTCCATACCGGACACGCCTCCTAAGGGGCGTTACAATATATGCACATACCCTGTACCTCATAGGTGTAGGGTATAAAAACAAGTGTCAACTAATTTGTTTTCTTTTTATTCATTTTTTATAAAATAAATCACAGTATAATTAAGTTGAGGCCTTTGAGATCTGATCTGACTTTATAATTATATTAAATAAAAATGAAATAATTTAGAATTTCCCACCAAATTTTAAGTGACGAGTTGATAAAAAACGGTTACAATGTGAATAAATTTAAAGAATTTTAAAGAAAATTATGAGAACTTGATTAACGAAGATATCGAATTTGTTCTTAATAATGTTAAAATATATGTTTCATCTTTTTTCGAGCGAAATGTTATAACTCGAGCAGAAATATGAAAAAATTAAAAGTAGTTAAGATGTAATATTAAATGCAAATATATTAAAGCAATTTTTCATGCAGGTGTTTTGATTATTGTCTTGTCTGAAGAGTCTCAACCTGGAACGTTTGTTTTGATTGAAATTGTGCTTATTATGATTATGAGCATATCATCATACTGTCCGTCTGTCCGCTTGTACACGTTAAGAAGAAAACTAAAAGAGCTCTATACTTAAATCTTTGGATTTTTAGTGAATACATTTATAAGTATTCAATATTTTAAAATGGTTTAATTTTTTTAACGGGTACCCTCACTATACATCAATTTCACATGATGTCCGTCCGTCGGTAGGATACGGTAACACGTTAAGAAAGAGCTTTATATTTAAAACTTTGGATTTTTAGTGAATGAAATATATTTGTAGCTTAAATAATATTATTCACATCTGAACAAAATTATTAAAATTGTGATTATATTATATTTAGAACAATATTGCAAACATATATTTAGTGTTTTGTAAACAGATTATATTTAAGTTCAAACATATCCAATTACATATTTCCTGCGTGCATCATCACTGTCATGCCAAATGGGTGAATGTGCATTTTCAAAAATATGAGGAAATCATATTTTAAAGTTTGAAGTGCTTTAAAAACTAGTTAAAATCATTTTTTCAATATTCTTGTTATTTTGGTTTATTCATCAATTATCATAACGTATTTAAAATATCTTTTAATTTGAACAATTATAAATACGGTTTTTGCGTGATTATAGCCTGACCATAAGCATGGTCCGGATATAACTATTTATTTGCGCAAGATAAAATAGTGATGTAAAGGCACCAATTGTTTGTTTTCCAAGCAACTGTCGATTCGCATCATTATTTAAAAATAATTTACCAAACATTAATTTTCCATTTTCTATTTGCAAGAAAAATGTTTTTTTTTTTAAATAATGATACCAATCGGTAGGTGCTTTTTTTATATTGCACCAATAAAGATTTATATTAAAAAAAAATAAAATAAGATAAAAAAATCGCCCTTTTGGCATGACCTGATTTTCAGTTTTTCGAATTCGCCCTTTTAGTTTTGTCTTTTGTAGCTAGAAATAACCAACAAAATCACACACCATTTTGGAACAGTATACTTGAGGAAAAACAACATTCAAAAATGCAAATATCAAAAATTACACATTCGCCCCCTTTTGGCATGAGAGTGACGATATGTCATCAAAAACTCAATTTCGAAATAAATTGATTTTTTGCACCGAACCCTTCAAATCTTTTTAGGAAAGAATGAATAAATATAATTTTAATATTATGAATATATTATTCTGTTTCAGGGGAATCCTGTGGAATGGTTTTGTTGTGCTCTGTTTGCAGCATGTCGCGATTCATATACTCCAACCGTTGGTGGACCCAATTTGGTAGTAATAGGAAATTGCGTTTCCCTGACAAAATTACTACGCTGTTGCAAAATTAGGTTTGTTAATTTTTACCGTGCTTTATTTTTTCATGTCTTGTAATTTCAACAGCATAAAGGACTTTTTTTCAAAAATCAAAGATTGGCAAGAAATGGCTCACATGTCTACCGATTTTAAAAATCAAGTAAATAGATTGGAGAGAACATTCAGCATTACATTTTGTATTTTTAAGCGGTACAATACAATATTTGATCAACTTTTTGTAACTTCAAAAAATGAAAAAAGGTTGAAAAAATGTCGGTAAGTATTCTAATGTTACGTATCTATTTTTAAGAGTTGTGTGTTAATAAGTATGTCTGGTCACGAAAATCTACAATTTTAACAAACTCCATTTTATCCGTTCACTCTAGTAACGATAGCGTTAGAGAACGGACGTGTTTTGATTGTGTGCTCAAAAAATATTTAAAAACAATCCAATTAAAAGTGTAAACAAATATATTCAAAAGCGCATTAGCAAATATTCTAAATAAGATATTTTTTATTTTTATGGTGTTGTGTTTATTATTGCTAATAATAAACAAAATAAAGATGTGGAAAAAATTATAACAAACAAGTGAATAATTCGATTGCTAAAACATCAAAAGTTAATTCAAATGAAGAACCAACCACATTACGAAATAACATATTTGCTTTGTTAAGTGAAAGTGGAGTTGAATCCAAAACAACAGCTAGTGAGAATGTTAAAAGTATCAAGCAAAAATAATAACCCACAGCCCATGTTTAAAATTGAAAGTGAAACAATAAAAAAAATGAAACGCACCCCATTGACAGAGTACAATATCTGTTGCACTGCAAAGTCTCCGTTGAAGAACACTATAAGCGTGCTAGCCCAGTGCAATGCTCAAATTGCCAAGAGTTCGGACATACGAAGACTTATTGTACTCTACACACAGTGTGAGTGGCTTGTGGAGATTTACATCACTCAACCAAATGTAGTAGTGATAAAAAAGATAGCAATTCTAACCAGTTAGGAAGGTTAGATCACATGGGAAATTTTAAAGTAGGTTTTAGTATGATAGTTAGGATTATCAAAATTATAGTCGGTCTAAGCCGACGTGGTATATAGGTCACCAGGGTATACGAATCCTGAAAATAACTACAAACTTTCAATCGCTGAAGAATTTCCATTCATTTGATACCCATATATACAAATGGGTAGGTGTACCGAATTTAATTTTTTTTTTTGGAACCACATATCGTTTCGCGGGAAACCATTATTTTCATGTATTTGAGCATGAGTCAATATATATTTGACCAAAAAAAGTTTTCCTTGTTGGTTTAAATTCATTTATTAGACTAACTAAAAAAATGTACTGCATGTAACATTTCAAATATATAGCAGGGTTGCTAGTTAATACATTTAGTAAAGAGTTTTGTACTAAGTAAAGTGCAGGAGAAATATAGGGATGTATACTTCTTTTCATTCATTTCTCAACACTCTCCCTGAATGATACATTTCAAATCATAATGTCCAAATATTTCTCATACACCTTTTAAAGATAAAAAATAAAGTGGAATTAAAATACAAATTAACATTTCAGTTCATTTCAAAAATACGCAAATTAACAATTAATTAATTCCATCTTCTGCGGAGTAACAGCTTTCGTAAAAACGTATGCGACCATTCAGTTCTGCATAGATACTTCAACACAACTTTATTATCATCTATCTTCTGGCGGATAAATTTGGCTTTGATATCCACGTGTTTAGTCCTTGGGGAATAATTGTTGTTCAGAGCCACTTGTATGGCGCCTTTGTTGTCACAAAATAGAATCATATTTTTGTTTCTTTCAGGATTTAGTTCAGCTTCTAGACGTTTTAACCACACTGATTCTTGGATTGCAGCAGTAACAGACATGAATTCGGTTTCCGTTTCCAATCAGCGTCGCAGTAGCCTTTCATATCGTCATTCGTCTGCCTTCTATACATGATGCCCTTATCAATTGATCCTTTCAAATACCTCATGATCCTTTTCACGGCTTCCCAGTGGGGTTTACCAGGGCTCTCATCACGTAACTTAAAAACGATCGTCGTCGAAACGATAGTCATAAAATGCCAGCGTTTTTGCTTAAGTAAGACTATCGTCTAAACGATATAGTTGGACGATTATCGATATACGTGATTAGAGCCCATGATTCATCCCAATTCGGCTAAGAAAATTGACAGCATAACATATGTCAGGTCGAGAAATTTGTGCAGCAAATAATAAACATCCTATCGCCTGCATATACGGAACTTTCGACATCTGTTGCTTATCTTCATCATCATTGGGAGACATACTTGTTGTTAATTTTTGGTTGTAGTCGAGGGGTGTCGTCGTCGGGTTACAATCGTTCATTCCAAACGCAACAAAACATCCGATATGTACTGTGACTGATCTATTTTAATCGAATGTTTACCTCGAGTAATGTTCATGCCTAGAACTGATGACACCTTTCCCATATCCTTCATTTTAAATTTACTGGCGAGTTTTTCTTTTAGTGATTTGATCAAATTTATATTGTTGGAGAATATCAACTCTAATAATTGGGTGGCTCTTGAACCATCTTCTCTATTCGGTCGTCTGGTCTGCTTTCCTTTAACACAAGTTATACATGGCTCACTATTTTCTTAGTCAAAGTTTATTCCAAAATTATCTTCTTTTACTTCACGCAAATTTTTGTTACATATGTGTCCCATTCTTCGATGCCATAAATCAAAATTTTTAACAGCCACTAAAACTTTTTCAGTTTTCAAGTGGACTTCAGAATTTAAACGGTACAAATCATTATAAACCGTTGCAGAAGCTTTAAGTTTTCCATTTTCTAAAATTTTGGAAGTTTCTCCTTCAAAAATCACTTTATTGCCGCTTTTGGTCGTTTGCCTTACTGAGAGCAGATTTGCACACAAATTAGGGACATATTCAACATTTTTAACTGTTAGGTTTTTTGTGTATTTCCATTTAAAATTGTTACGTCTTTTTTGTCAGCTTTTTTTCTATAAAATTTTCTGTTGCAATTGTTGATTGTGTTTTTATTTTGACAATTTTTAGAAATGTGCCCAATCTCTTTACAACTATAACACTGTATATGTTTTTTCTTATTTGAATTTTTCAAATATAGCGCCGTTTCTTTTTCTGTACTTTGATCAAATTTGGCATCTTGCAGTAGAAGATTTTTAACCATATCCACTGTTAATTTCTCTTTTGAATTCTCTACTGCCATAACCAATGGCTTAAAATCATCAGACGGCCCGGCTAACATCAAAGAGGCTGTTAATTCATCATCTATATTAAGCCCTGTATACAGCTATACAGCTGTACTTTTGTAATTTTATATTTACCAGTTGCTTAAGCAACTCCACCTTCCTAGTAAGGCCTGTGTCCTCGTAAGCATTCATCAATGCGTCCCACGCCTGTTTCGCCGTTGTGGCTGCAGCTATATGTCCATAATTACTTGGATCGACCATCAAGGTGATTTCTGCCAATGCACGCTCCTTTAAAATCGCTTCGCTATTTTCTCCGACGCGGGCTTCTCCAACGCCGGCTTCGACGATGTCGTCTTCTACGACTTTCCAGCATCCTTTAATGACCAAACACGATTTTGCCTGTCTTTTCAAGACATCAAAGTTCTCCCGGCCTCTTAACCGTTCTAAGGAAAATCCCACTGGGAGGTTTGCCATTTTACGAAAATACTTTGCGATTTAAAAAACACGATTTTGAAAAAAAAAATAACTAGTCTAACATCGGCGTGTCTTGCGGCCCATAACCTGTTGGTTTAAATTCATTTATTAGACTAACTAAAAAAATATACTGCATGTAACATTTCAAATATATAGCAGGGTTGCTAGTTAATACATTTAGTAAAGAGTTTTGTATTAAGTAAAGTGCAGGAGAAATATAGGGATGTATACTTCTTTTCATTCATATCTCAACATTCCTAAGCACGTATACAGTAAAATTGATCTGTAGATGTTGGAGGTCATGTTGATCAAGAATATATATACTTTTCCATACCGGAGATGCTTCCTTATGTGTGTTACAAACGGCGTACCAAACTGAATATACCCTTTCACTTTTAGTGTAGGATATAAAAATGTAGTAACTGTGTAGGAAATCAAACGGCAAACTATCGAGGCTGTCTTGTGTACAAAGATTTAAAAAACAGATTTAACCAACGAAAAGAAATAATTGGAAATAATGAAGATAATGTACCGCAAATGTACTTTAAACAATAACATGTGCCAACACAAATTACACAAGTTCAATCAAACACAAGTACCCCAAGTATGTCATATGCTAATGCCCTTAAAGTAGGTAGTACTGAGCAAATGATGAAAAATATCTCCCAAACGATGGGAGGGTTTGAGTCTATGATTTTATGTCTAACTCAAAATATGACACAGTTCAAGTCTACCATGCAAAATATGCTACAAGATCTGATTAAAACGCAAAATCAGATGCTCAAAGTTCTTCTAGCTCAGAATTGAGTTATCTACAACTTGCCTCTGGAATGCAAACTGTGTCAACCAACACAAGCAAGAAATTCAAGAAATTATTGCTGAAACACATCTAACTGATAGCTATAATTTGAACATTCCTGGGGGGTTACTATGTAACGCGATTCGAAAGTGATATTACTCGCATTATAATAAATGGTACTTTGGTAGTGTGGCTTTCGCATCCAAATTTGGAACTTTCGTATTCAAATTCACAAAATGACAACACGGCTACCTTTTCAATTCCGTTAGATTGTATGAATTTGCCTTCTTAACTTGACTTTAATATCGCATTGACTTTCGAATCGCGATACATAGTAACCCCCCTGGATATAAATTCCATGAAACAAATCATCCACACACGGGTGAACAGGTATTCTTATTCGTAATAGAATAAAACACCATGCTTTAAAACCATAAGCTTCATACAAGCTACCTCCATTTGTATAAACTGTTGTGGTTCAAACTTGACGTTGCCATCCGTCTATTGTCCGCCCAGATTTTCAATAACTGAAATGCAATTTAAAGATATGTAGACATTCTAGGAAGTAGGTTTCTAGCTGCTGGTGATTACAATCCTAAACACACACACACTGGGGATCCCGTCTAGTTAATCCAAAAGGTACACGCTACAAAAAAAGGGCTCTCCCAAACAGGCATTAACATGTATGTTTGGAATTTTATGTAAACATAATATATAATTGACTGATAAATCATTTGTAAACAGGGTTGTATTGAGACTTGAACAGTGTTGTAATGAGCTCTGACTTACATTATAATATCACGGAAACATTTTAATGTTGCCCCTTAAAATGGTGTATGTTCTAATGGAAACATAAATAAACATATTTAAATATTTTTGGAAAAAATCCTGAAAATAAAATAAAAATAAAATTTTGTTTTTTTATTAATTTTTATTAAAAATCTTTAAACATGCACTGTGGGAACTTATAATAATTGAATTCATGTACCAATTTTTAAATGTATAAATAAATAATTCGTTTAACACTGCAAGTACAAGTGACATCATCAATGAATGCACAATTTTAACAGCAGACGCTAAATCAGACGATCCAGGCTCGCTTTATATTTGGTACAGTTACAGTTGATCTCAGCACAGCACATAGCGAAGGCAAGGAATTCACGGAGGCTTTTGTAAAAAAACATGCCAAATTCTGTTGGAAAATCGAAACACAGATTTTTATTTGTGGTTTTTTCACTTTAGTTTCAGAAATTATATAATGCATTATATTATACTCTGTTACTATTTGTACTTTTTGTAACACAATTTATATATTTATTTAATTTACAAATAACAAAATTATTACCGACTCGAACACGTTTTCTCAACGAACAACAAAAGACACGTACGCAGAAAATGCCGATCACCGAGTGTCAACTTTGTATATCTATACATACTTCAAACGACGACAAAAGAGACGTAGGTAGAAAATTCTGCTGAACGAGTGCCAACTTCGTATACAAGAAGAATGTTGCTAGAATACACTTATTTAAATCCAATTTCTTTTTTGTTTTGTTTGTTTGCCATCGTTTGAACATATTGATGTTTATATGTTCAAACGATGGCGTAGGTTGAAAATGCTGCACAACGTTGCCAACTTCGTCAGTCGATAAATTATCGAATTAAGTCGAGCGTTGCGAACATACGTTGTATTTAGATTTGATTAGCATTTTCTGTGTTTCGAAACTTAGTTTTAACCAAGTAAATTGCCAAGAAATAGTTTATTCAAATGCAATTAAAATTTTATGTTGGTATTGTAACATATTTATGGTAAATTTGACAGATTCTGCGGGACAATATAATAATGTTTACACGTGCACAAAAATAAATTCAATTTCGATTATAATTTAATTACACTTCATTCCTTATACATGTATGGTAATTTCGTATTACTTTTTAATATCCGTGTACATTTTCTCTTTTTTAATACTTCCAAAATATGTAAATACATTACTACATTTTCATTTATTTTAACTACATTTCGTATATATTTAACACCAATATGTATGGTATGGTGAAACAAAACAATTTTAAGTTATTAGCTAAAAATCATCTTTCCAGATGGTGTGGTTTAAAAGATTTGGACACACACACATCTGCAATGTTTAAAATAATATATATTAAATATTGACATTTTATCTTTAACATTACCAAAATGAGTATAGGGGTGGTGTAAGACGTACGTAGAATCATGGACAGGCAACACTTTAGAAATTAGACAAAACTTAGTAACCTTTAACGAAGGAATTTGGGTGACAGAATTTGTACAATATTAGGAGATAGTTTCAAAAGGCAGCCATTAAGCTCGATCGGGCGACAATTTATTATATTAACCCCCCTGATCATTTATTTCCCGGTAACAACGATATCGGCTACAATTTGTTTCAAAATTGGTTGAATAACGTGTGACTACAATTTTTAATTCATGTATCAAACGAAACGCTGAGTACGTTTGTTTTGAGAGTTGTTTTATATAAATCATACGCGAAGGTAAAAAAAAAAAAAATTTTGTAAAATAGTTGGCAAAACAAAATTATTAAACAAACGTTCGAATCAAAGATCGAAACGAAAAAAAACCTTTTAAATACGTTACACCAATTTTAGACGAAGGGGACTAAAAAGATACATGATAAGGGGCAAAATAAATTTTTATAAAAAATAGAAAATAATTTGTGTTTGTATTCAAACGTCGCACGGTGAACAAAATAATGAAATTTTTGAACAAAACGCCATTTTTTTATTTTTAAATTTTCAATTTTTTTTTACTGTTACATACATAAAAGACCCACTAAGAATAATCTGTAACCATTTTTCTTATAACATTAACAGATTAAGAGATATGAGCCTTCAAAGTTAGGAAAAAAATTGCATTCCATACAAAAATATATGGAAATACATATTGGAACATAACTAAAATATCCTTGCATATCCTCTCAAATCCTTAAAATTGTATTTAGGCTTTTACAAAATACACATTCTGAAAAAAAAATGGCTTCCGGTTTGCTCCGGTTTTCAAGAAAATTGTTGTGAAATACTACCATTTTCGTTAGAAATTTATTTATTTGATTTAAAGCGTTTAGTGTAATAATTTTATATTAATTAAACCTACAGATATCCTTCACACGCGCTAACTTTTTTCTAATCACAATTAATGTGATGAAATATAAAAAAAAATTCAGAGCGATATCTTTCCCGATTAGGAGAAATTACGTGTCAAAAATTAGTTTTTTTTTATTCTAATTTCATACATTTGTGCCTTTTTGTAAATTTATTCCAAGGACTGTAAGCGATATCCTCAGTTCGAATTATCTTTTCTCTAACCACAATCAATGTGGTAAAGAATATATCATTCCGATATCGTTCCCGGATTAGGAGAATTAGGTAAATTTATACCAAGGACTGCAAGCGATATCCTTCATTCTCACAAACTGTTTTCTAATCACAATCAATGTGGTAAAAAATGAAAAATATATCATCCCGACATCGTTCCCGGATTAGGAGAAATTCACTTGGCAAAAATTACCATTTTTCATACATTTGTTCCTTTTTGTAAATTTATTCCAAGGACTGCAAGCGATATCCTTCGTTCGCACTAACTTTTTTTTTTAATCACAATCAATGTGGTAAAAAATGTGACCCTGGTATCGTTCCCGGATTAGGAGAAATTACATGGCAAAAATTACCATTTTATTTCCTAATTTCATACATATGTACCTTTTTTATTTTAAGGACTGCAAACGATACCCTTCATTAACACAAACTTATTTCAGATCACTATCAATGTGGTCAAAAATAACAAATAAATCATACCGATATCGGCTACAGATTTTAAAAAATCACATGTCAAAAATTTCCACAAAATTCTCGAAGTTAAATAATTTATACATAACTTTTGTGAATCAATAGAAGACATTTTGTAAAGCATGACTATACCCTGATATTTTTTTGTTAAGTAAAAAAAAATCAACGAAATCTACCGATTTGTTTTGAAGTTATATAATTTTGTTCAAAAAAAGTGCTTTTTTGTTCACCGTGCGTCGTGGGTCTCATTCCTATATGTATGTTTTAAACTAACAAATATAATAATAAATGGGAATTGACCATTTATAAAGTAGCATGGTTTCATAATCGTATTTAAGCGCGGACACGAAAATTCATCTTTTGAGAAATAAGTGAATGAAATATTTGACAAAAATACAAAACATAATTTGTATGAAATCAATATGTATAAAGAAAATTTGCAAAGCTCAATATTTTTTAAAATGCCATTGTCCACATGTGTAACTTAATTAATATGTGTTTTTGCTTCCAAATTCATGGTCCAAATTGATTTAATTATTATTTTTTTGATATATTAATTTCTGATCTAATTAATTTAGTAATGGAAACTGTTCCGGTCCGGTCCGGATCCAGTTCCTGTTCCACCCGAGCATAAAAACATATCTAAATATTTTTGGAAATGAATCCTGAAAATAAATTAAAAATAAAATATTGTTTTTTTTAATCATTTTTATTAAAAATCATTAAACATGCACAGTGGGAATTAATAATATTTGAATTCATATACAAATTTTTAAATGCATAAATAAACCATTGAATTAACAAGTCTCAGTGCAGCACATAGCGTTGACAAGGAATTCACGGAGCCTGTTGTAAAAAACCATGCCGAATTCTGTTTGAAAAAAGAAGAGGTGATTTTTCAGTTGTGGTTTTTTTGATGAAATATCCGTTAAATTATATACTGCACTATTAAATGTTATCATTTGTTACTATTTGTACTTTTTGTACCATAATTGGTATATTTTTTAAATTTACAAATGACATCGTATTACCGATACGAATACGTTTTCTCAACAAACATCAAAAGACACGTATGCAGAAAATGGCGGTGTAAACTTCGTATACCAGAAGAATGTTGCAAGAATACTTTTATTTTCATCTAATTTCATTTTTTTGTTTCTTTTCAAACATCAGTATGTTTAAAAGGACCAATACATACACTCCGTCTCACTTACTTAAGAACATTTAAATATTTTTATATATCACATTTTTTCTCGCAACTAGTTAAATATTAATTAAGACATTCATGGAGACTTAGAGAGTTTAATTTCGAAAATATTTCTTGTCAAAATTGAGAGCTGCAACAATGATCCGTTACTTTTTGTTCTCAACTATTGAGCTCTCATAAATAATATTTCCTTCTTTGTCTCACTTGTTTAAGAACAACGGTTAAATCGACATTCTGCGACTTTAAATCGAAAACAAAATAGACTAGAAAGTTAATTAGTTATTAATATTTGACGGGTGCACAACTATGGGTAAAGAAAAAATTTTAAATATTGAAGAAAAAGCTCAAATTAGAGCATTTAAAGAGGACGGGCATAGCATTCGTCAAATTGCTGCTAAAATTGGACGAAGTCCAACCGTTGTCCACAATTATCTAAGTAACGTCGAAAACTATGGAAAAATTGCAAAGGCCGGGAGAGAATGGCTACATCTCCAGGGCTAAAATCGGTGTCTCAGCTAGCAGAGCGACTGTTCATCGTATAATACAGCGTGGCACACATTTAAAACATAAACCAGTTGGGAAGGTTAGATCACATGGGAAATTTTAAAGTAGGTGTAATTATGATAGTTAGGATTATCAAAATTATAGTCGGTCTAAGCCGACTATAAATACCCTACACATATGTGTGGTTACCATTCAAAGTGATATATAGGTCACCAGGGTATACGAATCCTGAAAATAACTACAAACATTCAATCGCTGAAGAATTTCCATTCATTTGATACCCATATTTACAAATGGGTAGGTGTACCGAATTTCGATTTTTTTTTTAATGAACCACAGGTCTTTTCGACGGAAAACATTATTATCACGTACTTGAGCATGATGTCAATATATATTTGACCAAAAAAGTTTACCTAAGCACGTATACATAAAAATTGATCTTTATATGTACTTTTTATATGAGGTATTTGAACATAAGTGGTCGGATCATAGGTCACAATGAACCGATCTCGCCAATTTTCGCACATACAGCGTAGGTATATTAGTAATCAAAGTTATAAGTTTCATTTATCTAGCTCTTCAATTTTAAAAGTAGTAGGGATTTCAACAGACAGACAGACAGACAGACAGACGGACAGACAGACGGACTGACGGACATCGCTAAATCGACTAGGAGGTCATGCTGATCAAGAATATATATACTTTTCCATACCGGAGATGCTTCCTTCTGGGTGTTATAAACGGCGTACCAAACTGAATATACCCTTTCACTCTTAGTGTAGGGTATAAAAAAATAAAAAAAAAACACCGTCAAATGAAGTACGCAAAAGCCAACGTCATATGTTTACGAAGGAACACATAAAGTGGGAAAGAGAGTGGCATTGGACGGACCGATGAATATAATTATTATTTCCATGATTTAAGAAAAGATGAAATTATTTTGGACAGGAGACACAGTAAAGCAAGTGGTGTAATGGTGTGGGGAGGGGTATCTTTTTATGGTGGTACTAATTTGGATTTTCAGTCCATTAAAATGACTGCATCTTCCTACAAAACTATTCTTGAACAAGCTTTTCCAGAACTTTTTGTAATTTTTAATGGACAACGATGGACATTCCAGCAAGACAACGCTCCAATTCATACTGCCAGAATAGTAAAAGAGTGGATTTAGGGACAAAATATCGATATGATGGCGTGGCCGCCGTACTCACCCGATTTAAATATAATTGATAAAGTTAGGGGATGGCTTTCAAGGAAAGTTTACGAAGGAGGGAAGCAGTTCGAGAGTAAGGATGAGTTAATTAACGCAATAAAATCCTTTGGGTCGCTTTATGATTCAATGCACAACAGACTATTTGAAGTTATTTAACATCAAGGTGATGTTACTCATTACTAATTTTTTAAACTAAAATTATGTATTAATAAAATGTTACGAAAATACAGTTACTTTATGTGGGTTTATGGCGTTCTTAAACAATTGAGACAAAAAACAATCGATAATTCATGAGTGCACTCAGAGTTGAGGAAAAAAATAACTGCTTATTGGCACAACTATAAATTTACGCATGCAATATTTTCAGAATAATGCATGGTTTCCATGCTATCTTTCGCTATCACTCGTCATCACTATTTCTCTAAATAGAGATGAAATGCAAATCATTTCAAACCAGAAATTTTAATGCTAGAATGAAACGAGTACATCTGACACAATTTTATAGCAAGCGATATCACCAGATGATATTGAGGGATAACGAGTGAAAGCGAGTGATAGCAAAAGTTCAAATGTTTAAACTTTTCCTATAAATCGATAACAATTTTTTTGCTTGCTATAAAAAACATATGTTTTTTTGTTTACATTTTTTCTATTTCACATTGACATAAGAATTTTAATAAATTCATTGTCAAACAATTGTATAAAATAAAAATTCAAACTTTTGTGAGGAAACGGAAACTTTGCGCGGTTTCCTTCAGCGTAATTTCAAGCCGTACGTCTTACTGATGGGTGCTGTGGTACGAATTCAGCTACACGGCAACCGCGTAAGAACCCAATTTCGATCGCATGTTGTGCATCAACTTCTGTGACATGACGCACACCTGGACATACGAATCGTTTATTCATTTCATCCTTCATGTCTGTAACCCTATTGTCTACCATCGGGGACTGCCTATCTCTTTATCATAGGTCTATCTCTTTATCATAGAGGCACTGACTAAAAATGTTCATGATTTGAAGACAAATTGTACATTTCCAACGGCAACGGCTGCTTAATTTAATGTTGTTTTTAATGAATTTTGAATGTCAGTTTGTTATAAAAACAATAAAATATTGTATTCATTCATAACAAATAATACCGAGTGATATCGATTTGGGGATAACGAAAGATAGCATGGAAATCATGCATTATGTTATTTTTAAAATCTCGAACTAAAATTTACATGAATACCTCAAAGTGTGGGAGAAATATACTGATATGTAAACAAATTGAAGTGTTCTTAAATAAATGAGACGGAGTGTATTTCTGCTCAACGAGTACCAAATCCAATTTATTTTTTCTTTGTTTTTAAACATCAATATGTTCCAGGGGTTGGGAACGGAACGAACGAAAAGCAAAAGTTCCGAGCGCAAACGTTTCAATCGGAACTTTTGCTCAAAAGTTCCGGTTCAAAAGTTCCGCTCGGAACTTTTGCATACAAAAAACGTTTGAATCGTTCCGACAAAGAACGTTCCGATGAAGAACGATTGATTCGTTCCGCTTAAAAGTTCCAATGGGTATGGATTCACATCTAGGTGCGTCATTGGAACTTTTTTGGGTGAATCGCTTCCTGTGGGCCTAGATATGCATCCAGGTGCGTCATTGGGAGTTTTTCGGGTGAATCGCTTCCTGTGGGCCTAGATACGCATCCAGGTGCGTCTTTGGAACTTTTTTGGGTGAATCGTTCCTGTGGGCCTAGATACGCAGCCAGGTGCGTCATTGGCACTTTTTTGGGTGAATCGCGTCCTGTGGGCCTAGATACGGAACCAGGTGTTTCATTGGAACTTTTTTGGGTGACTCTCTTACTGTGGGCCTAGATACGGAATCAGGTGCATCATTGGAACTTTTTCGGGTGAATCACTTCCTGTGGGTCTAGCTACGCATCCAAGTGCGTCATTGGAATTTTCGGGTGAATCTCTTCCTGTGGGCCTAGATACACATCCAGGTGCGTCATTGGAACTTTTTTTTTGCGTGAATCGCTTCCTGTGGGTCTAGATACGCATCTAGGTGCGTCTTTAGACCTTTTTTGGGTGAATCGCTTCCTGTGGGCCTAGATACGCAACCAGGTGCGTCATTGGAACTTTTTTGGGTGAATCGCGTCCTGTGGGCCTAGATACGGAACCAGGTGCGTCATTGGAACTTTTTCGGGTGAATCTCTTCCTATGGGCCTAGATTCACGATTCACCCAAAAAGTTCCCAATACGCACCAGTATGCGTATCTAGGCCCACAGGAACAGATTTATCCAAAAAAGTTCCACTTACGCACCAGTATGCGTGTCTATGGCGATAGGAACGATTCGAACGTTTTTTGTATGCAAAAGTTCCGAGCGGAACTTTTGAGCCGGAACTTTTGAGCAAAAGTTGGATCCAATTGGAAGTTGGAGAATCTAGTTGGATTCTACTGGGCTTCTAACTGTGATATCCAATCCAATTGTAGACCTATAGAGCGCCGCAGGCAAAAAAAGAGCGCCGCAGGCAGTAGTATAGATAGGGGACCCCTGATTCTTCTGTCATAGGCCCTTTGGCAAAAAGAGCGCCAAGCTACGTTTAATCGCAGTTTATGCAAATACTTTTTTAATGTGGGATAAAAAATAGAGCCACTGCACTCAGACAGGGTTATATCCATTGTGCTGTGACCCAGTTCCCTGGTTTTTAATGATACTTCTTAGATTCATTATTGAATCTAAGAAGGCTATTGTGTGATAGAGAGTGAAGCTGATCCTCTCTCATCACGTCTGTGCCAAAGATCTGCCTTCTAATTCTAGAAAATGCTGGACAGTCACAGAGATAGTGCTCTGTGGTGCCAGTTTCTTCGTAGCAGGCAGAACATAAGGAGCTTTCGGCCAGGCCTATTGCGTTCATGTGTTTTTCACATGCGTTGTGTGCCGTTAGAAGTCCCGTCAGTTTTCTGCACTCCTTTCTACTTAAGGAAAGTAGAAACGAGGCCGATCTTTTGGTTATCGTCGGTGTCATGAGCTTGGAGAATCTGCATTTCGTCTCATTCAGCCATCTGCTCTTGTGTGCGGAGGCGACCCAAGAGCTGATGACGAATTTTCCCGTAGATGCAGGTAGTCCAAGCACAGGTTCTGGTCCAAATGGATTATCCTCAGATCCAGCACGTGCTAGTTCGTCAGATGTTTCATTGCCCGAAACTCCTTTATGGCCCGGCACCCAAATCAGTTTCAGTGTATTGTATTTACCAACACAATTGAGACGTGATATGCATTGACGTACAATTTTGGATGTGATGACCTGGTTGTTCAAAGCCATAAGAGCAGCCTGACTATCGCTGCAAACTGATATAGCCCTGTTCTGCCATCTATTATCCGCAATGTAGTCCATAGCCATAAGTATTGCATAGACTTCTGCTTGAAATACCGAGGCATTGTCGCCTAAGGCGAAGTGAAGTCTGCGGTCATCCGGTTCCACAAACACTCCAGCACCAGATCCCTGATCGGTTCTGGAGCCGTCTGTGAAAATGCGGTGTGACCCTCTACCTGGCTCACAGTCAGGCGTTAGCCAGTCTTGAATGTCAGGTTGGCAGACCTCAAAATTTCGTCTTGGTAATATTTCTGTTATCATTGCATCAGAGGGCATCTCCAGTAGACAGGTGTCTAATGGAGTGTCAAGTGCAATGTCAGAGATATTCCAGGGAACATTAAACCAGAAACCACCTCGTTTTAGTCTCCAGCAGCCTTTCATGGCTTCGCCTCTGATGAAGATGTCAAGTGGTGGTAGGTTTAAGATTGCATTCTGTGCTGGACCAGGTGTAGTGGGAAAGGCATCCGTAACACCCAGACACACGGTTCTCTGAATCTTGGCAAGACTAGTTGTCACGCATTTTCGCGACAGCTTGTTCCACCAGACTACCGATGCATATGATATCATCGGTCTTATCATTGCCGTGTAAATCCATAAGGTTTTGTTCGGCGATAGTCCCCATGTCTTCCCAAAAATTCCTCTGCATTGCCAGAAGGCATTCAATGCTCGCGAAATTTTGTTTTCAGCATGTTTTGTCCAAAGTAGTTTACTATCTAGAGTTAAGCCCAGATATTTTACTTCGTTAGACAGAGGAATAGTGACACCCTTAAGTACTGGTAGAGATAATCCTGTCATTATTCTTTTCCTAGTGAAGAGAACAATCCCTGTTTTGTGAGGGTTGACGGAAAGTCCGTTTGCAGTACACCAGCTGTCAATTCGGTTCAATGAGTTTTGTGTTTTAACACAGACCTCATTGAGGGAAAAGCCTGTGGCAAGAATGGCAACATCATCTGCATAGGCCTGGAAATAGACACCTGGTCCATCGAGATCGTTGACTAGAGAGTCAACCAGCATACACCATGCAAATACTTGCTGGAATTCCTATTTGAATACTTGTTAGAATACTTGCTGGAATTCCTATTGGAATACTTGTTAGAATACTTGCTGGAATTCCTATTAGAATAATTTTGGGATTACTAGTTGGAATTCATGTTGGTATTTTTATATACTTGCTGGAATTCCTATTAAAATAATTTTGGGATTACTAGTTGGAATTCATGTTGGTATTTTTTATACCCTACACCTATGAGGTACAGGGTATATTAACTTTGTGCATATATTGTAACGCCCCTTAGGAGGCGTGTCCGGTATGGAAAAGTATATATATTCTTGATAGCATCACTACCCGAGTCCGTTTAGCCATGTCCGTCTGTCCGTCTGTCCGTCCGTCTGTCTGTCTGTCTGTCTGTCCGTCTTGCTGTCTTGCTGTCCGAATACAGAATAACTTGAGAAATACTGATCAGAATGCGATGAAATTTCGTCTCAATATATTTTAGCCAAAAGTAGGAACTGAGTTTGAAAATGAGCCAAATCGGTCAACGGACTCGCCCACCTCCCATACAAGTCACTTTTATATAACTCTTTCGGAACTAATAACTCGAAAAGTATTCAAGGTATAGTTATAAAATTTAAAAGGTATTGTTATAATTCACCTATAAATATGTGGTCCAAAAATGGGCGTGATCCGCCCACTTTTTTTTTTTCATTATTTCCCGGGTTTTCATAGTGGAAATTTGATCCGTAAATTATTAAAATCAAATCTATGAAATATTAGCCTTTCAAAATTTTAAATATAGGCGTGGTCCGCCCAATTATATTATTCTTTTTTTTTTTTTTAGTTGTTTATACTTTTATATAAATTTTTTAAATTATGGGGATATAAGACGTAAATTTCTGATTTATGAATAATATTCTGAGTGTGGGGAGGTTCAGCATAATTAAAAACTTTAAAATTTAGGTATGCAATTAAATATCCCACATTAATATCCTCACCAAAGGTGTAGGGTATTCCATAGTCGGGCCCGACCGACTATAAAAATCCGCCCCATGTGACCGAACTTACCCATGTGACCCAACTTTCCCAACTCGTTTTATTTTGCTGTTGTTGGTATCATGTAATGTATGGGATCAGTTTTATAGACTAGTATCATACAGTTTTCGATCGAAGAATACATGCTTCAGGTTCAGGTATAAGCATTGGGTGGCATCAGTGTTTTGGCGAGAGTCTGCAAAGACTCAGAGAGGGATCAGTGTTTTTGTGAGAGTCTGCAAATGATCGGAGAGGGATCAATGTTTTTGCGAGAGCCTGCAAATGCTCGGAGAGGGATCAGTATTTATGCGAGAGTCTGCAAGAGATGCAGAGAAAAAATTTCATGAATACGTATCGCAGGTACTTGAAGATTGTGGGATATTTTTTATGTTGACCTTTTTAATTATATCAGAGGGTGGGATCGTTTTTTTTTTTATATTACCATTTTTAGTTAGAACAAAGGTTCATGCAACCGTAATAAAAAAAATGGGATAGTTTTTTATATTGACCTTTTTTTAGTTAGATCAAAGGTAAATGCAACCGTCATAAAATTTCTAGTTTATGACGTCATTAAAAAAGATAATAAAAAGGTTTTCTATTGATTTTTCACTTGATCGTTTTCAAGAACAAACATGATCCTTGAACCTGTCATAAAATGTCCGAAACTGAACTGTCAGTTTAATGTGAACGTGTCTGTCGCAGTGTGGGATCGTTTTTATATTGACCTTTTTTAGTTATTACAATAGAACAAAGGTAAATGCAACCGTCATAAAATTTCTAGTTTATGACGTCATTAAAAAAGATAATAAAAAGGTTTTCTATTGATTTTTCTATTGATCGTTTTCAAGAACAAACATGATCCTTGAACCTGTCATAAAATGTCCGAAACTGAACTGTCAATTTAATGTGAACGTGTCTGTCGCAGTGTGGGATCGTTTTTATATTGACCTTTTTTAGTTACTACAATAGAACAAAGGTAAATTCAACCGTCATAAAATTGTTATTGAATGGTTTTTGTTTTTTTAATTTAGGGTTGAGATCATTTTCGATAAAATACATAATCCTTGGAAATTCTGAAATGTCCGAGTTCGATTAGATTTTCTTTCTTTTGGAATCAGTTACAAATCGCTCCTCCGCGTAACGTGTGCATTGAGTAAATTGTTTGTAAAATTTTATATAAAGTTTAAATAAAGTGTTAAAAAATATTATTTTTTAAATGGAATTAAAAAAATAAAATATAGTTTATCAACTTTTTTTTTGTTAAATTTAAAACAAAATCAAAAAAAAACAATACAAACATGTTCCTGTGTAATAAGTGTAACGAAATCTTCAATATCTTTTTAAAACCGAAGCATGAATCCGAATGCAATGGCGAGAAATTGGCATTCAGGGACTATGACGCTCGCAGGGCAGCAGCAGCACCTAGCAGCCACCAAGCAGCACCAAGCATGCATCATGCAGTAGTATCTATCAGACAACAAGCTGCACCAAGCATGCATCATGTAACCGCACCAAGAAGACATCAAGCAGGCTACAAAATCCAAGCATTATAAGTATCTCTGATGATGAAGATGAAATTAGATGCAACCAACCATCATCATCTAATATAAATAAGAGAAATGCTGCTCCACTTGCTAACCAACCCAAAAGGAGAAGAAGTGCTTCAAACAGAACATCGATGCAAGTGGATCCTGATGTCATCGATATCGATGATAGTATTATAACTATCGAATCAACACATCAATGCACACCATCACCAATAGTCAGCCCTATCCTACCAGAACAATTCCTTTCTGAAGATTATCAACCTGCTCAGGATATTTGGAACGATAGGGAGTTAATTGAAAATACTTCGACTCCAATAGAACGCTCTATATATGAGCCTGCTCAAAATATTCTGGACACTGAGGAGTATTCACAGGAGTATTTACTTACTACACACCAATGCACACCATCACCAATAGTCAGCACTATCCTACCAAAACAATTCCTTTCTGAAGTTTGTCAACCTGCTCAGGATATTTGGAACGATAGGGAGTATATGGAAAATACTTCGTCCTCAATAGAACGACCTCTATATGAGCCTGCTCAAAATATTCTGGATGATGAGGAGTATTCACAGTCGGCATTAGCAGAACGAGGAATACAAGCATGGAAGTACAGCGATTAGGATTCGAATTCACAAGATGTAGCCTATAATTTTGCTAGCGGAACTTTTTCTATTGTCGAGACGACAAATGAACCAGTTATAAAGTCTAATATTGAATTAACCTTCGAAGATTTGGAGGAAGCTTGTTTGGAAGAAATAGTAAAAAGGGCGGAAGAGGATTATTATAAAGAAAAGATCAAAAACAATCAAATGTATTTTTATGTCTATTTGTCTCATGTACATATTCATGTAAATACGTCCAATAGAAAATAAACAAATTCTTTATTATATTTTAAAAGAAGATTTTTATTACTTTCAAAATATATGCATCTCTTTTAACATACATAATTTAATGTTTCAATGCTTGTTTTTTTGTCTATAACACCTTCAGTTTGTAAAATTTAGTTAGTCTAAAAAAAGAATCAATTGGAAACAATCATGGTAAGAAAAACATTTTGTGCTTTATTATTAATATAGTTTTTAATAGTTATTAAAATTTCTTTAGGCTTTACTTCACCAATTAAACAACTGTCAGATTGGGCAGGGATATACAAAGATAGATGATCTCAAAATTGGATTTGAGTATAATATTACAGGATGTAAATTGAAGGAAACCCAATATGTTGATAAAATGGTATTGACACTAATGGACGAAGATAGCTCTCCTCTGTGGATATTTTTACCAAAACGAATTGGAGAGGTTTTTCAAACAAAAAACCCATATAAAAAATTAAAGGATAATGGCATTAATAGTGTTATTTTTAAAGGAAGAGATAAAGCCAAATATAATATGGCGGTTTTTGAATTCAATAGTATAAATATTATAGATGAAAATAAATAAAATATTTTGTAAAGAATATATATAAAAGAATATATATAAATAAATAAAAAACATTAAATCAATATATTTATATTTTTTTATTTTTTAAACTTTTTCTTATACATTTTTAAAATAATAATATCATTATATTTGAAATTAGTTTTGTTAAAAAGGTGTTGAAAATAATTCATACTTTTATGTTGGCATTTGTATAAGGAAAATAATACACAATAATATCCACAAGTATTGGAAAAATTTCCTTGTATTTGATATTTATTATAAATCATTTTTTTGCTATTTCTATTGATATAGTTTATAAATTCTCGCTTAAGAGGAGGTTGTCCAGAGGAGTCAAAATATTCGGCATTATTTTTGGTATCAAAGTAAAATGCAATCCAGTGAGAGCCAGATGCATAAGAAGGGTCAGTATTTGCTATTAGAACTGCTGGTTTAGTTACGGTTTTTGGTAATTGAACCGATGAGAATACTCCTTTAAAATATCGTTTGGTAAAAGAATTTTTACTCAGATCATTTCTTATGTGCAAGGTATTCATATTTATAATGTTATTCGAACGTTTCGATTTCTATCAATGTCTAGCATTGAATCATATTCACTGTATACAATGCAAGTTATAGCTTCGTCCAATGGTTTGGAAAATCTTCCTTCAATTCGAATGGTTCCTTGATTTAATAAGTTTGCACACATGTGTGTATTTGATTGATCAGCAGTCAGATCAAATGCCAAAATGAAGAATCCGTTATCAAACAAGTCTTTCGTTATATGGTTTCCTTTATCAAAATATTTAATGCCATTTCCCTTGAATAGCAAATTGTAGCCTCTTGAGCTTATTCCATTGGTATCATTTTGATAATCAAATTCTAATGGTTGAGAAGGTACTTGTACGCCATTTATCGATAAATTAAATCTTTGTAAATTAAAATGTTTAAATTCAAATGATTGAGTTTTCTATCTCCTGTATATGCTTTATTTAGCACCTTGCAAAATGACAAATAGTTTGGTAACTGGCCAATCACCACATTATCAATTGATAATGAATGATTACCTGGATAAAGTGTGAATGACTTTACTTCTACTCTGCTATAGGGATATATAGCGTTTTTGTTTTGTTATACTTTATGATGAGCGAGAAGTATTCCTGGATTAATTGTAACATGATTCATAAATAATTGTGCCTCCAAAATTTTTAGTGATGATTCGCCAGTTGTTTCCATTACATAAAATGCTGATTTCTCTAAATTGAATGTAATTCTCAGATCAACATTGTTTAGCAATAACTTGGTTTGATTGAAAATATCTCCATGCACTTTTCCATATAGTTCAACTTTATTACTTTTTTGGAAAATAAGTTTTCGTGTGTCTAATGCAGTATTACTGGCCGACTCAGCAGCAGTATCTGGATACCAACCTGATGTTGTTAAATGTGTTTTGCTGGCATCCGTTCCATAGTTTAATAGAGTTTGTATATATGAACGATAATGATAATTATTATCGCTCTGTGAAATCAATACATTGTTTAAATATACTGAAGAGCTTCTGAATATTGAGTGAAGAATATTATTAACTACTCCCACAGAACCATCAGTTAAATTGTTATTATGTATATCTTTTAATTGTACCACAAGTCGTGAATAAACACTAGATAAATCTCTATACATTTCACCATTTCCCAAACATACAAATTCAATTGTTCCAGCATTATCTAGAGAAGCGATCGGATCGTATGCAACTTCTTCTGTGCGTAAAACACTATTTTGAATTGGAAGAGGTTCGAATAAATCAAGCTCGCTTTTCATGCACTCCATTTATCGGTTTTATTTATCGTATTTTTTTATGAGAAAATATCCTTGGATAAGTTTTTTTTTGTTTTACGTATATATTTACGTATTTTTTTGAAACGTTTGCTGTTGGTTGTTTTCCTAGAATGACGAGTTCGTTTAGGGTTCTTCCGTTTTATATTATTTTTTCCCGATCCTTTTTGAAATTTTTTAGAATATTGATTGACAGCCTTATTTGTGAGGTTGGCTATAGCATCTCTACCTTGTTCTTTCAAAATATTTCTTTCATTAATAATAGTTTTTCCAGATTCAATTGCCTGATTTTTTAAAGCATTGAATCCCGAAAGAAATAAAGGCTTTAAATTTCTATACAACCCAGCAAAGAATGATCCAATGCCTCTGCCTTGTTGTATTAATCTCGGTGCTATATATAGAGTTCCAATATGACTTATTCCGGATCCCGATTGATTAAGATAGTCCTGCGAGAAAAGTTGCTCCATGCTTGTTGTTTTTAAATATGAGTTAAGTATTACTGTTCATCCTCATTTATAGTCTTTTATTCCTTTTTCGAAAGTGAAGAGTTAAATATATTGGTATGCTGCTAGGTTTAAAATAAACTTTATGTCCTTTTAAATCACTTATTAAAACAGAGATATCTTTAATAGTCAATATTTCAAGAGGATAATATTCTACAAATGGAAATCTTATTAGTTGTATAAGTCTATTGTATGCTAGTATTTTTATACATCTTAAATTAGTGTCACCAACACACCTTGGTTTAATTATATCAGTGTACACTAATAAAATGTCTGGTACTACAGCCTCGGGTACGCTCGTTATATTATCTATATATCTATGATTTATAAATATTTCAGTAAGTCCAACTTCCCAATCCTCAGTTATTTGCGTAGGAATATTTATTATGTTGGTAAATGCAGATTGTACATTTTTAGTGTATACACTCATAGAGTTATTACTCAAAAGAGACAGAAAAAATTCGCTTAAGTTGTTCATTACAGCGTTTATCGACGTATAATAAACCAATTTACTCAATGTTGTATTTTATATTCTATAATGATATCCAGTCAACATCATTTTCTCCATATTGAATCGATTTGATAGAACTTTTAATTTTATATGGTTGACTGAAAACTCGATATTTTTTCTCTTTTTTCTTTAATGTCGCTTTACTTAGTTTCATAGATAGCTCCCGTTTTTTTCTAGGATTGTCCATAGTACTATTTAAATTTGGTGTCATATCTAACAATTTTCTTTTTACTTGCTTAGGAGTCGATGTAGTCGGAACAGCAGTTTTGTTTATTTTATATTTTATAGGTATTGCGGATATTTGACTTGTTTTAGGATTAACCGTTTTACTTGAAGATATATTTTCTTCATTATAAAGTTTTTTTTTGATCATCAATGTGTGGCATTGATATTGATTTTATTTTTTCTGTAATTCGTGGAGTGAACTCATTAGTAAAGTCACTTGTCTGAGTTCCAATGTCTTTTTTGTCGATTTTATGTTCACCTTGATTATTTTCTTCTAATTGTTTAGGAATCTTTAAATTGCGTTTTAAATAGAAATATTTATTCAATTCTTGTTGAATACTTAGCCATTTATTAAAATCGGTTGTATTTTTATTTGAGAATATTGGTAAAAGTTTTCTATTCAAAAATATTGATGCTGAAGAGTCATTTAAGATCATATTATATGTATTTGGATGTACAAGTAATACTTTATTTAATTTTAATTTAGACATTTTCAATTAATTTTCCAATTATTCCGGATAGTAACGAAGATATAAGCACTGGTAAAAATCCTCCTTTCTGAATAAGAACTTTTCGTTTCGAGCTCAGTGATTGCTTTGAGCATGCCAGACATCTAAGCTCTTTTTTATACTTTTCTAAATACTGTCTATCCTTAGTTTTTAATTTATTATTTCCTCTAAGTGTATTATTAGAAATTTATGCAATTGCCTTAATAAGATCAGGAGTTGAGTTTTTTAATATAGCTTTTCTTAATTTGATATCAGCATTTTTGATCGTGTATAAAATATGCTTGTTTTCCTTCAATCGCTTTAGATTCTTTTTGTAAACCATTTTCACTTGTATCGCAGTAACAATAACAAAACTCTCTGTCAAATATATTTGTTCGATATCTTAAAAGATCATTTACGCTTTCAGTAAGATCAATTAGTAAATAGCCATGTGGTTCATCAGTGACCTCTTTATATATCCTCATCAACTCTTTTGAATTTTCAGGACAAATTTGTCTGGCCAAATGCTGAAATTGAAGTTTATCTCGAGGATTTTTAAATACTACAATATATTTTGTATTTAATGAAATGTCTCGAGTATGAGAGGATTTATGAAAAATATTTTGATTTACAACAATTATAGACAAATTTCGATGATGCGATCCTTTTGTGAAAAGTTCACAGATTTCTTTATTGAATGCCCCCATCATTAGATCGTCCAAAATAATAAGGACTGGTTCATTTAATTCGTTTTCGAAATTATCAGGTATTCCTTTAATATATTCTATATTGTTTAATGATGGTTTTGCATGCTCTTCACCATAGCACCAAATAACTCTTTTAATACGCTTGCTAATCAACATATCTCTGTTTTCTAACAAATTTTTCAAAAATGTTGTTTTTCCTGAACCTGATGGTCCGCTAATTAACATTGTAAATGGATGAATAAATTGAATTGAACTATATAATACGAATGAAAGATATTTTGATTTTATTTTTTATATATACTCATTTATTTAATTAAATTAATGTGTGTACTAAACCTAATTCTTAAATATAACTTCATAAGTTTTTCAATCTTTACACAGGTAAACTTGAAGTCTGAACATTCGCAAGTATCTGGTCCGCATGTTGTTTCATTTTTAGACCAACAACAGCATACATAGTGTTTACCATTGATTGAATGCACCTGTTCCATATGCTGATATTGTTTTAAAGATTCGATGTGATCTAAAATTTCCAATTTATGATCCTCAAATAATACATTTTCAAACTCCTTTAAAAAACTTTTAACAGTCAATAGATCCATCCTAACTGTAAATTATTTTACGTGTATCTTCGATGAAATTCAAAACTGGACTAAAATCAATCGACCCAGCATTCAGAACTCAAGTTATATATATATATATATATAAACATAAAAAAAATATTTTTTTTTTTTGTATATATTTACTATGTAATAATTTCATTATATTATGCTATAATTTCACAATATTATGTTATAATTTCACAATATTATACCAGAATTTCACAATATTCATTAGAACAAAAGTAGTTTTTTTCCAAGTGTACGAATATTTTAAAAACATTATTTAGAGCGCATTTGTATCGAATATCTGGATGTTGCTGGCAAAGTAGTCTGGTAAATTACATAAACTCATATCAAGATTAATATTAATTACTTTTGAAGATACAAATCGTTCTAAGAAATCTTTTTTCTACAACAAAGATAGTATTATATTTCTTAAGAGATCCCAAAATATCTGATGCGTTTAAATAATCGATGAATCCATCGGTCCAATCCAGTCCGTTAACATGTCTTTTACAGAACATATGTCTCCGTTTCGAAGCACTATCTAGTTCATTGTATGAATACGGAGATTTAAAAAGATAGTAGTTAGGTATTACTGAGCCTCCACTCATATACGCCAACTCTTTAATGAATACTTGGTTACCATTTCCGGTTACGTATTGAAAATCAACTATGACAGACTTCTCTTTCTCAACTGCGTTCATTTTAAATTTGATGATATTTACTAACTGAACTATTTAAAAATTTTGAACTGGTTTTATAGCTAGTATTTCACCAGAAATAATTTAGTGTACCTTGGTTTGTTTCAAAAGATGAATCAACAGCAGGAGAATAAAAGTTTAATTCGTAATGT
Source organism: Dryomyza anilis (assembly GCA_951804985.1). Lineage (NCBI taxonomy): Eukaryota > Metazoa > Arthropoda > Insecta > Diptera > Dryomyzidae > Dryomyza > Dryomyza anilis. The sequence continues at coordinate 41,570,392 of OX638130.1, read as the reverse complement.
AAGAAAGAGACAGGAACATGAAATTATATTTGGATTGGAAAACTATATCAGTGCTAATATAAAAATTAAGTGTGGATTTTCAACAACGCGGAACTTTAAACCAATGATATGGATTCAATGTAACAAGAAAAATTTCATTGGTTTAGAAAGAGATGAATGGATACATCTTATGGCATACAAAGAATACATACAATTGAAACTGGACCATCATAAGTTTCTTTCTCCAGACACAATATTAGATCATCCCACATTACATAATTTGAATTGTGAATTTAAGTATCGAAAAGGTGATAGAAGGTGTACATTGTTTTTAAAACAGAATGGACATATTGCTGAAATAGACAATGATGCCTGGACGAATATAATACGTATTGGAATTTTTGTATCATCATTTCTTTGTTGGAATTCAATATTACAACAGCAAATTTATAATTTTTACCATAATAAGTTTATTCCAAAATGTTTTGAACTAAAAAAATATGATGTACAATTAAATGAATTGACTGGAATTTATGATAGAGATATTAAAATAGAGTTAACTAGATTATGTTATGAAATTTCCAAAAAAATGCAAAAACAAATAAAAAATGATGTAAAACAATATAAATTAATAACAAAATCCAAAGAGACAACTGTATAAATATAAAATAAATTCTATATTTTAAAACAATATAAATATATATATATATATATATATATATATATATATATATATTAAAATGTCTAAGCAAGCAGTAGTAAATGAAATTCATAGATCAGCTAGAAAAAATTTCCCTAGAAGAAGATTTATACAAAAAAGTTTAAACGATACATGGCAAATTGATTTGGTAGAAATGATTCCGTATCAATCCCTAAATAATGGTTACAAATACTTACTGTTATAGATACTTTTTCTAAGTTTGCATATGGCATTCCAGTAAAAATAAAAAAATTGCAAGACGTCACTTCAGCAATGTCAATCATATTAAACAATTCAAAAGTTTCACCGAAAAATATTCAATCTTATCAGGGAAAAGAGTTTTTTAATAAAGAATTCAAAAGTCTAATGAATCAATATAATATTAATCATTATCATACGTATACTCATATGAAAGCGTCTATATGTGTAAGGTTTAATAGAACACTAAAAAGTAAAATGTGGAAAATGTTTAGTATGGAAGGCAACTATAAATGGATTCATTCTATAGAAAAATTGTTAAATGAATACAACACCACTTGGCATAGAACTATAAAAATGAAACCAATTGAAATAACTAAAAGAAATGAAAAAATGTTGTTTAAAACAGTTTATAATTTTCCTAAAGTATTTCCTAAGCCTAAATTTTATATAGACGATCACGTTAGAATAAGTAAATATAAGGGTATATTTTTTAAGGGATATGAACCAAATTGGTCTACAGAAATATTTACTATTCACATGGTCAAAATAACAAAACCAGTGACTTATATTTTAAAAGATTATAAGGGAAATATAATTCAAGGTTCATTTTATGAATATGAACTTCAAAGAGTTCGAGATAAAGATTTATATCTCATTGAAAAAATTTTGAAATGGAAAGGGAATAAAGTATTTGTTAAATGGCTAGGATTTGATGACACTCATAATACCTGGATTAATAAAAATCAGTTGCTTAAATAAAAAAGAAATGAGAATGGTATAAAAAGATCTATCATTAGAAATATTAATCATTTTGTAATTGCCTATTACGAATGCATCATATAGAATACTGATATTCATCCAAAAATGCATTTAACACTGAATCAATTTCGTCTATATTATATATGCATACAAACGGAATTGAGAAATGTTTTAATGTCATAACCATTTTTTCATTATTGGTTTGGACATATTCTCCATATAGAACCACATTCATTTTAATTGATTCAAACTCAATAATATTAGTTTGAACAATATTTTTTAAAAAGCCTTTCAAATCATTATAAAATTTTTCAACGCAAATTTCATTTTTTAAATTGCTGACAATTTTATAATGACGGCATACCCTGTTATTTCGGGGTGATATTAGAAAAACCTTTTCACTAATAAATGTTGCAGCTTTCTCCTTATGAGCATTCGTCCTTAAATGCATTTTAAAACGATTCACCGGAATGCTAATGTGACAAATAGAGCAATGTTTGTCCTCAAATATTCTCTCCTTTTGGGTTGGTTAGCAAGTGGAGCAGCATTTCTCTTATTTATATTAGATGATGATGTTTGCTTGCATCTAATTTCATCTTCATCATCAGAGATACTTATAATGCTTGAATTTTGTAGCCTGCTTGGTGCTGCTTGGTGTCTTCTTGGTGCGGTTGCATGATGCATTACGAATGCATCATATAGAATACTGATATTAATAAACAAAATGGATTGGTTTAGAAAAGGATATAAACGCTTGCTTTACTGCAACTATTGTGGTAGTAATGAGCACAAAGTCGATCAATGTAGGAAAAAGAAATATGATGATCTTCATAAGGAGAAAGAGAATAAAAAACCGAAGAATACCTAAAAAACAAATTATTTCTTTTTTTTTTCATTTGAATCCACCACCTGTGAAATAAATATATAAAAAAACAACACTTTTTTGTTTTATTTTATTTTGGTTTTTTATTAAATGTATATTGTCATCAATAAAATAGTACAAATATAATTTACAAAAACGGATATGGACATATATTTAATTAAAATTATTTCTTATTTATATAGTTATACAATTATAAACATATATATATATACAGGTTATTTACATAGAATTTAAAGTATCGGATATTTTGTAGTGAACCCATGCTAATGTAGATATTCCATCAGGTAATATATACCGTTTATCGTCTTTGTAATTAAGGCTGATTTTATTAGATATTTCTGTATAAAGCTGATGAGATCTACTTCTAATAACCCTCTGTTGCCCATAGAATGTTTTTTTGGTTCTAATACACTCTTCATAGTCGCTATAGTCAATATTTCTTACTATTGAATTTTTAACACCTTTTAACTTTTTAACAGTTTCGTCTTCAACTATGTACGCATATGCCTTTGCTTTCAATCCTGCGAAGTCAGTCATTATCCGACCAGCATTTTCATCTTTCATTAGACCCAAAACTTTTTTATTTTGAGGCTTAATATTGAACTGATTATTTTCATTGTAGTCTGATGTATCGAAATGCAATGGATTTGATTTTATTATATCGTAAATATCATCAGAAGATGATAGCACAAAACTATCTGTATCCATATATATAGCTTCGATGTTTTTACTTTTATTCTTCAAAAAATTATAATAAAAATCATACATCAGCCACTTTGAAAGTTCTAAAACCACTACGCCTACATAAATTGGTTTGTCGTAACAAATCTCTAATTTTGTCAACTCAATTCCGACTAATTCATCACTAAAAATTTCAATACTATGAAAATTTGACTTAGCTATAAGCTGTCTATACCCCTCAGAATTTTGTCGATTTTGATAATGCGTTAGTAATTTAACATCCCTTCGCTTTTTAACATTTTCCATAGTTTTTCCATACACCGCGTTATTCATTAATTTATAGAAATTTTTTTCAAATTCATTAGTAGAGGTCTTTCTTTTTTTTTGTTGTACGGTTCCAACCACGAACTTTGTTTAAATGTTGAATTTTCTTCAAAATTAATCCATGTTGTCAACATAATTGCAAGTTTTTTAGATGAATTATATATTTTTCTTTATCGTGAAGGTCGGCAATTAGTTTATTGTTTTTTCCTCCCATGGGCATTTTATTTTCCGGACAAAACGGTAAGCAATTATGACTATCATGAATGTTATTAGTATATACTAGATCTACTTCTAGTATATATCCATTAGAATCATCACAATATAGTGTATAAAAATCTATTTCTGCAATTTCTGTGTCTGTCAAAAATTTAAAATCAGAGAGAGTTTTTGCGACATTGCCCATCCATATAAATTATTCGCATCTACATAGGTCAAATAATTTTCTTTTTTACTGATGTTAACTTCAGCTGTCAAATATTTAATATTAGCTTTTGAAATTCTGTGAGTGCATTGAGTTAAACCGCCACGCACTCCTACTTTTAGAAAATTTTGAATTTCAACATCGCTAATTAATTTTAATTCTACCTTTGTTAGCTTTAGCATTGCGTCCCAAGACAGAGAAGGAGCTGTGACATAATTGCACGGATCTAAATTATAATTTTTTTTACATATGTTTCTAAAGTTTTCAAAAACATCTGCTAAGATCAGTACATCACTTTCCAAATATAATAGCATATATTCTCGTAACGTCTTACAGTTAAATGTATTCCACACTTTTTGAGCGAATGCATAGTCTTCATTAGTACACACCCTGTCGTCTAATGAATTATAAAATTTGTCTATTGTAGGCAAAGTGATGTCATCTAAAACGTCAAAACTACTCAAATAATCATAAGGAAATACCCCCTTCCTCCTCAAAAGATCAAATTTATCTACATTAGCATGCTCATGTTTTAACAATTTAAAATTTTCTTTATTCATATATGAGGCTAATTTTTCTAAACTAGAATTTCGAAACCTATTTGAATCTATAAAATTAATATTAAATCTAAGATTTTTCCCATCCATAATTTTTTTTGTTATTGCAATATACAATTCTTTATAACATGGGATAGCTTTTAAATTGCCACCCATGATGATAAATGTAACGTGATAAATTATGAAAAATAACAGGAAAAAAAGGAGATCTGAAATTAAAGGTTTTTCTTACATTTTTCATGAATTGGTCCCACGTATTCACCAGTAAAAAAATTGTAAAATGTCCGTCGTTCAGCATCATGTATTTGCTTCTCGCACGCACAACATTCAGCCAGATCCTGATACATTTCATCAAGGGGCGAAAGATTGCACTGCTCCTGAGCTGGTTTTATCCAATATTTTTGATGGAGAATATTCAGTTTATTTTCTAATCCATCGATGAATTTTTCGACGCAATCCTTTCCTAGAAAAAAATGGAATAGTAAATGACAGTTCTTTTTAATTTTTATATTATATTCTAATTACCTTTATATGTAAAACGTTCATTTAATTCTGAATTAAATGTATGACATACGTAAAAGGAAACCGCACAGGCTTGATGTTGTTGTACTTTTGTTGTAGATGGGTTCTCAGTGCTTGGCATAGTGTTGTGATAAGGTACCAACACTGCTTCCATGTCCGCATATACTACTACTTTTCAAACCGCTGAAACTTCACAACAGTTCCATATTCAGGAAATCTTGCTGACACTTTTCCACATTCTTTTTGGTTGTGTTTTATGGAATCAGTGAAATAATAGCTCAAGCAAAAATCACAAAATTGTCCGGCTTTATGACTTCGTGTAAATTGTTTTTTAATGAGTCGTTCCATTTCTCTTATGAGACAATAATGAAAAATAGTTGACTCATTATTTTGAATCATCAACAAATTTATATGGAAACTTCGCACAGCTTTAGTTGCTCTAGATGGTCCAATTATTTCAGATTTACGTTCCTTAATCCCAAATTTATCTTTGATTTCATACACATTTATACTAAATTGTGTATTGTTTTTTTCAAAGATTTGAATATCCTTTACCATTGTTGGAAAATTCATATCTGAAAAATCAATGATAAAACCTCTATATCGAATTTTATCGGAGCTTATATCATTGATTTTATAATACTGTGGATTAACATTCTTTCTGGCCGGTCAACTTTGCTAGCTATGGCGGCGAGTACAGCCCATTTAAAGCAGTACACATCATCATTTTTTTACATTTGTTGTTGCTGCTTTTGCATTTATGTCAGCTGGTAAAGAAATATACGATCCTACTGGTATGTGTTGCAATTTCAGAATTTTGGATTCTAAGAATTTAAATTCTGCTATAGCCCATCCGCTGTCCTTCTCCTGAAATTCATCCAAAAATGCATTTAACACTGAATCAATTTCGTCTATATTATATATGCATACAAACGGAATTGAGAAATGTTTTAATGTCATAACCATTTCTTCATTATTGGTTTGGACATATTCTCCATATAGAACCACATTCATTTTAATTGATTCAAACTCAATAATATTAGTTTGAACAATATTTTTTAAAAAGCCTTTCAAATCATTATAAAATTTTTCAACGCAAATTTCATTTTTTAAATTGCTGACAATTTTATAATGACGGCATACCCTGTTATTTCGGGGTGATATTAGAAAAACATTTTCACTAATAAATGTTGCAGCTTTCTCCTTATGAGCATTCGTCCTTAAATGCATTTTAAAACGATTCACCGGAATGCTAATGTGACAAATAGAACAATGTTTGTCCTCAAATATTATTCTTCTCCTTTTGGGTTGGTTAGCAAGTGGAGCAGCATTTCTCTTATTTATATTAGATGATGATGGTTGGTTGCATCTAATTTCATCTTCTTCATCAGAGATACTTATAATGCTTGAATTTTGTAGCCTGCTTGGTGCTGCTTGGTGTCTTCTTGGTGCGGTTGCATGATGCATGCTTGGTGCAGCTTGTTGTCTGATAGATACTACTGCATGATGCATGCTTGGTGCTGCTTGGTGGCTGTTAGGTGCTACTGCTGCCCTGCGAGCGTCATAGTCCCTGAATGCCAATTTCTCGCCATTGCATTCGGATTCATGCTTCGGTTTTAAAAAGATATTGAAGATTTCGTTACACTTATTACACAGGAACATGTTTGTATTGTTTTTTTTTGATTTTGTTTTAAATTTAACAAAAAAAAGTTGATAAACTATATTTTATTTTTTTAATTCGATTTAAAAAATAATATTTTTTTAACACTTTATTTAAACTTTGTATAAAATTTTACAAACAATTTACTCAATGCACACGTTACGCGGAGGAGCGATTTGTAACTGATTCCAAAAGAAAGAAAATCTAATCGAACTCGGACATTTCAGAATTTCCAAGGATTATGTATTTTATCGAAAATGATCTCAACCCTAAATTAAAAAAACAAAAACCATTCAATAACAATTTTATGACGGTTGCATTTACCTTTGTTCTATTGTAGTAACTAAAAAAGGTCAATATAAAAACGATCCCACACTGCGACAGACACGTTCACATTAAATTGACAGTTCAGTTTCGGACATTTTATGACAGGTTCAAGGATCATGTTTGTTCTTGAAAACGATCAATAGAAAAATCAATAGAAAACCTTTTTATTATCTATTTTAATGACGTCATAAACTAGAAATTTTATGACGGTTGCATTTACCTTTGTTCTATTGTAATAACTAAAAAAGGTCAATATAAAAACGATCCCACACTGCGACAGACACGTTCACATTAAATTGACAGTTCAGTTTCGGACATTTTATGACAGGTTCAAGGATCATGTTTGTTCTTGAAAACGATCAATAGAAAAATCAATAGAAAACCTTTTTATTATCTTTTTTAATGACGTCATAAACTAGAAATTCTCTATAGGTCTACAATTGGATTGGATATCACAGTTAGACGCCCAGTAGAATCCAACTAGATTCTCCAACTTCCAATTGGATCCAATTTGATTCTAATTGGAAGTTGGGGGCCAGATGCGAGGGATTTCTATCTATACTACTATAGTAATATGTTATTAGCATTTGAACAATAATTTAATTAGACTTCATACGTAATACATGTATGGTGATTTCGTATTATTTTTTAATTACATTCAAACATATTCAAACAAATCTTTTCTATCCGTGAAGGCATGACACCTATATGTATTTGTACGAATGATGTTAAAAATACAATAGAAACTCAATTAAATCCTAGAAAAGCCCCAGGGTACGATTTGATAACGACAAAAATGTTAATAGAATTACAAAATATAGCTGTAACACTTCTTGCAAGGCTTTGTAATGCTATATTCCGAATTGGATATTCATTAATCATTAATAGCAATGATTCCAAAACCATGGAAAGACAAGACCCTCCTGTCCTCTTACAGACTCACAAGCCTGCTTCCATGATTGTCTAAACTATTCGAAAAATTACTCCTCTTGAAACTTTCACCTTATCTCTGTGACCAGAACTTAATACCATCCCATCAATTTGGTTTCCGGGAGAAATATGGCACTATAGAGCAGAATAACCGTATCACAAACGAGATAAAGATAACTTTTGAGCACCAAAAATATTGCACTGCAATATTCCTTGCTCAGGCAAGGAATATTGCACGCTGGCACGCTGGCCTTTTATACAAAATAAAATGCCTCTTACCGCAAAATTATCATCATATTCTAGAATCGTATCTTTCAAATAGAACATTTAGAGTAAGATATAAAGAAAATATTACAGATGAACATGAAATCAAAGCAGGTATTCGTCAGGGAAGCGTTCTATCTACAAAAACACATTTTTTCAGGAGAGCGAAAACACTGATTAAATCGCAAACCGTAAAAGTGGCGATGAATATTTCTTCTACAATATTAAATAAAAACGGTCTTATTATAATCTTATAATCATACAATTAAAAAAAAAATGCAATTTCGCACTATTTGTCGTGATATAGTAGATATTTTTTTTGTATTCTGGTGGAACAAAAAAACAAATTCACCGACTAATTTTTGTCCTACCATTTTCGGTGCACGAGGTATATGATGGTTAATGGTATTAATATTCCGTAATCTAACCCGAAAATTTTAAAGATTAAAAAACCAAACAGTTAACTCTTGTATCGCTATTTTAAAATCATTAATGTAATTCTAAATTTTTAAACTAATATCCTATTTCTGAGGATATGGATGTATTGACCCCGTAAATATTTTCGTATTCCTAACCTATCTGAAAATTTTCTTTAAAAATAGCACTAAACATCTTGTCTGGAAATACCATAAAGGCAATGGTACAAACTATATTACCTCAGTACAGACTAAATTCAAATTTCGTCATTTAAGGCTTCATATTAGGATATCTTTAAAAAGTTAGTTTTCTGTATACGAAAAATTCTTTTGAGTAGCTCATATAGTTTCTACGATATTGTATATCCATTGAGAAATTGTGACGTCATCCTTCGATGTTCGATTTCATTGTTTTCACATGGATTTCATATCCTTTTTCATACAAATTGAGTAGTTGCTTTGTGGGTTAGGATGGACCAGCCCGACGGATGGACATGACGTAATTTACTAATAAAATTACGATTAAGAAGAATATATATACTTCTTCATACCTGCAACGCCTTTTTTAGTCATTATAAACTTTTAAGCAAAAATTGTGTGTAGATAGATACTATTGCATTCATAAAAAATCATTCATGTAGATAGACAAATTACTAAAATGAAAATATAATAGTAATAGAAATATTTTTTTTGGTTTCAAATTAACGTCATAGATGCAGCGGTGATCAGTGAAGATTTATGCATCAAAAACTCATTTCCGTCCAAATTGTGAATAGGCAGTATTGAATATATGCCCTCGATATGTTCTGTTCACACCTGGCATACCAATAAATAGTCTTGTTACATCAACATTTGCCGAAGATACAGCAATAATGAGCTCTCACCATTGCCCTATTATGGCATCTAAAAATTTTTAGGAGCACTTGAGACTTATAGAAAAATGGTTGGCGAATTGGCGGATAAAAATAAATGAACAAAAGTGTAAACAAGTAACCTTCACACTTAGAATAGGCATATGTCCCACAGTTACTCTTAATAATATTTAAATCCCGAAATCTAATGAAGTCACATACCTTGGAATTCACCTTGATAAAAGACTAACATGGCGGAAACATATTGAGACCAAAAAAACACACATTAAATTAAAAGCACTTACACTACATTGGCTTATTAACTATCGATCTCCACTAAGCCTGGAATACAAAGTATTCCTGTTCAAAAGTATTTTAAAACCCATCTGAACTTATGGAATTCAGTTATGGGGTAAAGCAAGCTCAAGCAATCTTGAACTCATACAAAGGGCTCAGTCTAAAATTCTTAGAACAATAACAGGAGCTCCATGGTACACTGAGGTGCATAACTAAAGCCGCACTATTTTTTTTTGCGATTCTCTGCTTCCAAAAAATATTTTTAAAAACAAACAAAAGTGGTCATGCAAAAAAAACTATTTCTTGATAGAAAACCTCCAATTATCTTTGTTTTTGTAACCGTGGTAAATAAAAGTTTGTTTTCATAGTGGTGCATAACTATAGACGCATTTTAATAAATAGCACAAAATGACACATTATTGTTAGTTAGACTTAATTTATATGATTCTTGATTATGAATAAGCTCAAAAATTATTTTTGTCATGCTATTAACTAAACACTTTTTCACCTATTGACTGCCAAGATTCAATCACATTCATTTTTAAACGTGAAATTTTTTTCGCATTGTTTGTTTTCAACAAATATTTTTCGGAACATCATTCCTGAGATATTTTCTATTGGATTCAGGGCGTGGAGTAGGCTGGACAATGCAAAACCTTCACGTTATGCGATTCTAGCCCTGAGTTAATCTCATTGCCCTTATCTAAAGTAGCATTATTTTGCTGCAATGTCATATTTTCTGTATTATTTCTCTCTAAATATGGAAGGAGGATAGTTCTCAACATCGACGTGTATTCCCCAGAGTTCATACTCGTGTATGGGAAATGTAACTCTAACAATCCATGAACATAAAATGTTCACAAAACCATCAAACAACCGCCGCCAAAGTTTCTCTTCTAAAAGTAGTGTGGTCATTCCAATAGAAATTTAAACCATCCTGCCCCTCCAAATTAAACGTTTTCTCATCGGTTACAAAATAATCTATTCATTTTGTAAGATTATTTGTAATATTTATTTTGTGTTAATGGTGTACTAAAGTTAGCATTCCCATACACGAGTATGAACTCTGGAAAATACACATCGATGTTGAGAACTATCCTCCTTCCATATTTAGAGAGAAAAAATACAGAAAATAAGACATTGCAGCAAAATAATGCTATTTTAGATAAGGGCAATGAGACTAACTCATGGCTAGAATCGCATAACGTGAAGGTTTTGCATTGGCCAGCCTACTCCACAGACCTAAATCCAATAGAAATTATCTGAGGAATGATGTTCCATAAAATATTTGTTGAAAACAAGCAATGCGAAAAAAATTTCACTTTTGTTTGTTTTTAAAAATATTTTTTGGAAGCAGTGAATTGCATAAAAAAATTGTGCGGCTATATTTATGCACCACAGTGTATATCAGAAATGAAAACATTCACAGAGATCTAGATATCCCAATGATCAGAGAAGAATTTAATTTAAGAATTTAATATTACCCTGTAAGGTAATATAAGTAACATTGTATGAAAAGCACTATGGCAACACTGCCGTAATAAAGCATCATCGTTGAACGGACGTTGTGCAGTTAAGTCGTCTTTTATTGTGCTACAAAATCAGATGTGGGGTGAACTTAAATAAGAAAAACTAAAAGTGAAACTTAAAAATAACTTTAATAAGACTTAAGAAAACAATAAAACAAATTGACCTAAAAATATAAAAGTGAAAAACACAAAAAGGTGGTTCGCGAAGAAATTGCAGTTACCCTGAAAAAGGCGGGTGTTCCATTCGAAAGCACAGCATCGTTGGAGGAGCTTTAGGTTTTGCTGAGAAATGTTATTGGAGCATTTCCAGAACCACAGCAACATAAAAGCAACGCGGATAATGGTTTTGTAATTCGTCAGATGAAAATTGTGGAGGCTTCGATTTCGAAAATGACGCCGTAAATTCAGTCGGCAACTACGCAACTGTACCCGACAATGCTGTAGATGCAGTCGACGAAACTATCATGGCGTCGCACGTCAGTGTGGTAGAAAATGATGCCATAAATTTGGTTAGCAACAACATAAACGAAGCCGAGTGCACGATGACTGCCGACAATGCGACGCTGTGTTCAAATAAGACAAACGACTTTGATTCTGTTGATTTCACTATCAGAAATATTGCTAACGCAACTGCGCAATTGGAATTGGATTTACAGCAACGCCCTCGTATTGCTAGGATGAAAAAAGAGCTCCAGGAAATGGAGTTGCAATCATCAACGCGCTAATTCGTTATAAATTTAAGCGATATTGAAGGTGCACTACAAAAGTTGAGTGGTGATGAAAATAGCGACATCAACAAGTGGATAGTTGATTTTCATAAGCTGGCAAATTGTCCAATGAGAGCAGTAGCAGCTGTGCAAAATAATAATTTGGAACCAGTAAATAACTGGGAATGGGTTAGTGTCCTTCAGTAATATAGAAAAAATTCCACAATTTAGACTTTATTTTTGCATGTTGTATACCGGCAGTCCAAATAGTTTTGTGAGGTTATCGGTAGTAAAATTTCCATATTTCAATTATTCAATAATCAACTTGAGAAATCACCATTTAGAGGATTGGGAGGCACTTAATTAAATTGTTATGGAAAAATCAATGCTTTTATGAAATATCAAAATGTTGTAAAATCAGTAATACTGTTTGTATTACCTGATGAAATTCTTCCTTATAATTTACTACTAGATAATGATTATTTAAGAACTTTTGATATTAATTTATATAGTTCTGATAAAAATGTAAATTCATTAAATGTTAATTTTTTAAAAAGCTATGAATACGAACAAAATGTAAATGTATTTTTTTTAAGAAACAAATGTGAAATTAATTTGAATAATAAAATGGAAAATGAAATATTAAATGATTTAATTATGAAAGAAAATGAAAATGTAACAGAGATTTTTAAGGAAATTTGTAATATTGATGTGTGTGGCGAAAATGAAGATGAAATAGTTATTAATCCACAATTTTCAAAAATTATTCGTGATAAGTTTGAAAAAATGATTAAAAGCGTCTATGTGAATCGACTTAAAAGAGACTTTGAAGCCCGAATGGTATTAAATTCCGAGTCTCCCACATTTTGTGCACCTAGAAGACTATCATTTGCTGAGAAAACTGAGGTTAGTCGTATTATTAAGGATCTATTAGCAAACAATATAATTAGACATAGCGACTCTTCATACGCTTCACCAATTATTTTTACAAAAAAGAAATCTGGACAAACTCGAATGTGCATAGACTATAGAAATTTGAATAAAATGATAGCGAAGGATAATTATCCACTTCCTTTAATTGAAGATTGCTTGGAATATCTTGAGGGTAAGCAAATTTTTAGCTTGCTAGATTTAAAATCGGGTTTTTATCAAATACGAATGGATGAATCTTCTATAAAATATACTTCATTTGTAGTGCCATGTGGCCAATACGAATTCCTTAGAATGCCATTCGGACTCAAAAATGACCTGCAATTTTTCAAAGTTCAATCGTTTTTAGGCCTATGTTCGTATTTTAGAAAGTTTGTTAAATCATTTTCGTTGATTGCAAAGCCTTTGCTAGAAATGTTAAAAAAGATTTTAAATTTATATTCTGCGATAAATGCGAAATTTCTTTTCAACTTTTAAAAAGTAAATTAGTAGCAAGCAAGCCCAGTCTTATCAATATATAGCAAAAAAAAAAACTGAACTCCACTGTGATGCTAGTTCCCATGGATTTGGTGCAATACTTTTGCAAAAACAGGAAGATGGTGGATTTCATCTTGTAGCTTATTTTTCTAAGCGGACGTCTGAGGCAGAAATGCGCTATGACAATTTTGAGTTAGAGGCGCTCGCTATTATTTACACTTTACGGCGATTTCGTGTGTATCTGGAGGGTATTAACTTTAAGATCGTAACAGATTGCAACTCTTTAGCTCAAACACTTAACAAAAAATTAGTTAATAGTCGTATTGCGAGATGGGCACTCAAACTCGAAAATTTTAGCTATTCCATGTGCCATAGAGCTGGTACAAAGATGCAACATATTGATGCACTAAGTAGATGTGAACAGTGTTCTGAAAATGTTATAGCAATTATAGAGGATGAAGATTTGGATTTTCAACTTCAAGCGATGCTAGTTAGGGACGAAAATATAGTAAATATAAAAGAACAGTTGTAAAAAGAAAACATGGAAAATTTAACTATGTAAATAATGCGTAACTATGTAAATAAACTTTATAAATAATGCGATGAAGACTTGAGATTATGTGTGCCAAAAGTATTAGAACGAGAGCTAATTTGATATGTTCACGAACAAATAGTAGGGCCTAGATAGGGTATAGATAGAAGTTATAATAAAATGAAAGCCAACTATTGGTTTCCAAACATGAAGGAAAAAATTTGCAATTATTAGAAAAATTGTTTAATATGTATAATGATACGGCACCGCAAAATCCAAATGCAAAAACACTTCATAATATTCTCAAGGAGCCCTAACGTAAACATATTTTAGTGATCATTGACTCATTTACGAAATACGTTAAGTTATACTCCGTGTTAACGACAAGTACAAAAGAAGCAGCTATGAATAAATATTTTAAATACTATAGTAGGCCGGTTAGATGTATATCAGATAGGGGTAGCTGTTTTACATCGAAGGACTTTGGAGAGTTTATGACCGAAAAAAACGTAACACACATTAAGGTAGCAGTACATTCACCGCAAACAAGTTGAGAGGGTAAATCGTAGTCTTGTAGGAATGTTAGCGAAAATGAGTGAACCTATTGTACATGCTGACTGGGTGAAACAATTAATTAAAATTGAATTCGCACTTAATAACACATTCAATAGATCTACGGGGATAACACCAAGTCAAGCTTTATTTAGAGTAAATCAAAGAGGAATAATAGTAGATAAACTAACAGAATACCTGGAAGAGGGACTTGGAAATATTGCGAAAAATGGCAGATAAAAATATTGAACGTTTGCCAAAGTATAACTTAGATCGAAATGAAAAACAAAACATAAAAGTTAATTCATTTAATGAAGGTGACTTTGTAGGTATAAAAAACATTGACACTACGGTCGGAACAAATAAAAAACTTATACCAAAATATGAAGGACCTTACGTTGTGCATAACAAACTACAAAATGATCGTAATGTAATAAAAGATATCGAAAATTGCTAAATTATCCAAATCCTATATAATAGTGTAATTGAAGCCTGTAATATAAAATTGTGGAAAAATGCAGATGAAGGTGACACTTAAGTATTTCAATTAATCTAATAAGTTTATTTAGGTATGTTGTATCAAAACTTAAAAAATCTGTTAATATGTATATAAGAAATCGATAAACATGTAAGTTTGTGATCGAGGACGATCACTTTAGGTCAGATTGGCCGATCTGTAGCAATAACTTTTAAATCATCCAAATGTATTGGAACGATCTTTGAAAAATAACACAAATACAACCCGACTTCGAAGGATGTTGCAGTTGTCACGAACAAACATGTCTTTCCACAAAAAAAAATTACATGCATGTCCTACAAAATATGGTGATTTGGATATCATGGACCTCGCCAGTATAACCAACAGAATGGGGTAATGGTGAGCCTAGACCTCGCCCGTCTTGGCCACCCAGGGCAGATAGCATAAACCTCGTCCGTCTGTGCCTCTGCTCTCCTCTTCATTCTTCATTTATCGCATTAATCAGCAGGCGGGGATAATGATGAGCCTCGTCTGGGCCACCCAGAGCAGGGAGCATAGACCTTGTCTGTCTGCGCCTCTGCTCCCTCCCTTGTTTTTTCACCGCATTCACCAACAAGACATCATCGCAACCAACAGAATGGGGTAATGTTGAGCCTAGACCTCGCTCGTCTGGGCCACCCAATGCAGGGAACACAGACCTTGTCCGTCTGCGCCTCTGCTCCCCTTTATTATTCCACCGCATTCACCATCAAGGCATCGTAACCAACAAAATGGAGTAATGGTGAGCCTCGACCTCGCTCGTCTTGGCCACCCAGGGCAGGGAGCATCCTCGTCCGTCTGCGCCTCTGCTCTCTCCTTTATTATTCCACCGCATTCACCATCAAGGCATCATCGCAACCAACAAAATGAGGTAATGGTGAGTCTAGACCTCGCTCGTCTTGCCCACCCAAGTCAGGGAGCATAGACCTCGTCCGTCTGTGCCTCTGTTCTCCCCTTTATTCTCGCACTCACCGCTACAATAAACCGTCTTCACCAACAAATAAAACAAAAATACAAAATAATTATAAATAAAATGCAAAAATGAACAAAAAAAAAATACTAAACCTGTTATAAGGAGTATCGTAACCACAAAAATCTTTGAATTTATTTATTTAAGTGGAATTATTTATAATGTTTAATTATTAAAATTTAAATACTTATTGTTAGTCTCCATAATAGAGAAGATTCAATAATTAAGTAAAGAATATACCAAAAAAATCCGTTCGAATTAAAGTAAAACATTCGATTCGATAACGTTTCTTATATAGGGCGCCATTTACCGAGAATGTTCAAATTTAAAATATGATTAGATTAAGGGGTATTCCTCAACTTTTTATGTCTCGGCTAAATGTAGCTAGGACACATCTTTTACTACAAAAAATATTAAATTTTTAGTAGATTAAATATTAAGGAAGAACTGAGGTTCAGCTATTTGTATTTTTTATTCTACGTTTACTAATCTAGTTAATGCTGATTCATTTTACTTTAAACCCTGTTATAAATTGACGCAGTTGGCAAATATAAAATAAAATAAATTTAGGTTTGCCATTTACTGCCGAGAGGTAGCGCGGTATAGAAAAATGTTTCTATGAAAAGATGTTGTTAGCCCCAGTCCAGGCTTGAACCGGGGACCTTTCGTCTCGCAGTCCAACGCACTAACCACTGAGCTACCGCGGCGACCTTTATCTTCTATGAATATCATTAAAAAGGATCACACACGTAAGTATTAATGAACATAACATATATATTTCTAAGCAATAAATTACAATATTTATGATTGTTCAACACTATTATTTAAAAAAAGGTTTATATGAAAAATTGAGAATTCACATTCCATTTATTTTAAGTCGTTAATATCGATCATTCCCTTTGACACGATTTCTAAAAAATATCATGAAATTGACTCGCCCACCTAAATATTAATGAAAATTATAGGTACATGTGATTCTGAAATATATTTCTTAAAATATGGTCTTTAAAGAGTATTGTTAGATCATTCAATGTTTTATATGCAATCGTTAAAAACATGCTCCTTTAAGAATAACGAATGCAGGTGGGATCATTTCTAAATGTCAGTAAAAAATCAATGCATATAAGAAACAATAGGGTGGGTAGATAAGAAGAAATTTGCAATGCAAGTAACCCCTAAATGTTCATAATAAATCGATGCAGATTAGAAACAAAAGGGTACTAAATGAACGTCTATTGCTTTACATAACGCTTGGAATAATCCTCATGGATTTTTATTTATTTTACTTACAGAGATTCTAATATACTGACGTCAGTATAAAAATGTATCCCAACATCGATTAACGTAAACGTTTTTTTTGTTTAAACGTTTTTTTTGTTTAAACATTTAGTTATTGTTGTACAAAATGTGTTATTTTTATACAAATTTTAAAAGTTTATAATTTAATAAACATAAAATTAAGTAAGCACCACCATGCAGCACCATCAAAACATACAGCAAGAGAATTGGTATCCAAATAAAAAAAAAAATTGATGAAAAATAAAAATTGAATGTTCTGCTGGTGATGCTTACTGGTGAATATGGCTGATCCTCCTCATCATAGACGATAATAATGCTATCATCTATTTTGATGAGATGATGGTATCACCCCTGCATCTATGACATTAATTTAGAACCAAAAAAATATTTCTATTACTGTTATATTTTCATTTCAATAATTTGTCTATCTACATGAATGATTTTTTATGAATGCAATAGTGTCTATCTACACACAATTTTTGCTTAAAGGTTTATAATGACTTTAAATAAGCATTCCAAGTATGGATTAGTATATATATTCTTTTTAAGCATAATTTTAGGAGTCAATTTCGTCTTGTCCATCCGTGGGTCTAGTCCATCCTAACTCACAAATAATCGACTCAATTTGTATGAAAAAGGATATAAAATCTATGTAAAAACTATGAAATCGGTTAACGAAGGATGACGTCACATTTTCTCAATGGATGCACAATACCATAGAAGCCATAGGTGCTACTAAAAAGAATTTTTCGTATACGGAAAACTAACTTTTCAAAGTTTTTTTTTTCCTTATATGAAGCCTTAAAAGACGAAATTTGAATTTATTCTGTACTGAGAAAATATAGCTTGTCATTGCCTTTATGGTATTTCCAGACAAGATGTTTGGTGATCTTTTTAAAGAAAGTTTTCAGATATGTTAAGGATTCGTATGATATTTACGAGGTCAATACACCCATATCCTCCGAAATAGGATATTAGTTTAAATATTTAGGATAACATTCATGATTTTAAAATAGCGATACAGAGTTAACTAATTTTTTTATTTATTTTATATTTTAAAAAATGTCGGGTTAGATTACGGAATATTAACCCCTTTAACCATCATATACCTCGTGAACCTAAAATGGTAGAACAAAAATTAGTCGCTGAATTTGGTTTAGGTTACACCAGGATATAAAAAAAATTAACAAATCGCTGATTCAAGAATATTTTCTGATCTATCTCCACTACAATATTGTGCAATATGCTCAATCTGCTCGTTTTTTCGTAGACATTGATCACATTTAAATAGCAATAATCTCTATCTACCATAGCACGACGAATAGCGCGAAATTGCTGAATTTTTTTAATAGTATCAATTAAAGACCATTTTTATTTAATATTGTAGAAGAAAAATTGATCGCCAATTTCATGGTTTGCGATTTAATCAGTTTTTTCGCTCT
>OX638130.1:41359474-41551465 GCA_951804985.1 Dryomyza anilis | reverse complement strand
ATAAATATAAATATAAATATAAATATAAATATAAATATAAATATAAATATAAATATAAATATAAATATAAATATAAATATAAATATAAATATAAATATAAATATAAATATAAATATAAATATAAATATAAATATAAATATAAATATAAATATAAATATAAATATAAATATAAATATAAATATAAATATAAATATAAATATAAATATAAATATAATATAAATATAAATATAAATATAAATATAAATATAAATATAAATATAAATATAAATATAAATATAAATATAAATATAAATATAAATATAAATATAAATATAAATATAATATAATATAAATATAAATATAAATATAAATAAATATAAATATAAATATAAATATAAATATAAATATAAATATAAATATAAATATAAATATAAATATAAATATAAATATAAATATAAATATAAATATAAATATAAATATAAATATAAATATAAATATAAATATAAATATAAATATAAATATAAATATAAATATAAATATAAATATAAATATAAATATAAATATAAATATAAATATAAATATAAATATAAATATAAATATAAATATAAAATATAAATATAAATATAAATATAAATATAAATATAAATATAAATATAAATATAAATATAAATATAAATATAAATATAAATATAAATATAAAATATAAATATAAATATAAATATAAATATAAATATAAATATAAATATAAATATAAATATAAATATAAATATAAATATAAATATAAATATAAATATAAATATAATATAAATATAAATATAAATATAAATATAAATATAAATATAAATATAAATATAAATATAAATATAAATATAAATATAAATATAAATATAAATATAAATATAAATATAAATATAAATATAAATATAAATATAAATATAATATAAATATAAATATAAATATAATATAATATAAATATAAATATAAAATATAAATATAAATATAAATATAAATATAAATATAAATATAAATATAAATATAAATATAAATATAAATATAAATATAAATATAAATATAATATAATATAATATAAATATAAATATAAATATAAATATAAATATAAATATAAATATAAATATAAATATAAATATAAATATAAATATAAATATAAATATAAATATAAATATAAATATAAATATAAATATAAATATAAATATAAATATAAATATAAATATAAATATAAATATAAATATAAATATAAATATAAATATAAATATAAATATAAATATAAATATAAATATAAATATAAATATAAATATAAATATAAATATAAATATAAATATAAATATAAATATAAATATA
This sequence comes from Dryomyza anilis, assembly GCA_951804985.1. NCBI lineage: Eukaryota > Metazoa > Arthropoda > Insecta > Diptera > Dryomyzidae > Dryomyza > Dryomyza anilis. The sequence continues at coordinate 41,550,127 of OX638130.1, read as the reverse complement.
AATATAAATATAAATATAAATATAAATATAAATATAAATATAAATATAAATATAAATATAAATATAAATATAAATATAAATATAAATATAAATATAAATATAAATATAAATATAAATATAAATATAAATATAAATATAAATATAAATATAAATATAAATATAAATATAAATATAAATATAAATATAAATATAAATATAATATAAATATAAATATAAATATAAATATAAATATAAATATAAATATAAATATAAATATAAATATAAATATAAATATAAATATAAATATAAATATAAATATAAATATAAATATAAATATAAATATAAATATAAATATAAATATAAATATAAATATAAATATAAATATAAATATAAATATAAATATAAATATAAATAATAAATATAAATATAAATATAAATATAAATATAAATATAAATATAAATATAAATATAAATATAAATATAAATATAAATATAAATATAAATATAAATATAAATATAAATATAAATATAAATATAAATATAAATATAAATTAAATATAAATATAAATATAAATATAAATATAAATATAAATATAAATATAAATATAAATATAAATATAAATATAAATATAAATATAAATTAAAATATAAATATAAATATAAATATAAATATAAATATAAATATAAATATAAATATAAATATAAATATAAATATAAATATAAATATAAATATAAATATAAATATAAATATAAATATAAATATAAATATAAATATAAATATAAATATAAATATAAATATAAAATATAAATATAAATATAAATATAATATAAATATAAATATAAATATAAATATAAATATAAATATAAATATAAATATAAATATAAATATAAATATAAATATAAATATAATATAAATATAAATATAAATATAAATATAAATATAAATATAAATATAAATATAAATATAAATATAAATATAAATATAAATATAAATATAAATATAAATATAAATATAAATATAAATATAAATATAAATATAAATATTAAATATAAATATAAATATAAATATAAATATAAATATAAATATAAATATAAATATAAATATAAATATAAATATAAATATAAATATAAATATAAATATAAATATAAATATAAATATAAATATAAATATAAATATAAATATAAATATAAATATAAATATAAATATAAATATAAATATAAATATAAATATAAATATAAATATAAATATAAATATAAATATAAATATAAATATAAATATAAATATAAATATAAATATAAATTATAATATAAATATAAATATAAATATAAATATAAATATAATATAAATATAATATAAATATAATATAAATATAAATATAAATATAAATATAAATATAAATATAAATATAAATATAAATATAAATATAAATATAAATATAAATATAAATATAAATATAAATATAAATATAAATATAAATATAAATATAAATATAAATATAAATATAAATAATATAATATAAATATAAATATAAATATAAATATAAATATAAATATAAATATAAATATAAATATAAATATAAATATAAATATAAATATAAATATAAATATAAATATAAATATAAATATAAATATAAATATAAATATAAATATAAATATAAATATAAATATAAATATAAATATAAATATAAATATAAATATAAATATAAATATAAATATAAATATAAATATAAATATAAATATAAATATAAATATAAATATAAATATAAATATAAATATAAATATAAATATAAATATAAATATAAATATAAATATAAATATAAATATAAATATAAATATAAATATAAATATAAATATAAATATAAATATAAATATAAATATAAATATAAATATAAATAATATAATATAAATATAAATATAAATATAAATATAAATATAAATATAAATATAAATATAAATATAAATATAAATATAAATATAATATAAATATAAATATAATATAAATATAAATATAAATATAAATATAAATATAAATATAAATATAAATATAAATATAAATATAAATATAAATATAATATAAATATAAATATAAATATAAATATAAATATAAATATAAATATAAATATAAATATAAATATAAATATAAATATAAATATAAATATAAATATAAATATAAATATAAATATAAATATAAATATAAATATAAATATAAATATAAATATAAATATAAATATAAATATAAATATAAATATAAATATAAATATAAATATAAATATAAATATAAATATAAATATAAATATAAATATAAATATAAATATAAATATAAATATAAATATAAATATAAATATAAATATAAATATAAATATAAATATAAATATAAATATAAATATAAAATATAAATATAAATATAAATATAATATAAATATAAATATAAATATAAATATAAATATAAATATAAATATAAATATAATATAATATAAATATAAATATAAATATAAATATAAATATAAATATAAATATAAATATAAATATAAATATAAATATAAATATAAATATAAATATAAATATAAATATAAATATAAATATAAATATAAATATAAATATAAATATAAATATAAATATAAATATAAAATATAAATATAAATATAAATATAAATATAAATATAAATATAAATATAAATATAAATATAAATATAAATATAAATATAAATATAAATATAAATATAAATATAAATATAAATATAAATATAAATATAAATATAATATAAATATAAATATAAATATAAATATAAATATAAATATAAATATAAATATAAATATAAATATAAATATAAATATAAATATAAATATAAATATAAATATAAATATAAATATAAATATAAATATAAATATAAATATAAATATAAATATAAATATAAATATAAATATAAATATAAATATAAATATAAATATAAATATAAATATAAATATAAATATAAATATAATATAAATATAAATATAAATATAAATATAAATATAAATATAAATATAATATAATATAAATATAAATATAAATATAAATATAAATATAAATATAAATATAAATATAAATATAAATATAAATATATAAATATAAATATAAATATAAATATAAATATAAATATAAATATAAATATAAATATAAATATAAATATAAATATAAATATAATATAAATATAAATATAAATATAAATATAAATATAAATATAAATATAAATATAAATATAAAATATAAATATAAATATAAATATAAATATAAATATAATATAAATATAAATATAAATATAAATATAAATATAAATATAAATATAAATATAATATAAATATAAATATAAATATAAATATAAATATAAATATAAATATAAATATAAATATAATATAAATATAAATATAAATATAAATATAAATATAAATATAAATATAAATATAAATATAAATATAAATATAAATATAAATATAAATATAAATATAAATATAAATATAAATATAAATATAAATATAAATATAAATATAAATATAAATATAAATATAAATATAAATATAAATATAAATATAAATATAAATATAAATATAAATATAAATATAAATATAAATATAAATATAAATATAAATATAAATATAAATATAAATATAAATATAAATATAAATATAAATATAAATATAAATATAAATATAAATATAAATATAAATATAAATATAAATATAAATATAAATATAAATATAAATATAAATATAAATATAAATATAAATATAAATATAAATATAAATATAAATATAAATATAAATATAAATATAAATATAAATATAAATATAAATATAAATATAAATATAAATATAAATATAAATATAAATATAAATATAAATATAAATATAAATATAAATATAAATATAAATATAAATATAAATATAAATATAAATATAAATATAAATATAAATATAAATATAAATATAAATATAAATATAAATATAAATATAAATATAAATATAAATATAAATATAAATATAAATATAAATATAAATATAAATATAAATATAAATATAAATATAAATATAAATATAAATATAAATATAAATATAAATATAAATATAAATATAAATATAAATATAAATATAAATATAAATATAAATATAAATATAAATATAAATATAAATATAAATATAAATATAAATATAAATATAAATATAAATATAAATATAAATATAAATATAAATATAAATATAAATATAAATATAAATATAAATATAAATATAAATATAAATATAAATATAAATATAAATATAAATATAAATATAAATATAAATATAAATATAAATATAAATATAAATATAAATATAAATATAAATATAAATATAAATATAAATATAAATATAAATATAAATATAAATATAAATATAAATATAAATATAAATATAAATATAAATATAAATATAAATATAAATATAAATATAAATATAAATATAAATATAAATATAAATATAAATATAAATATAAATATAAATATAAATATAAATATAAATATAAATATAAATATAAATATAAATATAAATATAAATATAAATATAAATATAAATATAAATATAAATATAAATATAAATATAAATATAAATATAAATATACATATAAATATAAATATAAATATAAATATAAATATAAATATAAATATAAATATAAATATAAATATAAATATACATATAAATATAAATATAAATATAAATATAAATATAAATATAAATATAAATATAAATATAAATATACATATAAATATAAATATAAATATAAATATAAATATAAATGTAAATGTAAATGTAAATTTTTTCAATATATCACGTCAAGGTAACCACCCCCCACGTGGTGGTTACCTTGACGTGGTGGTTACCTTGACGTGGTGTGGGGGCTTATGTTACAATGACTCAATAAGGCTAAGCTGACGGAAACTTTTTTTTTTAAGTTTCTGGTAGGGTCACCCTTGTCAGACAGGCTTGTGATGAGTAATGAACTAAATACTACCATAGTATTTTTTATTGGTGGGGTGGCAGACTCTAAAGAAACCTTTATACCACCGCGATGGGTCAACATAAAGATTTAACTACTCCAGGTGGTACCCACAAAAGTGGCAATCCACCCGCTTCGGCGGCTGAGGCAAGGATTCTGGAGGCCTCAATCCACGCAACCAACCCTGGTACGATGAACCTCTCTGCTCCTGTAGCAGAGAGGTCTCCTGTGATCTCCTGCGATCTTAAGGAAACCGGCCTTATACTTTGCTGTGACGCTAATGCTCAACACACTGTGTGGGGCAGCAGTAAATGCAACGCTCGAGGTACCAGACTCCTTGACTTCATCATGACCTCCAATCTGAACATTCACAACACTGGTAATAAACCCACTTTTGTGACTGCTAGAAGACAGGAAGTGATTGACCTTACTTTGTCTAACTGTAGACTGAGAGAGTCAATCTTTAACTGGAAGGTTCTTAAAGAAGATTCTTTATCGGACCACAGGTATATCGAGTTTCATACTGACCGAGAGGTGCTGCCCTCTATGACGGTAATAAACCCAAAAAAAAAGAACTGGGCACGCTTCAGACATGATCTTGAGAATTCCCTCAATATTCCTGTCAGAATTCGTACCAAAGAAAGTATTGAGACGTCCGTTCAAGTTATGAACGATGTCATAAATTCTAGTTTTGTACGAACATGTCCGGTACGAAAAACGTTATCTAGACCTCCCGTTCCTTGGTGGAACGCTTGTCTTGAAACCTTGCGCAAGGATTCCAGAAAGCTTCTAAATTGGGGCCTAAGGAGCAACTTAGACTCTGACTGGTTTCTTTATCGATCTAAGCAGAAAGAGTATAAGAAACGAATTCGTAAATCGAAAAGTGTTTCCTATAAAGACTTCTGCAGTAGCATCGAATCCTGCAGTGAGACTAGCAGATTGGTCAAGTTTCTTAAAAGAGACCGAACTGCTCGACTGGACTCACTGCGGAGACCTGATTGCTCGTATACTGAGTCTAAGACAGAGGCACTCAGTGTCCTAGTTGAGACTCACTTTCCGGGAAATCAAATCCACATAGGGCCTTTTTGCAATCCCAGCACTGGGGACTGCAATAACAACTCTAATGTGACAAAACATGACTGGCAGGTTGCCAGATTGGTTGTGTACGATGAAGCCATCCAATACGCATTGGTCACCTGGACCGGATGGCATCTACCCAGTCATGCTACAGGAAGGTATAACCCAATTGCTATCATGCCTAAAGAAGATCTTTAGAGCAAGTCTCGCATGGGCATACATTCCGACATCCTGGCGTTTAGTGAAAGTAGCCTTCATTCCTAAAGTTGGAAGCGAAGACTATTCCATAGCCAAGAGCTTCAGACCCATTAGTATGATGTCCTTCATACTAAAGTGTCTAGAAAGACTAGTTGAGCTGCACATCAGAAAAACATCGCTGTCAAGGTACCCACTATCATCAAGACAACATGCCTACCAACGTGGAAAATCCTGTGAAACAGCATTGCAACATCTGGTTGGCCGGATCGAGCATGCTTTTCAGAGGAAGATGTACGTGATGGGCATATTTGTTGACATCGAGGGTGCTTTTGATAATGCGACTTTTGATGGAATGTGTGACGCAGCTAGAAGGCATGGAATAGATGAAACATTGGTCAAATGGCTAAGGTCAATGCTAATGTTTAGGACCATCACTTCTGAGGCGGAGTGCGGTCAGTATATTATGGCAGGGGTGAATAGAGGTTGTCCTCAAGGAGGCGTTCTCTCCCCCCTGCTCTGGTGTATGCTGGTTGACTCTCTAGTCAACGATCTCGATGGACCAGGTGTCTATTTCCAGGCCTATGCAGATGATGTTGCCATTCTTGCCACAGGCTTTTCCCTCAATGAGGTCTGTGTTAAAACACAAAACTCATTGAACCGAATTGACAGCTGGTGTACTGCAAACGGACTTTCCGTCAACCCTCACAAAACAGGGATTGTTCTCTTCACTAGGAAAAGAATAATGACAGGATTATCTCTACCAGTACTTAAGGGTGTCACTATTCGTCTGTCTAACGAAGTAAAATATCTGGGCTTAACTCTAGATAGTAAACTATTTTGGACAAAACATGTTGAAAATAAAATTTCGCGAGCATTGAATGCCTTCTGGCAATGCAGAGGAATTTTTGGGAAGACATGGGGACTTTCGCCGAGCAAAACCTTATGGATTTACACGGCAATGATAAGACCGATGATATCATATGCATCGGTAGTCTGGTGGAACATGCTGTCGCGAAAATGCGTGACAACTAGTCTTGCCAAGATTCAGAGAACCGTGTGTCTGGGTGCCTTTCCCACTACACCTGGTCCAGCACTGAATGCAATCTTAAACCTACCACCACTTGACATCTTCATCAGAGGCGAAGCCATGAAAGGCTGCTGGAGACTAAAACGAGGTGGTTTCTGGTTTAATGTTCCCTGGAATATCTCTGACATTGCACTTGACACTCCATTAGACACCTGTCTACTGGAGATGCCCTCTGATGCAATGATAACAGAAATATTACCAAGACGAAATTTTGAGGTCTGCCAACCTGACATTCAAGACTGGCTAACGCCTGACTGTGAGCCAGGTAGAGGGTTACACCGCATTTTCACAGACGGCTCCAGAACCGATCAGGGATCTGGTGCTGGAGTGTTTGTGGAACCGGATGACCGCAGACTTCACTTCGCCTTAGGCGACAATGCCTAGGTATTTCAAGCCGAAGTCTATGCTATACTTATGGCTATGGACTACATTGCGGATAATAGATGGCAGAACAGGGCTATATCAGTTTGCAGCGATAGTCAGGCTGCTCTTATGGCTTTGAACAACCAAAATTGTACGTCAATGCAGATCACGTCTCAATTGTGTTGGTAAATACAATACACTGAAACTGATTTGGGTGCCGGGCCATAAAAGAGTTTCGGGCAATGAAACATCTGACGAACTAGCACGTGCTGGATCTGAGGATAGTCCATTTGGACCAGAACCTGTGCTTGGACTACCTGCATCTACGGGAAAATTCGTCATCAGCTCTTGGGTCGCCTCCGCACACAAGAGCAGATGGCTGAATGAGACGAAATGCAGATTCTCCAAGCTCATGACACCGACGATAACCAAAAGATCGGCCTCGTTTCTACTTTCCTTAAGTAGAAAGGAGTGCAGAAAACTGACGGGACTTCTAACGGCACACAACGCATGTGAAAAACACATGAACGCAATCGGCCTGGCCGAAAGCTCCTTATGTTCTGCCTGCTACGAAGAAACTGGCACCACAGAGCAATATCTCTGTGACTGTCCAGCATTTTCTAGAATTAGAAGGCAGATCTTTGGCACAGACGTGATGAGAGAGGATCAGCTTCACTCTCTATCACACAATAGCCTTCTTGGATTCAATAATGAATCTAAGAAGTATCATTAAAAACCAGGGAACTGGATCACAGCACAATGGATATAACCCTGTCTGAGTGCTGTGGCTCTATTTTTTTATCCCACATTAAAAAAAAAAAAGGGGAATTTTTATCATGATTTAAACTGAAACGTGGGGCGGTATATTGGATCCTAAAATTTCGCATTAAAAACTTTTTGTATTAAAAAATATTTTTTATTCCATATTATTTTTATTTTATTTATTTTTATGATATTCATTTCTATTAATTGTGTTCAGATTTTTTTTTCTTGGATATAAATTCTTAAATTGCCATACTATATTTGGCTATATCTCGTCCTTTGAAAACTACACCTTGTATCCCGCTATCTTTTCGTTTTTATAAGAATTTTTTGTTTGAAAAATTTGCCAAATCCTTTTCGGTAGAAAAATCCACAGGGCTTTATCGTTTTCATTAATTAAATGAAGAGAAATGGTCTCCCCATATTGTGTTTCTTTAACTTTACATCCTGTTATGGAATACACAACTCTTATTTTAAGCGAGTCCACTTTTGTATATCCAACACCTGTAGCACTGTTAACGTCATTAAATTGATTTAGGTGCGACATTCTTTATTGAAGTTTATTGGAGGATACCATATGAAACTTCTAATTTGTGGAAGCATTATATATGAATTTTCATAACCCTAAATAAATGCTAAAATAATATGATGGTGAGAGAAAAACACAGCAGAAATTAGTTCAATCAATAAATAAAAGCTGTCAATTAATATAAGTAATTCCATGACACAGAGTGAGATAAAAAAATACATAATAATTATTTTTATATATCTTTTTTTTTTCAAAAAATTATTTAATAGTCATTTTTTTATTTTTATTGTATTCTTCCTCTGATTTTTGTGCTATTTCAAAAACGCTGAATAAAAGTAATATCATCTAGACAATCGGTTGTAGATTCCTCGATGCATCGATGTCCCGAAAAACGGCCGGTGAGCTTCATAATCCAGTCTACATCACTCTCAGAGATATCTTCATCATCTAATAAACCGGCTCCAAGTTGTTTTGGAGATCAAGAATAATCAGTATAATCTTCAGTGTCCAAAAAATTCTGAGCTGGATTTGAGAAATACTGTTTTTGGGGGTGTTTGACCTAACAGTTTGCGATGGATCTTATAATTTCGTCGCCTCCGTGGTAATTAGGGTTTCACTTCTATTGTTGTTTATTGATGGTGCTGCTCCCTGATCCATATATTCTGCATTGTCCAGAATATTTTGAGCGCGTTAGATTTCACAAATACTTTCTTGGGTGCATCCCGGACTTTTAATTGGTGATGGATCGCATGGTTGTGTTAATTCCAGGTCATCATCAGCGTCGATTGAAATAATATCTTCATCTAGTTGGATTCTGCGTTATAACAGGATTTAAAGTAAAATATGTCAGAATTAACTAGAATAGTAAACGTAGAATAAATATAAAAAGCTGAACCTCAGTTCTTCCCCCATATTTAAAATATTTGCACACCGAAGCGGACCACCCTATCCCGACACAATGAAGTACAAAAAATTTATCAATTTTCGTAGCTATTCTTAAAATGAAAATCGACATTGACACTTTACTTTCATTAAGTATTGCAAAGCAACTAGTAATTAATGGTTTTTTACATATTCGGGACATGCTACATGTCCAGCGCATTCCCATGTCACATGTCCGCTTCAGCATGTTATCGGAACACTTGCACACATTTCGGAACACTTCCAAAATTCAATTGTGGAAAGTTGCGTTAGATCCATTTACTTTGCAGTACTAAATAAAGCACGAACAAAATAAAACTTGATTCATTTGTTTTAATCTTAATGTCTGCACCTTTTAGAACATATTATCTCCTTACGTTCATACATGCTTAACAGCGCAAAAATACGCTACTTTGTTTGGTGAAAATTACTAGAAAGTAGTGACAAAAATCACGCGAATTTCATGAAATTATTAAAAACACACTATTAATGTTTCAAACACACTGCAGCTGTTTTTGCAATATTTATTTTAGCATATGACAAAAAAAAAAGAGTGAAATTGAATACATTTATAGTAGTACTATTTGTTTGTTCCTGCTACAAGTACTTTAGATTTTGACATATGTTATGTACATATTTAAACGATGTATAAGTGTACCTGGGGGTCGATTCTCGATCTGTGAAGCGGTGATGTAATAAACATTTTCACAAAAGTAAATAATGCGATTCTTATTCTAAATGTGAAAACATTGAGGTGAACTTTGTGTTGTGTTTTGTAAATGATATTTTATGTCAAATAAATTTGTCAAAATTAAATATATATAAATAACAAAAGAATTTATTTAGATTTAAGACAAAATTAATAAAAACATAGGTATAAATAGTGTGGATTAAAATAATTTTGTGCTATTGCATATATTTAAAAATCATTAAAAAAGTACAAGTGAAACAAAATTTTTAAAAGTGCAAGTGTGTGCCTAGAAAAAGAAGTTAAATAATATAATAATTGTTTTTATGCTAGTTTTAATGCATTTGTTACTCAAATTAAGAGGCACATATGAGCGATGATGAGTGCAATCGCATGCATTATGCGGCGAAACATAGGTTTTTTTCTTTTAAAAAATAAAGGAGAAACTCAATAACAAAACTCGCTACAATGTGCCTTGGACCTAAATGTTTTAGGCAGGACCACATCTTGTTCTTGCACCTTCTTATAATCATCACTATATGTACAAATGTTTTGCGGACATTTTAGACAATTATATCGTTAATGCCCTTTGTTCTTCTTATATGATAAGAACCGATTAAAGACCTTTACAAATTCACAATTTAGATGCATATTTATTTAATATATGTTAGAAAACTATTTTCAATAAATACATCGGATTCCATCGAATCATAAGCCGCATTATGCATTAGCAGCTTTCTACATTCGTTTGGATATCATCAATATACTGTTAATACATTACACTTATCATTTCTATTACTCCTATATGAATCACACATATGTGCTATTTTGAATGGCATACTCAGTTTATTCATATGGCGTAACGTTCTTATGGCATTTGTAATTTAAGGCGCTTATCAGCCATTTCTTAGAATAAAAATATATAGAAGGTAGATTAAAAACTAGTTTTTATTTAATTAAGTTTAATATACAAACTAATGCCTATATTCGAATATGATTTCAAGGTATTTGCAAATAAACTTCAAATGTTTTTATTATTTTAGACTAGTTTTGGATATATTTTTAGAAATTAGGACTGCGAGGTGGACAGCGAGCCGAAAGGTCCCCAGTTCAAGCCTGGACTGGGGCTTACAACATCTGTTCATAGAAACATTTTTCTATACCGCGCTACCTCTCGTCAGTAAATGGCAAACCTACGAGATTAAACCATTGCCTATGAAAAGCTCCCACCCGGCGTTCTGATTCGGAAATAAACAGTAGATCCCACCACTTTGAGTACAAATATAACACGCACAGCTCAAAATGGTGAGAGAGCTCGGCCGAAGTTCTATACCAAACTATTATTATTATAATTAGGATTTAGTTAGTCCAAACTAATAATCAAAATTACTATTTTTTCTATGTCTTCTATATTTTTAATAAACTTCAATCACTTGAAAAGAGTCTAATACTGTGATTGCAATTTTCTTAAAAACATAACAAATTTAAACAAAAAAAAATCACTGAGTAAGCCGTTAAAATTACTACCCGCGAATAATATAGAATTAGTGTATAAAATGCATATTGAAACATTTATTTGTTATTTTAAACTCTTTCTGCTTATCAGTTTTTTCTCTATTTTGAATTTATACCGTCATCACTTTGCACATTTGAAATCAAATATCAAACTCTTAATTAAATTTCACGAACCCAAACATAGTGTCAAACGAGAATCAGATTTTATATGAAGCTGTGAAAAAGCTCTTCACTTCACCGCTTCACAGATCGAGAATTGAGCCCCTGGTGGCAGTACCCATTGCAAAAGTAATAATCAGTGGAATTTTTAGATGTCACGTGTACTTTAATACAAACCAGTTTCTGTATAAATGTATGTATGTTTAACGAGTTTATTTGGTTATTTTATTAATTTTTTAATACCATATGTTGATATAGTTTTTATTTATTTTTAATAAATAATTGATTTAATTGTCAAAAAAAATGATACAGCAAAATTTCCCAATCAGACCTATTCTATATATCGGAATTAATTTATGTATATTGTTCAATTTACTTACTTAAATGGCCATTAGAACCGTGGAGCGATCTTGGCCGCTGAGATGAATCCGCGCCAGTCGCTTCTTCTTTGTGCGCGCTGACGCCTGTTATATATACCAAGCGTTGCCAGGTTTGGTCTTTCTAACGCTGATTTGGACGCCCTCTTCTACGCGGACCACCTTCGAGTCTCGATTCAAGCACCTTCTTAGCTGAAGTGTTTTCGTTCGACATGACCTAGACAGCGAAGCCGCTGGATCTTGATGCGCTTGACTTTGTCAATGTCGTCGAATAACTCATACAGCTCATGGTTCATCCTGATTCGATACTCGATGGCAAATCAGATTGGGCCAAATTTTTTAGGGAGAATCTTTCTCTCGAACGCTCCCAATATTCTCTCATCGGTGGAGGTCAGCGTCCATGTTTCTGCACCGGTAAGTAGGACGGGCATGAAGAGTGACTCGTAGAGCGTTGTTTTTGTTCGGCGAGAGAGTGCAAGAGTTATTCTCCTTTTAATCTCTACTTCTCAATCTGTGAAATTGCTGTCATCATCACCGGTCAGCAGTTTAGAGAAGCGATCTCCCATATCTTCAGTGTACTCTGGATATCTGTCACTAGATTCCCGTTCTCATCTTTACAAGAAGAGGCTCCGAATTTTGAACCTCCGGCTAGGCGTCTTATTTTCTCGAAGTATTTTCGAGCCTGATTCCTCTCCCCATGCATCTCAATCTCCTCACACTCTCTTTCTTTTTTTACGCCTGAAAAGACGTCTCTTTTCTCTTTGTATCGAGATGAAGAGTGCTTTGTCTAAGCAGGTGTGAGAGTCGAGTGGAAAAGGCTTGCGTTATCTGTTGTGATTGCAGCTTTCCGTCAATCACAACATGATCAATTTGGTTTCGAGTTTTTTGATCGGGCGACAACAATGTGGCCTTATGAATATCGAAATGTTCGAATCTAGTGCTACTAACTACCATGTTTCGTGCTGCGGCGAAGTCAATTAGCCTCGTTCTGTTATCGGAAGTGTTGACATGGAGGCTAAAGTTTCCGATTGTGGGACTATAGATGGCTTCTCTGTCCACCTTTGCGTTGAAGTCGCCTAACACGATTTTGATATCGTTGCGGGAGCATCGCTCGTATGCGTTGTAGAATCGCTTTATTGTTCAGGAGATGACAGTTTATATCACATTAAAGAGGCCTGCCTTACATATGGTCTAAAACACATTTCTATCAAATTTCATCCAAATCGATCAAGTACTTTTTGAGTTGTTTTTTATGCGCTCTTTCTCGCACATTGCCTCAGTGCCCTGAATGATTTTTCGTCTCTTTCTAACACATTGTTTAGTACGCTTGAGCTTTCGTCTCATTTATTCTTGTTGATTGCTTGCACTATGGGGAAAATTACATCTTTTCGTAACAATATGCATAATTAAATTTTGTTTTATTCTGAATTAATAAAGTTTTAATTGTGTCATTGCAGCTCTGCTATATGGTCTTCGAACAAGCTTTTTGAAATGTGCTGGTGCTTATATTTGTGTGCAAAAAATCAAAATAAAAATACAACATTGGATCTAGTTACATCATTCCACTTATTAATTTGTTGTATTGATTTAATATATACTAATGTTCTTGCTGAGAAAAGAATGGACTTGATTAATTCTGACTTCAAAGGGTTGCCAAAGAACTGGACAACGATAGAATTTGATTATAGTAAAATTGATTTGTATTGCATAATTAATTCGCTATGTGTTACAAATGGAGCGCTCCCTAACGAAGCAAAACACATGAAGGAAAATGCGTGGAAAACAATTATTTCCGAATTTTTTAAAACTGGTGTAATTATATATATAATATTAACAATTTTTTAAAAAATTATTTAAGCATGTATATTTCAGACAATCTATGGAGATGAAAACTTACTTTTGGGTATTGTTTCAAATCAGAACTTTGAACGTAACTTAAAATCGTTCAATACTTCATACGAACAGTATGTTTTGTCCGTAGGTGAAATTGATGAGAGAATATTACTAAATATTTCAAATTGTCGAAGGGTTAACAATATAGGTAAGACTTTTTTTTCTATGTCTTTATATTTTTTTTCTCTCTCTATTGTAAAATGAAAGACTACTAGCTTGATCGAGAGTATCTTTATTACTAATTTATTTGAATACAAAAATGTCATAACCTAGCAATGTACTCAGGTTGCATTAATATATATTAATGCTGATTCGAAAGTTCTTGAGACTATGTATTCGGTACAAATAGTGCATATTCATATATAATAATAGTTTGGGGTTACAGTCCTGGCCGAGGTCTCTCACAGTTTAATGTCGACTCCGAACGGTGTGTGAAAGCTCTTCATATGCAATGTTTAGTCTTGTAGGTTTGGCATTGACTGCCGAGAGGTAGCGCGGTATAGAAATTTGTTTTCTATGAAAATATGTTGTTGCTCCAGCACAGATGTGAACATTGGACCAACGCACTGACCTCTGAGCTACCGGCGTACATTCACACTAAGAAAAAAGTGACGTAATAAAATTAAATAAAATCAATTTAAATTTAATTTAAATACTTTTGTAATAAAAAAAAGTAATACTCTATACAAAAATATATAACGTGCGTATTTAATTTCAAATTAAATAAAAAGTATTTAATTTTATTACGTATAAAAAAAAATCCTTATTTCAAAAAAAATATATTATAGAAATATTTTAAACATTATTAAAATTTTGTTTTTTGAAAGTAACCACGACAAAATTATGTAATACGTGGGCATGTGTCCAATCCATAGAACCATCGTGAGTGATAAAAAATTTCGAAAAAATTAATAATTTTATCTTTTCCTAACCTTCTTTACATGAAATAAATAGTTTTAAAATACCAATTGACAAGTTTATGATCTTGTTATTAAATTAAAACTTTATTATCCTAATAAAAACTTTATTATCTCAATAAAAACTTTATTATCTTAATAAAAAGTAATAAAAAATATTTACTTCAAATTTTATTACCTACGTAATAAATTTAAATAAAAAGTATTTACTTAAAATTTTATTACGTACGTAATAAATTTAAATAAAAAGTATTTACTTCAATTTTAAATATAAAGTATTTAAATTAGATAAAAAAGACAGCGGGTGAAAAACGTGTCGAAAAGTATTTAAATTTATTACTTTTTTATTTAATTTTATTACTATTTTCCCTTAGTGTATTGTTAGTTAAATTGAATTAATAATGTTCAATTACTTACTTACTTAAATGGCCCTTACAACCGCGCCAGTCGGATCTGCTTTGCGCGCGCTGACGCCAGTTAGAAATACCAAGCGTTGCCAGGTTGTCCTCAACTTGGTCTTTCCAACGCAGATTTGGACGCCCTCTTCTACGCTGTCCACCTTCGAGATTCGATTCAAGCACCTTCTTGGCTGGAGTGTTTTCATCCATTTGTTCGACATGACCTAGCCAGCGAAGCCGCTGGATCTTGATGCGCTTGACTATGTCAATGTCGTCGAAAAACTCATACAGCTAGCTCGTGGTTCATCCTGATTCGATACTCGTTAGCAAAGCAGATAGGGCCAAAGATATTACGGAGAATCTTTCTCTCGAACACTCCCAGTACTCTCTCATCGGTGGTGGCCAACGTCCATGTTTCTGCACCATAAAGTAGGACGGGCATGATGAGTGACTTGTAGAGCGTTATTTTTGTCCGGCGAGAGAGGGCTCTGCTTCTCAATTGCCTACTGAGCCCAAAGTAGCACCTGTTGGCAAGAGTTATTCTCCGTTTGATCTCCAGGCTGACGTCGTTGTTGCTGTTTACGCTGGATCCCAGATAGACGAAGTCCTTCACAATGTCGAACTTGTGGGTGTCAAAATCAGCTTTTTGTCCAAGACGCACGGACTCTTTTTTGCTTGTTGACACAAGGAACTTCGTCTTGTCCTCGTTCACCGCTAGGCCCATTCGACGCGACTCTTTCTCCAATCTGGAGAATGCTGCGCTGACTGCTCGTGTGCTCCTGCCAATAATATCAATATCGTCGGCATATGCGAGCAGCATGACACTTTTGTTGAGGATAGTGCCGCTTTGACGGAGTTCGGCAGCTCGAACTATTTTCTCCATCAATAAGTTAAAAAAGTCGCACGATAGGGAGTCACCCTGTCTGAAACCTCGTTCGGTATGAAATGGCTCGGAGAGGTCTTTTCCTATTCTCACTGAGCAACGTGTGTTGCTCAGGGTCTACCGAACTCAGACATTGCGGCGTATAATCGTTCCCTTATCGGAGTATCGAAGGCGGCTTTATAGTCGATCAGTTTTTCTAGGGTCTTTTCCTGGATGCAATGTGAAAATCTGATCTATGGTGGATTTTCCAGGTCTGAAGCCGCACTGATAAGGTCCAATCAGTCTGTTGACGATGGGCTTCAGTCTTTCACATAATACGCTCGATAGAACCTTGTATGCGATATTGAGTAGGCTGATCCCACGGTAGTTGGCGCAGATAGTGGGATCACCTTTCATAAGGATTGGGCAGAGTACACTGAGGTTCCAGTCACTTGGCATGCTTTCATCCGACCATATTCTGCTTACGAGCTCGTGCATGCTCTCTTTAGCTCTTCGGCTCCGGTCTTAAACAATTCAGAAGGCAGGCCATCAGCACATGCGGCTTTGTTGTTTTTCAGCCGAGCAATGGCTGTTCTGACCTCGTCATGGTCGGGTGGCGGAATCTCAACGTCGTCATCAAGTACTGGGGTTGCCGGGTTTACTTCTCTATCGGTGGAATTGCGGTCATCATCACCGGTCAGCAGTTTAGAGAAGTGATCCCTCCATATCTTCACTGTGCTCTGGATATCTGTGACTAGATTCCCTTTTTCATCTTTACAAGAAGAGGCTCCGGATTTTGAACCTCCGGCTAGGCGTCTTATTTTCTCGAAGAATTTTCGAGCCTCATTCCTGTCCCCATGCATATCAATCTTCTCACACTCACGTCTTTCTGCCTCGCTTTTTTTACGCCTGAAAAGACGTCTCTCTTCCCTTCTCTTCTCTTTGTATCGCTCCTTCGCAGCTCGCGTAGCTACTGACTGCAGGGTGGATTTGTACGCTTCTCTGCAGTGGCCGCGCGACTCTCTTGGTCATACCACTGATTCCTCAGGGGGCGTTGGAATCCAAGCACCTCTTCGGCAGCCGTACGCATAGAGCAGGAGATATGATTCCACTGCGCGCTTATATCATCGAGAGGAGGAGTGCTTTGTTTAAGCAGGTGGTGAGAGTCGAGTGGAAAAGGCTTGCGTTGTCCGTTGTGATTGCAGCTTTCCGACGTCTAGCTTTCTCTGCGTTTGGTTCCTTACGTTCTTGGCAGCGCTTAAGCGCGTGCGGACCTTGGCTGCTACAAGGTAATGATCCGAGACCATATTGGCACCACGGATAGTGCGTACGTCCATCATAGTGCGTACGTCCGGCCCTTCCGTCAAGCACAACGTGATCAATTTGATTTCGCTTTTTTTGATCGGGCGACAACCATATGGCCTTGTGGATATCGAAATGTTCGAATCTAGTGCTACTAACTACCATGTTTCGTGCTGCGGCGAAGTCGATTAGCATCGTTTCGTTATCGGAAGTGTTGGCATGGATAGATGGCTCTCTGTCCACCTCTCTCGTGGCGGGTACAGCGCTCGTATGCGTTGTCTAGAAGCGCTCTTTTGTCTCATCATCTTTCTCGTTCTTCGGAGCGTGTGCACAAATTAGGCTAATGTTGAAATATTTTCCCTTAATGCGAATTGTTGCCAGTCTTTCGTCCACGGGAGTGAACCTAGAGACAAGGTGGCGGAGTCTCTTGCCGACCACAAATCCACATCCAAATTCGTGTCTCTCCGCATGGCAGCTGTATTAGATATAACAGGACGCTTGTTTCGAGCAGCCCTGTCCCGTCCATTGCATTTCCTGGATAGCGGTGATGTCAGCCAGCTGGATAGAGGCACCTTCCCTATAAAGGGTCCGGACATTCCAGGTGCATATCCGTAAATCATGGTCCTTAAAACGTTTGCGTGGGTCGTCATCGTGGTAATCTTTTGTGTTTTCATGGGACCCAAACCCAACGCACGAACCCTCTCTCTGAGTGAGATGTTCGCCATTCACTTTAGCCGACTTCTACACCGGATGGTGTAGAGCGTCGTTTCCAGGGGCTTCCGCGCGGAGGACTTCCACCGAAGTAGAAACGTCGCCATTTGACAATTTGAGAAATGGTGACCAGTGAGTTGACTTGAGACGACACCGACAAGGATTGAAGCGCACAGACACGTTGCATTTTGATAATCGCCCCCATAGCCCCCAATTTGGGACCACGGCTGTAAGTAATAGATGGAACAACAAAGACAGCGTAGCAGCGCTTATTGTGGCTTTGAAAGGTGGTACAGCCGAAGTATTTCATACTCTTCCAGAAAGTGATAGAAACAGTTACACAGCGGTTATGTCTGCACTGCAACGCAAATACGGCAGTGATCACATGAAGCAAATCTACAGAATGGAACTAAAGGGTCGAATGAAAATAAATGACGAAACACTGCAGGCATATGCAGCGGACGTTGGGAGACTTGCACATTTGTCGTACGCAGTTTCATCAAGTGATTTCATAGAAAAGTACAAGATAAATGCGTTCGTTGATGGCATTCGTGATACAAAATATGGTACATTTTAATCAATCTTTAAACTTAAACGAGTCAGTTCTTCGGGACTTGATCTGACTCCCATAAGCAATTGCACCATGATCTCCATTTCACAAAATGATAGACATTCGAATATTTTAACTGTCAAAGAGCTAATTGATCGTGCAACATTTATGGATACATAGCTTCAGACTCAATAATAAGAAGTAACCTGATTACAGAAGAAATGGAACCGCTTATAAACCGGTGGAACCGGAATAAAATTGCGAACAGCGACAGGTGAAGAGGCCCCAATCAAGAAAGCGCTCAATAAATCAATCTGCAGATGAACCCAGATATGAAGACATGATCATGTCCAAAATAAAGTAAATTTAATCAATCTTTAAACTAAAACGAGTCAGTTCTTCGGGGAACGATCTGACTCCCCTAACCGATTGCCCCCAGAATCTCCATTTCACAAATTGCTCGAAAGCCAAATAGCTTAACTGTCGACTCATTGATTATACAGCATATATGGTAACTTTGGATACGGGAGCTTCACACTCAATAATAAGAAGTAACCTTGTTAAGGACGAAGTAGAGTCGCTTATAAGAATAAGATTGCAAACAGCTACATATGAAGATGCCCCTATCAAAGGAAAAATTACCAAAAAATTCACAATTGGTACTACGACAGTTAAACATGATTTTATAGTGGCGGTAATAGTAGACGAAATAATACTTGGCATGTACTTAATGATAAGGAACGGTTTCATACTAAATCTAACAAGAAAAATTTTGAATTATGCTAACACGGAGATCCAACTAAACATTGATTGTGATTAAAGCCTGCAAAATGAAACAAGTTATTGCTCATAAAAATAGAAAAATGCCACCTAATTCAGAAGCAATTGTTTGGGCGAAATTAAATGGAGATTGTGAGATAAGCAAGTTGTGGGTTATAGAAGCGAATGATGAGCAAATGCGCAGAAGTAATATTGTTGCCGGAAGAACATTGGTAGAAGCGACAAAAGCCAAAGTTGTTCCAAAAAGAGTTCTAAACACAGAAAACTCGTCCAAATTAATTAAAAGGGAACATAGGTAGGTGTCAAGAGGTAACTCCGATAATAAATTGTGAAACAAGTCAATCAAAAATCAATGCTATACTGCAAGTAGATAATATATCTGCTCAAACTTTTATAAAAGAGTGCACTAAGGATTTGACTGCCAAAAAAATGAGTAAAGTACAACAACTAATTGATAAACACTGGTTTGTATTCGCTGCTATACGCCATACGACGGGAGAACTTCCATCGTAAAACACTGGTGATTCTAAACCAATTGGTCAAGCACCGAAAAGAGTACCACTTGCCAAACAGGACGAGGTGACTCATTTAGTCGATGAGATGGACAAAAATGGTGTCGTGAAACTATCATAAAGTCCATGGAGCTCACCAGTGGTGTTGGTTAAAAAAGGATGGTAGTACTCGGTTTTGCGTTGATTACCGAAAGTTAAATGATGTAACCAAGAAAGCTAGCTATCCATTTTCTATAATCGACGATACCTTGGATACACTCTCTAATGTAAAATGATTTTCTACGTTGGACTTGCTAAGCGGTTACTGGCAAGTAGAAATCGATAAGAACGATCGAGAAAAAACTGCATTCAGTACTGGCGATGGACTATGGCAATTTCTATTTGGACTATGCAATGCCCCAGCAACAATCGAGCAGTTAATGGAGCACGTATTAAAAGGTTTACACTGGAAAACATGCCTGGTATACCTTGATGACATAATTGTTGTGGGTAAAAATTTCAACGAACATCTAAGAAATCTAGAGGAAGTTTTTCTTCGATTGGAAAGTGCAGGACTGAAACTTAGCCCTAGAGACAAGGTGGCGGAGTCTCTTGCCGACCACAAATCCACATCCAAATTCGTGTCTCTCCGCATGGCAGCTGTATTAGATATAACAGGACGCTTGTTTCGAGCAGCCCTGTCCCGTCCATTGCATTTCCTGGATAGCGGTGATGTCAGCCAGCTGGATAGAGGCACCTTCCCTATAAAGGGTCCGGACATTCCAGGTGCATATCCGTAAATCATGGTCCTTAAAACGTTTGCGTGGGTCGTCATCGTGGTAATCGGTCGTTATCCGTGGCTTCTTTTGTGTTTTCATGGGACCCAAACCCAACGCACGAACCCTCTCTCTGAGTGAGATGTTCGCCATTCACTTTAGCCGACTTCTACACCGGATGGTGTAGAGCGTCGTTTCCAGGGGCTTCCGCGCGGAGGACTTCCACCGAAGTAGAAACGTCGCCATTTGACAATTTGAGAAATGGTGACCAGTGAGTTGACTTGAGACGACACCGACAAGGATTGAAGCGCACAGACACGTTGCATTTTGATAATCGCCCCCATAGCCCCCAATTTGGGACCACGGCTGTAAGTAATAGATGGAACAACAAAGACAGCGTAGCAGCGCTTATTGTGGCTTTGAAAGGTGGTACAGCCGAAGTATTTCATACTCTTCCAGAAAGTGATAGAAACAGTTACACAGCGGTTATGTCTGCACTGCAACGCAAATACGGCAGTGATCACATGAAGCAAATCTACAGAATGGAACTAAAGGGTCGAATGAAAATAAATGACGAAACACTGCAGGCATATGCAGCGGACGTTGGGAGACTTGCACATTTGTCGTACGCAGTTTCATCAAGTGATTTCATAGAAAAGTACAAGATAAATGCGTTCGTTGATGGCATTCGTGATACAAAATATGGTACATTTTAATCAATCTTTAAACTTAAACGAGTCAGTTCTTCGGGACTTGATCTGACTCCCATAAGCAATTGCACCATGATCTCCATTTCACAAAATGATAGACATTCGAATATTTTAACTGTCAAAGAGCTAATTGATCGTGCAACATTTATGGATACATAGCTTCAGACTCAATAATAAGAAGTAACCTGATTACAGAAGAAATGGAACCGCTTATAAACCGGTGGAACCGGAATAAAATTGCGAACAGCGACAGGTGAAGAGGCCCCAATCAAGAAAGCGCTCAATAAATCAATCTGCAGATGAACCCAGATATGAAGACATGATCATGTCCAAAATAAAGTAAATTTAATCAATCTTTAAACTAAAACGAGTCAGTTCTTCGGGGAACGATCTGACTCCCCTAACCGATTGCCCCAGAATCTCCATTTCACAAATTGCTCGAAAGCCAAATAGCTTAACTGTCGACTCATTGATTATACAGCATATATGGTAACTTTGGATACGGGAGCTTCACACTCAATAATAAGAAGTAACCTTGTTAAGGACGAAGTAGAGTCGCTTATAAGAATAAGATTGCAAACAGCTACATATGAAGATGCCCCTATCAAAGGAAAAATTACCAAAAAATTCACAATTGGTACTACGACGATTAAACATGATTTTATAGTGGCGGTAATAGTAGACGAAATAATACTTGGCATGTACTTAATGATAAGGAACGGTTTCATACTAAATCTAACAAGAAAAATTTTGAGTTATGCTAACACGGAGATCCAACTAAACATTGATTGTGATTAAAGCCTGCAAAATGAAACAAGTTATTGCTCATAAAAATAGAAAAATGCCACCTAATTCAGAAGCAATTGTTTGGGCGAAATTAAATGGAGATTGTGAGATAAGCAAGTTGTGGGTTATAGAAGCGAATGATGAGCAAATGCGCAGAAGTAATATTGTTGCCGGAAGAACATTGGTAGAAGCGACAAAAGCCAAAGTTGTTCCAAAAAGAGTTCTAAACACAGAAAACTCGTCCAAATTAATTAAAAGGGAACATAGGTAGGTGTCAAGAGGTAACTCCGATAATAAATTGTGAAACAAGTCAATCAAAAATCAATGCTATACTGCAAGTAGATAATATATCTGCTCAAACTTTTTTAAAAGAGTGCACTAAGGATTTGACTGCCAAAAAAATGAGTAAAGTACAACAACTAATTGATAAACACTGGTTTGTATTCGCTGCTATACGCCATACGACGGGAGAACTTCCATCGTAAAACACTGGTGATTCTAAACCAATTGGTCAAGCACCGAAAAGAGTACCACTTGCCAAACAGGACGAGGTGACTCATTTAGTCGATGAGATGGACAAAAATGGTGTCGTGAAACTATCATAAAGTCCATGGAGCTCACCAGTGGTGTTGGTTAAAAAAGGATGGTAGTACTCGGTTTTGCGTTGATTACCGAAAGTTAAATGATGTAACCAAGAAAGCTAGCTATCCATTTTCTATAATCGACGATACCTTGGATACACTCTCTAATGTAAAATGATTTTCTACGTTGGACTTGCTAAGCGGTTACTGGCAAGTAGAAATCGATAAGAACGATCGAGAAAAAACTGCATTCAGTACTGGCGATGGACTATGGCAATTTCTATTTGGACTATGCAATGCCCCAGCAACAATCGAGCAGTTAATGGAGCACGTATTAAAAGGTTTACACTGGAAAACATGCCTGGTATACCTTGATGACATAATTGTTGTGGGTAAAAATTTCAACGAACATCTAAGAAATCTAGAGGAAGTTTTTCTTCGATTGGAAAGTGCAGGACTGAAACTTAGCCCAAAAAATGCTCACTTTTCAAGAAAGAAGTTAAGTATCTGGTCACCGAGTTACCGCTGAAGGAGTGCATACCGATACGAATAAAATAGTTGCAGTAAAGGAGTGGCCCAGACCGCAAAACCTACATGACCTACGAAGTTTCTTGGGACTCTGTACTTAATACCGGCGATTTGTTCCAGGTTTTGCTAATGTTGCTAGCAGTCTTCACAAATTGACAAGGAAAAACCGAAGTTTTCAATGGGGCGATGATCAAGAAAATGCCTTTTTGAAATTAAAAGAACTAATTTGTTCGGCTTCAATTCTGCCATATCCTATTCCAGGTGAAAAATTTGTACTTGACACAGATGCAAGTTGATTCGGAATAGGCGGAATTCTCTCTCAAGGTATCAATGGACAATAAAAAGTGATCGTATGTTACAGTCAAACCTTGTCCAATCCCGAACGAAATTGAGCTTCTTGCTGTAATTGAAAGTGTGAAAAATGTCCATAAGTATCTGTACGGACAACTGTTCAACTTGAGAACGGATCACGCAGCACTAAGATTATTACTTTAGTTCAAAGATCCAGATGGCCAAATTGCGCTTTGGATAGAGCGATTACAGAGCTACGATTTCACCATCGAACATCGTAAAGGAGGACATCATGGAAATGCTGAATGTTTTACGCCATAAAAAATGGACTCTGGAACATAAGTTCGGAAATATGTCATATTCTTAAAAAGGATTATGTAGGAAGTGGACTTAGAAGTTTTCTGATTGAAAAAATTTTTGGGATAGTTTTGCGTATTGCCAAAATAGCTATATACACCAAATTTTATCCTTATATGATGCAAAAGTTCAAAAGTATAACGTATATTGTTAAAAAGATTAATGGAATCATACAAACTGATGCTGTCAGTTTGACATTTTATTTTTATTCACCACTTTTCTGAGATACTCTTCCAAAGTCTGAATGATTTTCTCTACCATGCCGTCAGATTGCGATTGCAAAGGTGTTGTTCGTGTTTTGTTTATGTTGAGTAATTTGCATACTTTTTTAAATCCTATATACTCATAATTTTTACCTTGATCTGAATGCAATTTAAACGGTACTTCTAATGGGATATTCAGTTATTAACTAACGCATCATCAACTACATCTTCTTGATTCGGCATCGGATAGACTTCAGGCCACTTGCTGAAATAGTCAATGACGACAAGCACATACTTATTCACTGTATCACTAATGGAAAACGGCCCAACTATATCCATGGAAATACTACTATTGACAATAGTTTTCACTTCACAGCACAATGAGAATCACAAATGTGGTGAATTAATGATAAAATCTTTTCAATTCACGATAACGCAGATCCATAGCCATAGTCCATCGCCAGTACTGAATGCAGTCTTCACTCGATCACAAAAATATTTTGCATTAGAGAGTGTGTCCAATGCAGTAAAAAAAACTCGAGCGATAATACGGACAATCAACTGCATACACTCAACACCCGAGAACCTCTCCACCGAACGAAACCAACACCTGATTTTTTTTTTTGAAAATAACAAAACGAAATTCAATAACTTATTCGGTCCAAGTTCAATAGCCAGTTTGAAAATCACAGTAACAACATACAACACAAGCTAATGTGGTAGCTGGCGCAGTTTTACGTACATGCACAATATAATTCCCGTGTGCTTTGTCACAAATGGCACTCAAAAGATGCTTGTTCGATTGCACTAGACATAGTTTGGAAACGTAGTGTTCTTGTTGTGTATTTTTGTACAGCTAATTGCCGAAAGGTGAATTGCAGCAACAACAGTACGCTGAAACCTGATCACCTTACGGGCGTATACCCGAACGCCTTATACTAGTATTGTATAGTTTTTTTATTTTACACTGACTAACCGCCCAACGTCTTACCTTCGGCTAACACCCAAACGCCATACCGTCGGCTAAAACCCGAACAGCAGTATTGATCGCCGACGTTATCTTCGGATCGTGTTACATACTCCTCTCGACCAACACAAATATAAGGAACCTGGCAACTCGTATTTGAATTATATATTAATTATGTACCTGTACATTAGACTGATTCAAATTTGTATGAAAAATCTAGAACTATTTTTTCTTTCGCTCCGCGTCGACTTTCTGAAACTAGGACCTCTAAAACTGAGAACAAGTTTTTAAAACAAAAAAAAAAAAAATGATCCTGTGATATTGCACAAAGAGCTTAAAGGGCATTTTTGAGCTTTTAATGATTATTTTCAATTAAATTATTGTTACACCAAGTATAAACAGATATCACTAAATTTTATTTTTTTATTTAATTTAAAATCACTTAGTGAAATTATGATTTTTTAAATAATAAAGTTTTAGTTAACCGTTAAAATTTCATGACTTGCCAAACACGAAAAATGTCGATTTTTTTTTTACTATAGTAATTTTAACGGTCGAAATTTTTCTAATTTTATTCTAACGAGTTTGGGATAACATTTTTGTATTATTGCACATACAATTATCTTTAAAATGTTATGTAACTCTTATATTTTTAGGTATCGTATTATTAGTAAATACTAAAAGTATGCGCTAGCGCTAGCCTAAAAAATAATATATTTTGATTGAAATCAAATAAGAAAATTATATAATGGGTTAATTTCCACGATCCACGACAGGAGTTAGATTTTTTTCAAGAATGTAGCTAATAAACTCTACTTTTAGAATGTCAATGAGAATATTGATGAGTTTAAACTTCATTATATATGGTTCACTAAAATCTTAAAATTTGTTATATTAAATTTTCACGAAAATTGGATTTTGAATTGTAATATCTCTCCAACCTTAGAAGTTAGCTGATTGATTTTTTTTATGTTTGGTAAATATTTGTTAAGTTAACAAGTTAATCTATGTACAGACAACTTAAGGATATAATGCTCATTCAAGTATATTTTTGAATAAACACTTTTACCGCTTTTGTTACTATATATTATGAATCATAACGGTGGACAAACTATTTAAAAATTTTGAAAGTTTTTTTAGTGGAAAAAATTAATAGTTTAAGCAAAAAAATTACATTCAACTTATTGTTAAAAAAAATCAACAAAAAAAAAAAACAAAAAATGTTTAAGAATTTTTTGATTTCTAATAAAATGTGCCAACCATTTTTTATTTCTTTTGATCTTAAAATAATCGGGAGGGATATCCGTAACTATTTCTTGAAAATTTTGGGGTGTGCATCAACTTTTGGGTTGAGTGTGTTTTAGGCAGGAGTGCAGAATTTTACTATGTACTAGTAAAACGATATCTAAAAATATAAGAGAGACATATCATTTTAAAGATAATTGTATGTGCAATAATACAAAAATGTTATCCCAAACTCGTTAGAATAAAATTAGAAAAATTTCGACCGTTAAAATTACTATAGTAAAAAAAAGGCGACATTTTTCGTGTTTGGCAAGTCATGAAATTTTAACGGTTAACTAAAACTTTATAGTTTAAAAAATCATAATTTTAGTAAGAGATTTTAAATTAAATAAAAAATAAAATTGAGTGATATCTTCTTATACTTGGTGTAACAATAATTTAATTGAAAATATTCATTAAAAGCTCAAAAATGTCCTTTAAGCTCTTTGCGCAATATCACAGGATCACTTTTTTTTTGGGATTTAAAAGCTTCTTTTCAGTTTTAGAGGTCCTAGTTTCAGAAAGTCGATGCGGAGCGAAACATTTTAAGATTTTCTGTTTTTAAATCAGTCTACTGTACATTGATAACACTGTGCGCACCCATTTTACCACCAGAAATGAAAGTTACATATTCTTATGGATTTGGACATTCTAAGAACAATGGCGTTTTCAGTTTTTCCCCACACGTCCATTTTCAAGGATATTTGACAAAAACCACGTTTTTGAGGATTCATATTTGGTAAGCGTTGATTATTATGTCATTCTTATTTTTACTTTATTCAAAACATGCATAACAGAACACAAATTATATGTAAATATCAATTTTTTAAATTCCTTTAACAGGACCTGAGATATGAAGCAAAAATTACTCATTTTTAGGCTAAAAATATACCCATTTTTAAGCATTTGTTTCTCAATACCCAGTTGTGCACCCTTTTTGAGCTTTGCATTATAACTTAGGAAATCTCATAGATTTCATTTATGTTTTATTCAATAAAATCGTAAACGTCATAATTGGTCATACAAATTAAAAAAAGGAAACATTTTTAAAAAATAAAATAAAAATTATTAAGTAAATAAATTTGTAGAACTATTAATGACTCGAACTTTTTTTTACTCTTTTATAATATTATTGTGGTAAGGGAGATAGTTGTGTCAAATTTATCAATTTATTGGACATCTTGTAAATTTGACACATTTGTATTTATTCACCAATACAGATCCTACAAACCCACGCCCCCTAAAAGTGGTAACAACATTGTCCGCCCTTTGGATAAATTAAAAATTGACCAAGGTCAAAACAGATTTGTGTGACTTGATCAAAGGAGTCTGGCGCTCCACAATTGCTTCTTGGCGCTTGTCGCGACGGTGGTAGTTGACCTATGTCCACTATTGTCACTCGAATTTAAGGGAATTGTATCCATTATTCACAAAATGTTAGCACACAAATTTTAAAATATTAAATTTTTGTTTATTAAATTTTTTGACACATTTCAAATAATTTAATATCCGCAGCGCATCCGCAGTAAACTTCAGACTGTCGATAAAATGGTTTCCGTTCCGACGGATTCAATAATTGATGACAATCGAACAGAAAAGTTCGATCGAAATTGCTATCCGTAACGGATTGCTTTCCGTAGCGGAATCAACAATCAGACCCATTATATCGTAAAATATACGAATATACTTAGCGAAGGTTTCGTGGATCCTTCGTTTTATTCTGGAAATGACTGAGTGGCCTCAGCCCACAAATAATATACCCGTCACAATGGCTCCCGAGCAGGGACAATCCAACGACGAAAGTAGAAAACCCGAAGAAACCACCAGCGACTACGGATTGGATGCAATGTACAGTACCGAGGCCGGTTCAAGCGAAAACACACATTTAACGACGGGTTCTTTACAATGGATTTATTTATTAAATAAAACCCGATTAGTCGAAGAATGTCAACAGCTTGGAATAAGCGGAAACAACTTAACGGAATTAAGGCAAACGCTGATTAATTTCATCAAGTAAAAACGAAAGTGGAAATCTACAGAAAATTTACTAAAGGATTTAGAGGAGGAAATGCAGTTAGAAGAGAAAGTTAATATCGACACCACCAGCTGCGACAATAAAACTATCGAATTAGCATCACCTGTTGCTATTCTCAAATCTTCGAATTCCACATCAGATAGCGATGTCATGAAACCAGTGCAAAGATGGAATTTACACGTTGGTGAAAATTTATGCGAATTCTTGGAACGAATCGAAGAGTTAACCGAATGCAATCGTTTGGAAAAAGATCAACTTTTATCCACATTATTGGATCGCGCGGAGCTCTACATTGGTATAGTATAAAACGAGGAACAATACAATCGTGTGCTGTTGTTCGCGTCGAGGCTGAAACATTTTTTCTACCAAGGAGATTTCTGTAGCGCGATTCTGTAACTACTTAACGACGAAAATCGATATCGTTAAGTACAGTTAACAACAAAAATCGTTAAGTGCTATTCTATACAAAATTCGTAACAACATTAATAGATATAATTTGTTGTTACGTCGATACGCTATCGATGAAAATATTATGCTTGTTAACCTTAACGATAGTCGTTAAGTAAAAGTTTGACGTTCAAAATTATTTTTTCAACGTCCGATGTGCGAGAAATGTGGCATTTCTATGAATCTCGATGGAACTTGAATATAACATGTCCTAAATTCACTAAAATTGTTGTACACGTCCACTTCTTTCATATTAACTTTGTTTATAAGGTTTTTAAATATATGCACTTAATTTTTAATGTCTGACAAACAAAAATATTGACTTTTTTAAAAATTGAATTCTAATTTAATTTATTTTATTTGACACTTAAATTTAGATGATGCCATATTTTTCACAAATTTTAACATTAAAATCATATCGAATTTTTATCTACAATAATTGTTAAAGCAAAGTTAGTGAATCACTCCATCGTTATCTCAAGCTACAATTCGTGTTAGATAGCGATATCGACATTTGTCGTTAAAAAGTTACAGAATCGCGCTACTGAGCCAACTTGGGGAAAGAATTTGTCATCGTAAACAAATGTCTAGGGAAAAAGCAAAAGAATATGTAATCGCCCTCCAGACATTAATACGACAACATTCTCAGCTGAGAAAACAAGAACACACCACACAGTGTGAGATTTTCACTATTTAGCTGGACAAAAGTCTATATTTTAAAAACTAAGGAAGGTAGACATTATTTTTTTTACGACAGTGAAGTAATCCACTAAGGAGTATTTGCGTATATTTTGGGAAATATCGGTCGACTGCTACGCCCACTTGCCATGTAACTGGAAATATTTATATATCAGAATTTGGTATTTTTGTAAGGATTCAAAAATCTAGTTTTTATTCTGCATTGTTAAAACATTATTTAATATTGTATATTTATTAAAATACAATATTAAATAATGTTTTAACATTTTAAAATTATTTAAAAAAATATAAATAAATCCAAAAAATGTTGGGGTTTTGAAATAATGACAACATTTCTGTCATTAAGCCCGCTTTTTTAACTTTAACGGGTTTAATGATTTATAAATGAACTATTTTTAAATGGACTAAATTTGGAAATATTTATAAAAGCTGTTAACTTACATTTTAGCATTAAAAAGTTCGCAAAAAACTATGTATTGTCAGCCAAATATCAAAAATTTGCTTACAAAAGACCGACAGCATTGCAGTAATTTGAAAAAAAAAGTGTATGGGGGTTGCAAATATGTGCAGATATGTTGCAAATATGTCCAGAATTTTGTTTTCCTAAAAGTGAAAATGTTCATTGTTATTGTGAATGTAATCAAACATCGGAATAATGTGGAATAAGAAAGACAACTTCTACAGAAGTTGACCCTTTTTTCCGAAATACTTACAATTAAAACTAATATTTTCAATTCGAATATTAAAATATTATTTTAACTTTTTTCAAGTAAATTTTAAATGTTGTTTGAAGTGTTTGTAGACAACTTTATTTAACAAAATATAATTGGAGAAAATCACTAAGCATAACAAAGTTTTGCACCTGCAAAATAAACAAATTATTATCATTCGTCAGTGTGCATTTCAGTGCATTGTTCAAACATTGACACGTAGAGTCCCATTACAATATGTTTGTTTTAATTTTGTTAACATTAAAATGTCATTTATAAATAAACTGAAAAGCAGAGGCCCAAGAATGGATCCTTGCGGTAACCCATCTTCGATATTCTTGTAGTTAGAATATTTGTTGCCTATTTTAACTCTTTACCTTCGCGCATCAAGGTAAGGACTGCGTCGAATAAAATTCTCCGTTACATATCTTCCCATAATGTGCTATTGCAAGATTCAAATTAAAAAAATTTGATCATAGCTCTGAATTAAATGGCAGAAAATAATTTGTGTCAGTTATCGTCAATACAAAATTTATTTAACGCGAAAATGGCAAACGAAGTGGAAGTGCGAGAAAATAAAATTAAAATTTTTTAAAAACAACCTAGTTGGTCTTTTAAAAAATTGCCAAGGAGGTAGGGGCTAACCCTAAGACCATTTCTCGCGTTGATCGGAAGAAAGGTTCTGGTAAAAAAAGGCCCACATGATCGTGAAAAGTCGAACAAGGTTGTGAATATTTTAAAGAAAGATCCAAGCATATCCGGAAGGAAATTGGCGAGAAAGGCGGATTGCTCAGAATCTTTCGTGCGCAGGACTAAGAAAGAAGCTGTGCTGAAGACGTACAAGGTCCAAAAAGTTCCGGATAGAAATGCCGTCAAGAATGAAACCGCAAAACTACGAGCTAAAAAGCTGAACCAAGATTTTTTAAAAAAATTCGATTGCTGCATAATGGACGACAAAACTTATGTTTTAGCGGACTTATTTCAGCTACCTGGGCAGGAATTTTATACAGCCGATTCTCGAGGAAATGTCGCTGAAAAATTAAAATTAAAAAAAAATGTCAAAATTCCCAAAGAAATTCCTTGTTTGGCAGGCATTTGTGCTCATTTGTGACATCGGGTACAATTAATAGCGAAATATATGTGAAGGAATGCTTGCAAAAGAGATTGCTTCCATTTTTACGCAAACATGAAGTGTCCACATTTTTTTTGGCCTGACCTCGCTTCATGTCACTACAGCAAAACGGCCTTAGAGTGGAGCCAACAAAATGCAGTGATTTTGGTGCCTAGAGAAGCCAATCTACCAAACTGTCCAACACTCAGGCCGATTGAGAGATACTGGGCTTTAGTAAAAAGGGAGATGAAGACTACAAAAAAAGTGGCCAAAGACCTTAAAGACTTTAAAAGAAAGTGGTCTTCAGCAGCTGTGAGGGTGTCGGGCACTACCATTACAACATTAATGGAAGGGGTTCCGGAAAAATTAAAACTTTTTATTAAAAAATATTAATTTCTGGTTTTTTATATATTTTTTAAATCTAATAATAATTTGCAAAATAAAATATTTTATTCTATAAAAATTCGATTACTAGATTTCTAGATTTTTTCATTATTGTAGCGGACAATTTTATTCGACGCAGTCCTTAGTTAGCCAGATTGAAACTGCCACACTAGATGGTGAGCAGACACATGATCAGTTATTTGTTTTGCCATCAGCGTTTCGCATACTTACTTACTTAAATGGCCCTTACAACCGTGGGTCGGTTTTGCTATGCGCGCGCTGTCGCCAGTTAGAAATACCAAGCGTTGCCTGGTTGTTCTCAACTTGGTCTTTCCAACGCAGATTTGGACGCCCTCTTCTACGCTGTCCACCTTCGAGTTTCGATTCAAGCACCTTCTTGGCTGAAGTGTTTTCATCCATTCGTTCACATACTTTAAAAAAAGTAGACAAAATACTGATGAGACGATATAATAATGTAATAATTTGGCACAACAGTCCTATAAGAACTTAGGCCGAGCTCTCTCACCATTTTGAGCTGTGCGTGTTATATTTGTACTCAAAGTGGTGGGACCTACAGTTTATTGCCGAATCCGAACGGCGAGTGAGAGCTTTTCATAGGCAATGTTTTACTCTCGTAGGTTTGCCATTTACTGCCGAGAGGTAGCGCGGTATAGAAAAATGTTTCTATGAAAAGATGTTGTTAGCCCCAGTCCAGACTTGAACCGGGGACCTTTCGGCTCGCAGTTCAACGCACTAACCACTGAGCTACCGCGGGATGGGACGATAGTCATTCATAATAGAGGCAGACGAAGTTTTTGCAACTGTACACTCAGTAGAAAATGTCCCATTAAGTACGACCATTAATCTTATGGTTCATGAATTAATAGTTTTTTTGAGTCAAAAGTTTTCTAATAAATTTGATAGTATTCGAAAAATTCAGTACCATAAATTTAAATATTTCAATATTATTATTTTTAATAGAATAAATACTATTGTTATGTTATAATGGTTTCCTCCTATAATCATAAACGTGACATAAAAAACATAAACAAGAATATAAACTTGTACGTTTTGTACGTCTTTCTGCGTGTTAGTGTTTGCTCAAAATGGTCGCAAACATTTTTTTAATAATCCACATAATTTAACGCGACATTGGTAAGGACTTAATGTATTTAATGTAAATTCATTATATTTAACCATTTTCTATTTATTACAGATAATCAATAATAAATCGAACTACTTTTATGGCGACGGACTCTAAATGCAGACTCGAGTATTGGAAACTGAAGCGAACATTGAATGTGCTATAACATTTTGCAACGAGAAATGTCCATTTATGTGTGTGGTTTTTTAAAAGTGAATTTCAGTTTCGACATTTAATAAAAATAAATTATACAGTATATTAACTAAAATCCACTTTTGTTTTAATAATTTATTAGGAAAATGTAATTCGACTATACTATAAAATTAATAATACGTATCATTAAATATTTATAGGTTTTGCTTATTGTAATTAAAGGAGCACATTATAAAATTTAAGTTACAACAAAATATTGTATTAACAGTTCCAATACTACTGAATTAATTGGACTCATCCTATAGACCAATTTTAATAGTTAAATTATTGTTTTTCTATTGAAATACTATTAATTTACCATGTTTTTTTTCTGGGTGTTGCCAATTTGCAAGAAAAAGGGAAAAAAGAGGTAGTAAGTAAGCAGTGATTTATAATAGACATCTGCACAAGTCCATTTGAAACCCACTTCAAGACATTCATTTCGTTTCAAAACATTTACTGTCGTCAACTCTATGCTTGAAAATCAAATCAATGTCTTGCTCACAACAACAAAGAACCAAGTACTGTCAAAACAAAACACAGGCAAAAAAAAACTGAAGTGAAGAGGTCTATGATGATGTGCAATAAACATTTAAATACTGAAATGAACTGCTTATGACACCGAGTACTTAGTGCATTTTTCTTTTTTTTTATTTATCATTCTTACTAGAGTAAGGAATTGAGTAGGAATTTTCATTAATATTGAAATATAGAAAAAAAACAAATGGTATAAGAAAATCACATAATATTTAATATTAAGTTTTTTATTTATCGAAAAACATTTTTTTCATTATTTAATTATTTTTATTATTTAATTAATTTTTTTTTTAATTTTTTTTTTTTTTTTTTGATATATTGCTTTTCGACCAAAGCGTTGTTTTTGTCGTACAATATTTTTTGATTTTATTTTCATTATATACATTATTACATCACATTTACTAATATTAGAGAAAGAGAATTTGTCAGATTCACTCAGATCACGATTATCACAACAAAAATTAACATCAGTACAACATTACTAGTCAAAAAGAAATTATTCAAAGTATCAGGATCAACAAGACACTCAGTGTTGTTCTTATGACAGACAACTAGGTTTCTTATATTGTTCCATAAAGATTTCGGAGGAAGTGATACATTTAATTTCCAATAATAAAACTTTTTCTTAGACTCTCTTATGATAGAGACCGTATCATTGCGAGCACGCTGGTATAGTAACCAATTTTCATTAGTCTGATGTCTTTTCCAAGTGTCATGCATCTTATTTCTTCTCTTGATTGATTTTTTACCATTCGAGGTATACCAAGAACAGGCTGGATTATTTACTTTTACACTACGCAGAGGAACAAAGTCATGAAACACACTAACAATATCATCAACTGGTTCACGGAACCTGCAATCGTCCCAACATATAAGAGACAAATAATTGTTCAACAAAGCATAGTCAATAGATTTGTAGTCACGATACGTTACAGAAACACTTGAAGGAGAAGAGTGAAAACTTAAATTAATATTGCAAAAAAGTAGATCATGGTCAGATATAAATGAAATTTGTTCAAAAAGTAACAACAAAGAAACGTCAGACACGATAAAAACATCAATCAGACTAGGAGTCGCATTAGGAGCAAAACGCGTAGGAGACACAGAGTTAATAATAGTCATACCAGCAGCATTTACTTGGTCATAAAAATCGTCAACAAGACTATCACTGTTTAAAAAATTCACATTAAAATCACCACAAATTTCATAAAAATCAAAATCTGTTACACGCTTATCTAATTCAGAGAAAAAGTGTTCAAGACTATGACATTTATTTGGGTTATAGACACAAGATATTAATACTTTGGTATTATTGTCAGATATTTCAACATTTAAATATTCAATCACATTCCCACTAGACATACTAACAAATTTACTAACAAGATGTGATCTAACATAAACAGCAACAACACCACCCTTTTTACAAATTCAATTATTTCTAAAAAGTTTATAATTTGACAAATTATAGTAGTTGACGCAGTTACTTCGACAAAGGGAGATGGAAACGTTTGTCGTGAAGGCACAACTAATTCAACGCTTAGTTGATGTTGTGGGCGCTGAAGA
This sequence comes from Dryomyza anilis, assembly GCA_951804985.1. Classification (NCBI taxonomy): domain Eukaryota; kingdom Metazoa; phylum Arthropoda; class Insecta; order Diptera; family Dryomyzidae; genus Dryomyza; species Dryomyza anilis. The sequence continues at coordinate 41,514,255 of OX638130.1, read as the reverse complement.
AATCGAATTAGACGACGACATGGACGACGTGCAGGAAAAAATATCAGAAAAAAGTTGTTCACAAATGGAATGAATGCCGCACAGTGGTCCAAAATTGAAAAAAGCTTGCCAAAATTTTAAAAATCGTCTATTTTGATTAAAGACAATTAAACGTTCAATGTGTGATTCAAATTCGCGTGATTCGGTATAAAAATTGCAATGGTCTGACACATTTTTTTGTTTAGAAAAATTTCAACATATTTTTTATTTAGTCAAATATGAACATACAATTTATAAGGAATTAGTTTAATATGGATAATATTAAGAGATAGAAGATAACGCAGATGAAGGAGAAGATGATAATGACGACATTGATGAGGAATACTAATCTTTTTTATCGTCCCTCTGATATCCATTTCTATTTTATATTAAAAATCCAATTTTTTTACAAATTTTAACAATTTACTTTTTGTTTTAGAGGCTAACATATATTGTATGATATCTTATTGGTTCTTTCGACTAGTTGCGTTTTTTGTTGTTTTATAAATTCTTAAAACATCTATTTATATAATTATCATAATATAATATGAATTGTAATCTTAATTAGCAGTAATCTTAAAATCAAAACACACTAAAACATACATTTTTTTTTATGAAAAAAGTACTTACCTTGAGAGTTAATATCTGAAAAAGAGTAGTTTTTTCGAATAAAATTCTTGGACGCATTTATGGCCTGGAATGTTTATAAGTGAATTATAATACTATTGTTTGCATTCTAATTTAAAAAAAGTATTGAATTTTGGCCAGCTTTTTTCACTTTTGGACCAGTGTGCGCCGTTAATTGCGACATCGTTCATAATATATATGGAAAAAATCATTCTATTTATGAACTATTCTTCGTATATACGAATCGCACAATTTGTGCGAAATTGATATAATAAACATAATAGTTATGTATTGCGGTATTCATATTCATTTTTTGACGCAAAGCAGCGCAGCCTCCACGTCACGTGCAATTCAGCCATAAATCCGATACTGAAAAATAAAAAAAAAACAGTCCACAAAAAGGAGCATAGAAAATAAAACACAAAGTAGGTAGGTATTTGAGCATTTATGAATCGTATGTGTGCCCCGCAACCATTTTGACCATTCTAAAAATAGATATTTTTATTTACTGACGCATCGTGCCGGATGACGGGCAATGATTATTTTGACTACTCGTCGCAACGCTTCGATAGCAGATATAGTTCTTAGTTTTTATACCCTACACTAAGAGTGAAAGGGCCGTTTGTAACACCCAGAAGAAAGCATCTCTGGTATGGAAAAGTATATATATTCTTGATCAGCATGACCTCCTGAGTCGATTTAGCGATGTCCGTCCGTCCGTCTGTCCGTCTGTCTGTCTGTCTGTCCGTCTGTTGAAATCACGATTACAGAAAAACTAAAAGAGCTAAATAAATGAAACTCCTAATTTAGATTACTTAATGGGAATTATCAGTCCATTATGACCTGTGAACCGACCACTTATGTTCAAATTTATCATATAAAACACATCTTCTGGTGAATTTTACTCTATACGTGTTCAGCTAAACTTTTTTTTGGTCAAATATATATTGACTTCAAGCTGAAAATAATGTTCTCCCGCGAAACGACTTGTGGTTCCCCAAAAAAAAAAAAAAATCGAAATTCGGTGCACCTACCCATATGTAAATATGGGTATCAAATGAATGGACATTCTTCAGCGTTGGTAGGTAGGTATTTGAGCATTTATGAATCGTATGTGTGACCTGCAACCAGTGCGACCAGAAGATGTATAAGAAAATATTCTTTTACTACCAAAAAATGGAATATAAATATTCCACTTTCAAATTTTATATTTCATTTTTATATTCCACTTTCATAATATCTATTAATGTCATATCAATATTTTTGTTAGATATGTTTATGTAATATTTTTTAAATAAAATGAATTTATCAAAATTATAAATTGACCATGGATAATTTATAATAGTTTAATAATTATAAACATAATTTTAAAAAAATGTAAACCTGAATAAAATACATCGCTAAATTCCTTATATAATATATAATATATTGACCTAGAGGATCAGCATTCGAATCAACAAGAACTATTTATTTTTGAAGTATCACAATTTCGCAAAATTTCGAGAAAAAACATCCAGTATACATTTTTTTATTAAAAAAAACATACCTAATTCCAATAATAATAATAAAGTTACAAATTAAAAACGATCACTCTACACTAAGAAAATCTGTGAAAATTTTAAGTTGTTTAAAAAATGTTCAAAAATTAAATTTGTATTTAAAGAATAAATGAATATTAGTTTTAAAATTTCTTTGACTGTTAAATTGTGGTTTTGAATCTAAAAAAAAAATGGATTCTACACATACCTTGATATTTATAGAATTGTATGTGATATTTTTTAAATGTTCGATTTTGTTATGATTTATAAACTGAACTTCACAAACATTATGCTAATAAATAAGAACATTATATAAAAATTAGAGAGTGATCGTACCTTTAAGTATTTGTATCATGGTATATTTGAAATTACCAAAAATTTGTAAAATGAATACCAAAAATAGAACTCGCGCCACAAACAACAGAATTAGTACAAAAAATAACGCATAACTTTATTAAACGAAGTTTAACTAAATTCCTTATAAAATGAAGGAGGAAATACAATTTATAAAAAGAATATATTTAAAGAAAAATATTCTATTTCAAAAAATATATATTCCACTTTTATATTCGAATATTTTATGAAAAAAAAAAAAAATTCATTTCAGTTGTAAAATATTCCACTAGTGGAATATTATATTCCACTCTGGTCACACTGCCTGCAACCATTATGACCATTCTAAAAATAGATATTCAATATTATGAAATTATTATATTCGTAATTAGGATATTCGTAGAAGTCTCTTTTCTAATGATGAATAGTCATTATTGAAGTTATGAACGATGACGAATACGTGATTGAAGATTTTCCTAGTTCTCGTTGAAAACAACCCCAAAATATGGAGATTCGTAGAAGTTGGAGTCCCTTTTCTAATGACGAGTTGTCATTATTGAAGTTCTGAACGACGACGAATACGTGATCTAAGATTTGCCTAGTTCACGTTGAAAACAACGCTAAAATATGTATTTGTGACGGACAAGGTGTCTGCCTGATGATGATGACTTTTTATAATGATGACGATTCTGATGATGAGAAGCGAGGTCGCTGTAATGTCAGGAGTGGCCGACTGTAATGAGAGAGTCGATTGCCACTCGTTCAGTTGCTATACGAATGTGTGAACGTGCGTCGCACAGTGTGAGAATTTCACTATTTAGCTGGACAAAAGTCTATATTTTAAAATCTAGGGAAGGTAGACTAATAATTTTTTCACCACAGTGAAGGAATCCACTAAGGAGTATTTGGGTACATTTTGGGAAATATATATATCCGAATTTGGCATTTTTTGTAAAATTTTGTTTTTATTCTGCATGGTTAAAACTTTATTTATTATTGTATCTGAATAAATTATTTAAAAAAAGTGTTTATAAATCAAATTTTTCGTAATTTTATGGGGTTTTAAAATAATGATAACATTTCTGTCATTAAGCCCGCTTTTGTAACTTTAACGGGTTTTTGATTTATAAATGATCTATTTTTAAATGGACCAAATCAGGAAATATTCATAGAAGCTGTTATCTCACGTTTTAACATTAAACAAACTATATGTATTGTTAGCCAAATATCAAAAATTTGCTTACAGAAGACAGACAAAGTCATTGCAGTAATTTGAAAAAAAGTGGTATGGGGCTTGCAAATATGTGCAGCCAGAATTTTGTTTTTCTAAAAGTGAAAATGTTCATTGTTATTGTGAATGTAATCAAACATCGGAATAATGTGGAATAAGAAAAAAAACTTCTACAGACACTTTTTCCGAAATACTTACAATTAAAACTATTATTTTCAATTCGAATATTAAAATTCATGGTTGAAGTATATACAGGTTAGACCATCTAGACGTTTAATTGACATACAGTGTGCTGAGAATGTCAAGAAGAAAATTTCAAAATACAAAAATTAATTGTCATTTTAAACTTTAATTTCGGGTTATAGTCTTTTTTGCATTGCAAATTGTAGATTTTAATAAAATTTCACTGCACACATTCACTTTTGCCAATCACTGTTTCTTTTGGATCCAAAACAATCTTGAAAGTTGGCAAAATGTTGAAATTTATTTATTTTAAAATTTTGAATATCATTTGTTTTTATGAAGTTGTAAACAAAGCATTAATGTTTTGTTTTAAAATATTCGTAAACAAATGTTGAATCTTTCAAACCGTTTTCAAAAAAAAGTAAATGGCGACTGAATTTTGAAAGATGACTTAACCTGTATATACTTCAACCATGATTAAAATTATTTTAATTTTTACAAGTAAATTTTAAATGTTTTTTAAAATGCATTTAGACAACTTTATTTAACAAAATTGGAGAAATCACTGACCATAACAAAGGTTTGCACCTGCAAAGTAAACAAATTGTTGCAAAGTAAACAAAACATTGACATTTGGAGTCCCATTACAATATGTATGTTTACATTTTGTTAATATTTTATTAAGTTTTCTTGTTATTGGGACAATTAACTATTATTCCTCATTTAAATATTTGTCAAAATAAAAAAAAAATAAAAAATTTACTTTTGTCTATCTAAATAGTGAAAATCTCACACTGTGCACCTATTATATTTACAATGGACTCCGCGTATACTTCAAATTCAGAGTTTACTTTGATGACAGCATCGCCGGACGAACTTGGTTCTTCCGCGAAGAAGTCTCAAGTCGTTGTACAATTTTGCCTTCAAAAGATTTATAAAGGCGATGTATAACCTGGTTTCTGTTTTAATTCTGGAATAAATACAAAACATTTGATACATTTTATTTTAATTCAATAAAAATTACTCCGCGTTTTCTAATGGAGTACCCTTTCCAAATATTCCACAACTATCTTCTTATTTGTAAGATGTTTAATTGATGGTTGCTATACATTATCGTAAATTTGAAAGATGGTTGCTAGCAATATTAATCGTATTTGACGGATGTTTGAGAGATGGCTGTCTCAAAGACGATCTAAATAATTTGATATTTAGGGCTGTGATATTTCTGGTAATCATCTTTGTTTTCTTAGTGTATGCTTACGGTTCCGATGAATGGGCTACTCAAGAAAAATATCAAATGGGAGTGGAACGACGCGCAAGAAACTGCTTTTAAAGAAGTTTAAACCCGACTAACTTTTGACCCGTCCACCGCTGCCCTGATTTGCTCATTCGTTGACAAACCGACGCCTGTCGAGAGGGGCTCGGGGTTGTGTTATTTCAAAGACATTCAGAGCATCGCCTATGCAAGCCGAACTCTCACCGATATGGAGCGAAAGTACTCATCGACTGAACAAGAGTGTCTCACTATACTTTGGGGGTGATTAAGGTGATAACAGATCAGCACTCATTGAAATAGTTGCACTCATTGCAGGATCCACCAAGACGTCTGGCGCGATTAGCGCTCTTCAACAATTTAACTTCGAAGTTTAATATCGGCGCGTTACTTTAAATGTGGTGGCCGACTCTTTATCCCGCTGCCGAACACCGAAACAGAACCATTACTTACATGCACCGAAACCACAGACGATTGGTATGAACGCCAAGTGAGTAAAGTAAGGAAAAACGCCGGCAAATACCCTGACTACCAATTCATAAATGAACGACTGCTCCGACACATTCTCCGACGAAGCCAAATTTCTGCCGATCCGGAGTGGAAGTTATGTGTATCTCGGGCACAACAACAACGCATTTTGCATGAAGTACGTGATAGCGAAATCGCAGGACATCACGGCACAAATGATCAAAGGAGCACAAGTTTCGTATTATTGGCCGGGCATGTACCATGACATTCACCGACATGTACAAAGTTGTGACATATGCCCCGGTATAAAGTATAACAAAACAGAGCTGTGGGATTTATGGCATCAATGCAATGTTCCGGCCATGGGAAATTGTGTTTCCGCTACCAAGATCAACAAAAGGGAACACTAGTAAACCAGTGTTTTGTTGATAAATTCTGCAAGTGGGTAGAATTGTTTCCAGTGAGAAGAGTAACCGCAGCAAAGGTAATTAAAGGTTTATAATAATAATAGTTTGACGCTAAAGTCCTGTATAGAACTTCGGCCGAGCTCTCTCACCATTTTATATTTGTACTCAAATTGGTGGGACCTGCAGTTTATTGCCGAATCCTAACGGCGGGTGAGAGCTTTTCATAGGCAATGTTTTACTCTCGTACGTTTGCCATTTACTGCTGAAAGGTAGCGTCGCACAGAAAAATGTGTTCTATGAATAGATGTTTTCAGTCGCTGGGGATCGAACCGCGGACCTTTCGGCTCGTTGTCAAAAGCACCAGCGACTTTTCGCTCGTATTCGAACGTACTAACCAGACGAGCTACCGACGCTACAAATGGTTTACGCGAGAGAATAATATTCCGCTTCGGGTGTCCCCAAATTTTCCTTTCCGACAATGGGAAACAATTTGTCAGCCGAGATGTCCAGAAGCACTTACGAGAGCATGGTATTGAACACAGGTTTATCGCACCCTACACCCTTCAAGAGAACCCGACGGAGAGAACAAATAGAGTTGTAAAAACCATGATTGGTCAAAGAGCCCAAAGGGATCACCGAACGTGGGATTCACAACTACCAGAGATTGATTTTTCAATTAATACCGTGTTTCACGAATCAAACCAGACATCGTTGCGCTCCATGGCTTTTTCGTGCTTCCGTTTAATTTCGAATTCTGCATTCTCTCGTTCCTCGTTTAATTCTTCGTCGCTCGATACGTCGTCCTTTCGTTGAATGCTAAACAGTCCATCGCTGTCATCTAAATGATTCTTGGCAACACGTAATAACCCTTCATCTATGTTCCGTGTTTTTCTGCTCATGTTATCCAAAAAGAAATTCCGGGTGCCGTTCAAAAGCTCGATGAAATTGCGTTGGCTGACAATGTCGTTAAATCGTATCGTATATTCATCATGCGATCGTTTTTCTGAATTCCACGTTGTTTTTGCTTTAAATTATATTTTGCCACCGCTAATTAATGCACAAATTTGTTGATCCTGCAACACATTCTGCCCGAGCAATACGGCCGAAGTTAACAAATCGTTGTCAACGATGTATAGTTCAAAATTAATCGTTACGTCGTCGATGTCAATATTTTTTCCTTTGCAAAACGTATACTGCCACAAATGCCGCTAAATTTGATATAGCATTTCACTCATTTTTCGACTAGCAAATCCGCGACTGCACTACGGATCATCATGCACTGACTACCAGTATCTAAAAAGGCAGTTAATTGCAAACCATCGATATAAAATGGTTTTTTGAAAGTTTTATTGCGTCAAAGCTTGCTTTACGTACGAACATATTTTGTTTACCACAGTTTTCTGGTTTATTACGCACGTGCACTTTACCACAATGGGGGAGGTTTAGAACATTGACTTGATAGATGTCCGGCGCCACCACAATTGTAGCACGTAATGTCTTTATTTTTGACCTGTTCAGGTATCGCATAATTTTTCGTAAGGGATTCGACACCAGCACTTTTTTTTGAACTAAATTTTTTTTTTTTGAAAAAGTGGTTCCATTTGGATTTGGCCAGAACCCACTTGCGTTATTGGACATTTTTTTGGACAAATTGGTTCCATTGGGATTTGGCCAGAACCAGCTTGCGTCATTTGACATTTTTTGGACAAATTGGTTTCATTAAAATTTGACTAGAACCAGCTTGCGTCATTGAATTTTTTTTTAAATTGGTTCCATTTTGATTTGGCCAGAACCCGATTGTGTGATTGGACATTTTTTTTTGACAAATTGGTTCCATTGGAATTTGGACAGAACCCACTTGCGTCATTGGATTTTTTTTTTGGAAAAATTGGTTCCATTGGGATTTGGCCTGAACCAGCTTGCGTTATTTGACATTTTTTGGACAAATTGGTTTCATTAGAATTTGGCCAGAACCCGCTTGCGTCATTGAACTTTTTTTTTGGATACATTGGTTCCATTAGGATTTGGCCAGAACCCACTTGTGTCATTCGAAATTTTTTTTTGGAAAAATTAGTTCCATTGGGATTTGCCCAGAATCCACTTGCGTCATTGGATTTTTTTTGGAAAAATTGCTGCTATTGGGATTTGACCACAACCAACTTGCGTCATTTGACATTTTTTTGGACACAAGCGTCTAATGGAGGAATGGGATGTACAAGATGCAGCACCATCGTCGAAAAATCTGGATACTTAGCAAAAAGTACAGTCCCAAAGTTTTGATATGAGCCAGTTGCTCGAAGCAATACAACAACAGCTTCTTGAAAATTCAAACCAGTTAAAATTAGACATGGACCAGAAATTTCTAGAAAATTCGAAACAGCTAATAGAAAATTCCAATCGACTGGCGGCAAAAGCTCTAGAAAATTCCAATCAACTTAAAACAGAACTTCAAGAAAATTCGAAACAACTTCCAGAAAATTGGAATCGACTGAAAGCAGAACTTCAACAAAACTCAAATGAAATAGAGCAGAAAGTTCAGGAGAATTCTGAACAGCTTTAAAAACATTCGAAGCATTTTTTGGAAGTTTCTAATACACTCCATGGCAAAGTAAACGAACTTTATTTATTAAACAAACAATAATACACCCGTCTACGCAAAAAATAACAAAACACATAAAAACGCGTTAACGCGACTATCGGTCACGGCGATAAACAAAAATATAAATAAACATAAACCACGCACATCAAAAATCTACACGTTTCACAACAACAAGCAGGAACAAACCATTTCTACAGAAGACAATAAGGATATTCCATAAACACAACATCAAACACATCATTTAAGCTGCATAAACTCAATGCATATTTAAGGTACAAATATTAATATATTTATTGTTGCGACCCAATTAAATTGAAATTGAATATTTCGATTGAATTTTTATCCTTTTTCATTGAAAAAAATGTATGTTTTACTGTGTATTGATTTTAGGATTGCTTCTAATTAGACATACTATTTATATTAATTTTAGATAATTATATAAATATATGTTTTAGGAACTTATAATACAACAAAAAACAGAACTAGTCTAAAGGACCAATTAGATATCATACAATATATGTTAGTCTCTAAAACAAAAAGTAAATTGTTAAAAGTTAAAAAAATTTAAAGTGTTCCGCATTGCTCCCGTAAACTTTTATTGCAGTTTTGTAGACAAATGTAGGAGCATTTCAAATAAGTTTTTAAATTTTGCAAATAATTGCTTTTGCGAAAAAAACTAACTAAAAAAATTGGATTTTTAATATAAAATAGAAATGCATGTGAGAGGGACGATAAAAAAGATTGAAACTCTAGGCATTCTTCACCAATGTCTTCTTTATCATTTTCTCCTTCATATGCGTTATCTTCTTTCTCCTAATATTGCCCCTTATAAACGAATTTCTTATAAATTGTATGTTCATAAATGACTAAATACAAAATATTTTTAACTTCTTCTCAACAAAAAAATGTGTCAGATCATCGCAATTTTTAAAAAATCACACGAATTTGAATCAACATTGAACATTTACTTGTCTTTAATCGAAATAGACGATTTTTAGAATTTTGGCCAGCTTTTTTCAATTTTGGATCATTGTGCGGCTGTAAGTAATCGATGGAACAATGAAGACAGCGTAGCAGCTCTTATAGTGGCCCTAAAAGGGGTCGCAGCCAAAGTATTGCAGACTGTCCCTGATAGCGATATAAATAATTACACAGCGGTTATGTCTGCACTGCAACGCAAATATGGCAGTGATCACATGAAGCAGATCTACAGGATGGAACTGAAGTTTCGAATGCAACGAAATGGTGAAAAATTGAAGGCGTATGTGGTGGTCGTCGGGAAGTTTACGCATTTGTCGTATGCAGATTCATCGAGTGACTTTATAGAAAAGTGCAAGATTGATGGCATACGTGATCCGGAAACAAAACGTGCCACAGTGACAATGCAGTAAGTGACATTTACGGAAACTGTAAACATAGCGCTAACACAGGAGACAGCAACTCCGTTATGCCGCCCAGCGCCAAAGGCCGTAAATTAGATGTGGAGAATGAAGACCTACTTAAGTAGTTTGCCAAACATTTAAAAGTGGATCTAAACCAGATTACACTGCACACAATTTCAAGGTAAATGCTACAACTGTGATACATATGGGCATATGGCCGTGATTGTCCTAAAAATCGCAAGCGCACATAAATCAATCTGCAGATGAACCCAGACATGAAGAAAGACATGATCATGTCGAAAATAACAATTTTAAAAAATCTTTAAACTAAAACGAGTCAGTTCTGCGGGACACGATCCTACTCCCATAACCGATTGCCCCAGAATCTTAATTTCACAAATTGCTCGAAAGCCAAATAGCTTAACTGTCGAAGGTCTCATTGATTATACAGCATATATGGTAACATTGGATACGGGAGCTTCACACTCAATAATAAAAAAGTAACCTTGCTAAGGACGAAGTAGAGTCGCTTATAAGAATAAGATTCCCTTGAAGAGGCCCCTATCAAAGAAAAGATTACAAAGAAAATCACGATTGGTACTACGACAGTTGAGCATGATTTTATAGTTGCGGAAATGGTAGACGAAATAATACTTGGCATGGACTTCATGATAAGGAACGGTTTCACACTAGATTTAACCAGAAAAATTGTATGTTATGCCAATACGGAGATCCAACTAAACATTGATTGTGACCAGAGCCCGAAAATTAAACAAGCTATCGCTCTTAAAAATAAGAAAATACCACCTAATTCAAAAGCAATTGCAAAAGCAATTGTGTAAATGGAGATTGTGGGATAAGCAAGTTGTGGGTTATTGAAGCAAACGAAGAGCTGTATAAAAGGAACATAGTGGTAGGAAGAAATCTTGTTGAAGCGGAGAAAGACAGAATTGTACCTACATGAGTTCTCAATCTAGAAAAGGGAACAAAAAGGAAACATTGACAGTGTCAAGAGGCTTCAGCAATTATAAATTGCGAGTCAAATCCATCAAGGCAAATAGACAAGCAATCTACTCACAGGTTTATAAATGAGTCGACGAAAGATTTGGCTGCCAAAGAAAAGAGTCAAGTGCAAAAGCTAATTAATAAATATCGGTATATATTTGCTGAAAAGGGCCAAAAGGATGGCAGAACTGCCATTGTAAAACATCGAATAGACACTGGTGATTCTAAACCAATTGAAGTACCAAGATGGGTACCACTTGCGATTAGAGAGAAGAATCACATTTGGTTGAAAAAATACACACAAAGGACGTGGTGGAACCATCTGAGAGTCCATGGAGTTCACCAGTAGTATTGGTGAAAAAGAAGGACGATAGTACTCGGTTCTGCGTTGATTACCGAAAACTCAATGATGTCACCAAGAAAGATAGTTATCCATTACCCAGAATCTATGACACCTTGGATACACTATCTAATGTTAACTGGTTTTCCACGTTGGACTTGCCAAGCGGTTACTGTCAAGTACTGGAGATGGACTATGTACTGGAGATGGACTATGGCAATTTTTGCTAATGCCTTTTGGGCTATACAATGCCCCAGCAATATTCGATCGGATAAAGCAGCACGTATTAAAAGGTTTACACTCGAAAACATACCTAGTATACCTTAATGACATAATTGTTATGGGCAAGGATTTCAACGGACATCTAAGAAATCTAGAGGAAGTTTTTCTTCGATTGTAAAGTGCAGGAGTTTTTCTTCGATTGGAAAGTTCTAGAGAGAAGTAAAGTGTCTGGGTCATCGAGTTACCATAGAAGGTGTACATACCGAAAGTAGTTGCCGTAAAGGAGTGGCCCAGACCTCAGAACCTACATGACCTACGAAGTTTCTTAGGCCTCTGTACATACTACAGGCGATTTGTTCCAGGTTTTGGCAATGTTTCTAGCAGTATTTACGAGCTGAAAAGAAAGAATCGAGCTTTTCAATGGGGCTATGAACAGGAAAAGGCGTTTTTAAAATTGAGGGAATTACTCTGCTCTACACCAATTCTTGCGTATCCAATTCCTGGTGAGAAATTTGTACTTGACACAGATGCAAGTGACTATGGAATAGGCGGAGTTCTGTCTCAAGTGATCAGTTGCCAAGAAAAAGTGATCGCATACTATAGTAAAATCTTGTCCAAGCCCGAGAGAAATTACTGTGTCACCAGGAGGGAGCTTCTTGTTGTAATGGAAAGTGTGAAAAATGTCCATAAATATCTGTACGGACAACAGTTTCACTTAAGAACCGATCATGGAGCACTGAGATAGTAACTTCAGTTCAAAGACCCAGAAGGCCAAATTGCACGTTGGATAGATCGATTACAGAGCTATGATTATTTCACCATCGAATATCGTAAAGAAGGATATCATGGAAATTGAGATGCTCTGTCACGGCGACAGAGTAAACTTGAATGCAGACATTGTTTAAAAGCAGAATGAAATAAAACATTATTGACATTCGTTTGCTAAATGTTTTGACTCATGAAAAATGAACTCCGGATAAAAAGAGTGATCCCGACCTCACGAACATGATGATGTTCAAGGAACAGCAAAGAAAGCCATCATGGGATGAGATAGTTTCCGACAGCCTACAAGATGGTTGCTTATATCGTGTATGGGAAAATGAGGACGGCACCTCCGCTCGAAGTTTGATTGTTGTTCCGAAGTCAAAAATAAAAGAAATATTAGCGGAATACCATGGTGTGGATCTAGTGTAGGTCATGTGGGTATGAACAAAACGGTAGAAAAATTGAAGAAATGTTTTTTTGGGTTAGATGCCAAGAGTCATTTGCTGATTGGATTCGCAGTTGTCCGCAATGTGTACCAGCAAAAGGACCAACAATCAGAAGTCGCGGCAGGATGCATCAGTACAACGTGTTAGCACCCCTCGAGCGTATTGAATGTCGCCGGGCCATTTTCAATCATGCGGGTAGTATGCCCTTGTCGTTATTGACTTCTTCAGCAAGTGGCCTGAAGTGTATCCCATGTCGAATCAAGAAGCTACAACAGTTGCAAATGCATTAGTTAACAACTGGGTAAGCCGTTTTGGAGTACCGTTGGAAGGAAGAAATTTTGAGTCTGCTGTATTTAAAAAAAAAAAATTAAAAATTTTCAATCAGTGATGCGGGTAGTATGTCCTTGTCGTTATTGACTTCTTCAGCAAGTGGCCTGAAGTGTATCCCATGTCGAATCAAGAAGCTACAACAGTTGCAAATGCATTAGTTAACAACTGGGTAAGCCGTTTTGGAGTACCGTTGGAAGGAAGAAATTTTGAGTCTGCTGTATTTAAAAAAGTATGCAAAATCCTGAACATACACAAAACACGAACAACGCCTTTGCACCCGCAATCTGACGGCATGGTAGAGAGATAAATGAGACGCAAGACAATTCAGCGCAGTAAGCAATCTGTTAGAAAGAAACGGAAGATCATTCAGCGCACTAAGCAATGTGTTAGAAAGAGATGGAAGATCAGCACATTAAAACCCATGAGTGCGAATGAGATGCCAATAGCATGCGTCATTCACGAAAGGAGTAGAAGGTTCTCGAAACATGTCGAACTGATGCATGCAGTTTATAAGGGCGCCGCATCTGAGGCACATTACTTCAGTTGTGATTCGATAGTGAACTAGTACATCGCGTGAGCGAACGTTGTAAAGATAAATTGTAGTAATGCAGCAGTTGTTATAAGTGATTGTTATTAATTGTTATTTAAATAAATAAAGTTCATTTATACTAGTTGAAATAGTACCAAATATTAGTGTGTTTTTCATTTTGTACACAATCCAGAGATACGAACTTGTAGAACAGTTTTTCATAGACTGAATTTTTGTAAAAATATTATGAGGTCATGAAAATCCGACCCCTTGTCATATGCTTATGAGTAATAAGCAAATGCTCATGAGTTTTAAGTAGATGCTTATGAGTTTGAAGACGATGCTTATATTTGTATGCTAATTATAAGCATTATTTGCTTCAAAAAAATGTGGTCGGTATTTTGTACTCATTTTTGAAAGTTATAGTAATTAAGTGTTATAAAACACTTGTTGAAATTATTATTTCTTAAAAAATTAAGCAATACTAACCCCCAGATCATGTATTTCACGGTGACAACGATTTCGTTTCAATATCGGTTGTATATCGTGTGACGAAACGTTGAGTAGTGCAAGGTTTTCGGCGTCTAATATCGAAAAGATTATTTCATTTTTTTAGTTGTTTTAATTTTACAAATAAAATAAGAGCCTAAAAATGTGAAATTGAAAAAATGGGCTGTATATAATGGGCTATAATATTAGACCCAATCTGACCAAACTGATGCTATTTTCGGAATCAACGCTATAAATGTATCCAATATTTGAATTTTGTCGGGCAGTGTAATAAGCATTTGCGTCTTATTATCTGAGTGTAAGCCTTTGCTTATTTTAAAGCGTTTTTATTAGGTGATTTTCTTGTCTGTCTGTTCGATACAAATTTTAGACTACCTTCGCGATGAGCTGTAGACTTGAGATTTTAAATATTTCCTCGAACTGGATGACAATGCAATGTTATCGTTTTTATGTCATCTATTTGATCGTAGTTCTATCGCCATGGTTCCATATTAAAGACACTTTGAAACATAAATATTTTTAATTTTAATAATATTAGGCCTTTCGAATTCTGTCGGACGAAAATGTAACTGACACAAAAAAATAAGAAAATAAAAAATGTGAAATAAAAAATATTTTTCAATATAAAAGGTGAATTTTTCGTATGATTTAAAATGAAATGTGGGGCGGTAGATAATATAATCTTGTCTTCAAAAATCACATTAAAAACGTTTTATAATGTGAATTTTTAATGTGATTTAAAATGTATGAATTAAAATGGAGATATAATCTATTGTTCACATTAAAAATGTTTTATATTTAAAAAATATATTTTATGCATACCGCCCATAGTTCAATATTCATTAAAATAAAAGAGCAAACATTATTTATTTTCTACGCATCATAAATAATTTACAAAATACTGAACAAAGTTGGTTTTTAAATGTAGGGAATCGATATAGGATACCAGTAATAAAAAAAAGTATGCCACTTGATTTCAATCCTTAATTTCCAGAAATCTATCTTTTTTAATATATACGTGTGATTAAAAAAGAGCCTTGCGTGTGTAGTTGCATATTTTTCTCAACGTGGCACATAGCAATAAAGATATTTTATCGCAAACAATCTGTACACTAAACGTTTTTATTAGGTTTCTTTCTTGTCAGTCTGTGAGTTAAACTACCTTCGCGATGAGCTTGAGATTTGAGATTGCCTCGAACTGGATGACAATGCAATATTATCGTTTACTTGCCATCCGGTTCATCGTGGTTCTATCGCCATGGTTCCATATTAAAGACACTTTGAAATATGAAGATTTTAAATTTTAATAATATTAGGCGTTTCGAATTCTGTCAGACGAAAATCTAACTGACACAAAAAATAAGAAAAATAAAAATATTTTTTAATATAAAACGTTTTTAAAGTGAATTTTTAGTATGATTTAAAATGAAACGTGGGGTGGTAAATAATATTAAAATAAATACAATATTTTTTTGTAGTTATAATGGAAATAGATTTTTTAACATACTTTAACAATAAAGAAAAAGCATATATGCATATAATTTCTATTTTTTATATATCGTAGTATATTTTTTGGCAACAATATAACTTATACTCACTTCCTATATTTCAAAACGAACAACGAACCGAAATTTCGTGAAAAGAATTTTTAAGTTTCTTAACTTTAAAAACATATAATTTTCTTTAAAATAACATCAATTGCGACTAATAGCCACTCGTTTCGAAATACAGAAAGAGACACTAAATAAAATTTGAATATATATTTATTTAATGTAATTATATTTACAGATTCCGTCGGAAATTATGAACGTCAGGTTAGTATTAACTATACATTAACTAATAATAATAAAACTAGCTTACAACCATTGTGTGACACAGCCTTTATTATGAAATTCTTATATGAGGTGGTCGCCTAATCCAAAAATCGACATTAGACAAAATCATTTGGAAAGGTTTTGCAGTTATCGTCCATCGAATTTGAATTAATAAGATGAGCCAAGATTATTTTTTATGTCTCGTGTTGGAGTGAACCAACTTGATACATATAATACTTAAAGGTAATTCAATTACCTACAATCTGTTTATTCATTGTTTTGTAATCGGATTAATAGGTTAAACATGATTTTAGTTTTTTGAAGCAAAATATAGGATTTCAAATTTATTTATCGTTTGAAAAAGATAGAAATAGACATGTGACCATCTATTTATCGTTTGAAAAAGATAGAAATAGACATGTGACAATCTAAAAAAAATCCATGGATAAATAAGAAAGTAATGAGGGGTAGAGTGGGAGTGCCTTTTTTCAATATTACTCCTGTTTCTTGACTAAATTAATCAATTATGTAAATAAAATCTTAATATAGATCCCTACATGGAATCAGTCGTAGTCACCGACCATCTCAGTATCCTTAGCGTCTCTCCATATTTTTAATTTGTGGACGAAATATCTCACCGTACCCCGAGATTTTGTGAGAAGAATTTAAGATGTGAGTGTAGATAATGTGTTTTTAAAGACATTTTACTATAATCAATAAAATAAAAGATTTAAAAAAGAATGATGCTGAAGAAAATTTATTTGGATGTCAAAACATGGAAATATTAAAAAATTCTCAAACTTGAAAGATCATTTTATTTTATTTTATACCAGAAATATGAGTCCTTAAAATATGAAAAACTCACAAAAAAAGCATAAAATGACGATAGCTTAACATACTGTAATTTAAGAAATAGTTAACTTCCCAGTAGGAAAGGTCACCAATGATTCCCCTATGTCAGGTCAGAAACGTCGATGACCGATAGCATTTTCGTCCTGCGTCAACTCACTTATGGGGGACGGACGTGTCCTGTCGCCACTTGTCTAAAAACGTGTTTCGTCCGTCGTTTTTAAGTCTGAATCCAACAATGCCAACAAAATAAAACAAACAATCAGGGTAATCATGAGGCCCGTCGTAGCGGATATTTTCATTTGAATTCGGATTTATCTATCTTAGGATCCGAATCGAATTCGAAGTTCGGATTTATGGTATCACAAGTTCCGTCGGAACGGATTTTCTTTGACAGATTTTGACACTTTTTCTACGAATGCATTGTTGTGTCGGAATGTAATTCTTTGTGTGAAAAATCCTTTGTTTTGTATTATTAATGAATTTTCACTGTAATTTGTGCTCAAGTGATATAAATACAAATGCCGCACAATCATTTGCTGTTTATGCTTTAAGTCCGGAGACGTCCGCCAGCTACCTACTTATACGACAAGTGGGAGCTGGCCAAAGATCTGAACTTCACGAATTAACAAGAAACTACTGTACACATTGCAAATAAAAAAAATATTTTTATGTTAAAGCATAAAATTAATTCATTTCATTTGTGTTTGGTTTAACAAAAGTATAAAAATTAGAATATGTTAATTAGTTAAATTTATTTGTCCACTGCGCGACTATCTCTTGCTGAATCTGTGGCGCACGGCATGCGCGTGAACTTGCCGCTATATCTCTCTAAATTTTCAAAGTGCTGGATGAGCCACAACGCCCGCGGCTGAACTCCGCTGTAACTATATAGCTTGCAATACTCGTCGACAATGAGGTGGCGCTCAGCGGCGAAGATGAGGTGACGCTTTACTGTCTGCTCGAGCACAAGTTGATCAAGTCCATTTTGGGAAACAACGCCTGTGAGATGGCGCAGTCGTATCGCTCGCTGCCACATTTTCAGAGCTGGTTCTGTACGAGGTGGCCGAGGCAAACAGCCCAGCCAAACAACACTGCTGCGCAACTCTTTTTATGAGATTTCGTTCTGGCCATATTTTACTCGATGACCGGATTCCTAAGAATCTCTTGCAGTAGTGTTCTGTAAATCTATAGCCGTCCGTCTGTTTTGCGCGAGAATTGCAAGTGAGAGCTGGCCAAAGATCCGATACTCCTCCATGGGCCTATCGATTCAATTTAATTAATCGCCCACATCAATATTTGCAGCAAATTCAACAATTTTCTTTAAAATATTATATTTTTAACAATTTGTTGCAAAAATGATTTTAATTTTTGTTGGTAAATTTTTACTGATTTGACATAAACAGCTGATTTCGAACTTTGGAAGTTACATTTTTGTATCGGCAACGCGGAAATCCATTCCGTACGGAATTCATAGTTAAAAATTCGTATTCGTAACGACGGGCTTCATGATTTCCCTGAATACTCTTTTTAAAATCATCAACAATAATAACAATAAGAACTTGTCTATTTCACAGGTTTGTTGACGTATTCCCTCCCCTACTTCACGCTCACGGTCGCTCACGGTCGAGCTTGCACTGAGTGCGTATTCTATGCTTTGGTGAAGGCCTAACACTCACCACGGCTTGTCGCAAAAATTTCCCATAGATTTTTGCAGTATTCGTGGGCTGAGAACGAATTTCTTCTCTGTCTATGCGTATGTGTTCGTTAATAGGCCACAACTAATGGTGAGACTCAGGTTAATGAGGGTGCAGATCCGTTTGATTTTCAAATACCTGGGTATCACTTGCTTCCATAATTTTCTGCCCATGAGTCATTCTTTTTCAAATCGAAAGCGTGATAATTTTGACATTCTGGATTTGCTTCAAATTTTTTATGAATTACTTATTGAAAATAAGCCCACCCATATATTTTTTTTTACTTTTTCTCAATAGGTTTGATAATACAGGGTGTTTAAAAAAAAAATGAAAATATGACGCATAGACCTTTTTGAAAAATTATATAACTTTGTATCTGTGCATCGTATAGCGTCAAGTTTGGTAGGTAATATAATTTTCTTTATATACTTGTACAAATTTAATATATTGTTCATTAGCAAGGTACTATTATAGGCAATTAAAATGTTTAAGGACATTTCACTAAATGAGAGGTATTTTTAGATTTTAAAAATTAAGACTATAATTTTCCTCGTTAAATTCTATATAAAAACTTAATTTTTTTGAGTGGTAATTTGTGCAAACCTGTATGAGAACCACTTTTTTTGTTCAAACAACTGTGCGCATAAGCTGCTTTTTTATTTGTTTCGTTTTCATTTGTCATTATAATTATTCAACTCCTTGATCAACTTATTGCCCACCCAATGTAGTCGGTTCTCTCAACTGCTAAGTCTGTTCTTATAATTTAAAAAAATGGAATAACATACCAAAAAGAATTTAATTTTGTAATCGTTAAGGATCAGTAAACAGGTAAATAAATAAAAAAAAATGAAAAAAATATCATATAATTGGTATATTATTAAACATATATTCTAATAAATGTTGGTGTAATTGTACGATCATTGGACCAGGCAACTTGCATTTTCGCATTTGAAATTTAATCTATAATATTTAAATTTAAACTATTAAAACCAATAGTGTTTGGGTGGGTGTTTGTAATACGGCGATGGGAAAGGGCACGGGTCAATGTATTTAAATATGTAGTAAATTGTGAAATGTACCTTGAATTATTTGCTGTCTCTCAATTTGTTGTAGGATCGTGTGAGTCCTACGTTGCCTGTTGCAATCGTGTTTGTTCCGTGATATCAATGTCCAACGTAGAACTCTGTTGTTTGTTGATGTTGTATTGTTGGTAGATGTTGAATTGTTTGTAGTTGGTGATTTGTTTGAGCACACTGTTTCTTGTATTATTGTTTATTCGCGTTTAATGTAATTGGGTGGGTTTTATGTGTTTTTTTGTGTCTGCAAAACTTAAAAAATATTAATAAAAAATGTAATAGGGTCAATTCATTTGTATAATTTTGTATAAATCTTCATAGTCTTGGTGTTATGGGTCAGTGGGTGTGGTCGGCATCGGTGGGTCGTTAATTGCATTTTGCGATATAGTGTACAAATTTTGCAATTATGTATGGTGGAGCGAATAAGAACCTTTAGTTTTGGGACCCAAAATTCTGTTCTCAGAAGTCGAAGAACTAACTGATATCCACCATGCAAAGTCACCTTGTGGGTCAAAAGGGTAATTAATTTAGTAAATTTACTATGGTATGGCAACAACAGCGGGAATCGCTCGTTGTATGTTAGCGTGGGTGATTTTGCCAATTGTCCATTCGCCCGCATAAGCCCTTTTGGGTCTAGAAAAGGGTTAAGTGTCAAAATCGATCTTTTGGGTGAGATTGAGGTTGTCAGTGTGTTGTATTCGTCAGCAAACATTTTTTTTTTGACTGAGCAATAGCGATTTTGCGTTTCGCAAAAATTTAGCCATGACTATATGTCTCGAATTTCCGAGACTATTACTCTCAATGGGTTTAAATGGGAGGATCCCAATGGGTTTAAATGGGAGGGTCTCGGCGCGATGTGTTTTCGAAATTACTTTGTCCAGTTCACATACACTGTTATTTAGGGTAGGGTCAATGTGGGCAGATCGTTTGTTAGGGTCTTCAACACTAAGGCCTGCGTATGTATCCTGAAGTGAGGATTGGTAGAAGAACGCAACTTTAGCTCACATGATCTTCTCGGAGTTGCAGCATCTGATTGGTTTAAGTCAGTAACTTGTACATCTACTGCTTGGGTTGGCAGTCCGATTTGTTTCAATAATTGTTCGGCTATAAAAATGGCTTCTGACCCGGAGTCAATAAGTGCACGTGCCACAAATAAGGCTCCTTCACGTGCCACAAATAAGGCTCCTTCATGTTCGACGCACTAAAATTTTTTGGTCACATAATCGACAAAAATATTTGCTCTTACATTCTTTATAGCCATAAAAACTGCAAGACAATTAAAACAGCACCTAATTCGCTTTATAATTTCTTGCCTTTCTTTAACTTTCATGGCTATAAATGTCGGGCACTCGCGAATTGTGTGGTTGGCGTTGCATATTTTGCAGATGCCACCATCGCTTTCCCAACGAGACTGAGAGGGTTTAGATTCGTACCTTTTAGGTACCGATGCAGATTGCGATGGCTTTGTCGCCACCTTTGTATGAAAAGAATGTACGCTTTTCTCTCCCCATCGACTGGGACCGGAGTTACTGGAAATTTTTTGTTGGTTGTGCTTCATATTAGAAGCCTTTATATCGCCAACAGATTCGAGGGTCTTGAAAGTGTGGGCATCTAAAGTTTTCCATGATGGAACGACCTTGTCCTTTAGAGATTTTTCAAAATCCTCTAGGGTATTTTTGGGGAGTCGGGTTGAGCATAGATATACCAGGAGTGGGCGCCAGTTGTCTGTATCTATCTCCAGCGTTTGAAGGGTCATTATTGATAATTCGGTGCAGCTTCTTTGTCGAGCTACCTGACTCAATAATAACAGGACTCGAATTAAACAGGGTCTTGAGTTTTGCATTTATTTGCATTCTTTTATTTTCATACTGATCTTGTAAATTGGTCCAAGCCATGAAAAAGTCATCATTGACGAGAGTAGCATTTTTTTTACAATGTCCTTTGTCTCGCCGCGGGTTTTTTTTGTTAAGGTGGAAAAGATTTTCTACATTGCTTAACCTTGGGTTGTTTATAGATAAGGCCGAGAACATATCTCTAAATGTTGGCCAGGAGACATAGTCTGGGGGCATGGGGTGCACTCTTATGCTGTGGCTGAATTCGGGTACTGTGGTGGGTTGCGCCTCCAGCTGGGTTGAGTCCTTTGGGTCAATGAGTCCCAACGCTCCCTAATGGACGACAAACATCTGACGTATGCTTGGTATGTCCTTCTATATTTGTCTTTTAGTTTGGACTTATCCACCTTCTCAGGGTCATCGGGAATTTCTCTTGCAGCTTGGGTTTTGCCCCATAGGTACAGCAGTTGCTTCTGCTGTATTTCTAGAATTGGCTGTGTGTAAGGTCTTTTGCCTGGGTCTCGCTATTAATTTGTTCAAATTCCATAACATCGTTGGCAAAATGCACAAAACTCGTGAGAGACATTTCTTACTCAACGATACTTAGATTAGGACGCTCGAAAAATCACGGTTGTAGGGTGTTATTAAATAGTACGGGTTAACAATCCAAAAACCACACATGAAATTTTTAAAATATCTTAAAAAGTTAAAATTTTTTTAAATAATTTTCAAACTTTATTTTTGGTTCGGGTGGGTTAATCAGAATTGTGTGGATTAAGTATCTAATATTTTTAATTTTTTAACAAAAATATTTTTTTAAAAAATTGTACGGGTCGAATTGGGTTAACGTGGATAGTGTGGGTTAAACTATCCACCAAATTTAATTTTTATTTAATTATAAAAATTAAATTTTTTATTTTTTTAACAAAAATAATTTTTTAAAAAATTTCTTAATGGGTTTAAAAGGGTTAAACATAGGGTTAACATAGGGTTAGCAATAGGGTTAACAATAACACAGTTGGTTAAATACGAACAAAGAGAGCAAAACAAATTTTGGGAAAGGGATATTTTTTATCCCAGGTCAACCCCACGATCAATATGGCTTCACAATTGTCGTTGCTCCATCTGGCAACGCTCATGGCAATTTGTGTAAGTGACGAGCGATCGTGTGTGCGTGTGTATATACACACAGAAAAAAGTGTGTAAATATAACTGAAATGTTAATCAATCCAATTAATTTTTAATTGAAACTCAGCCGATGTAACTTTTAGTAGCATTGAATTCCGTAATATGTTAATTGTAGAAATTTTAATTAATTTTTTTGTCATATTGATATTAAAGTGGTTATATATATTATATTTTTTTATTGGGAATTTTTAAATCATTAATTAATTAGTAACATCAATTAAAAATTTCATTCGATAGAAATTGGATCAATCAAATATTTTGTTAAATTAAATAAAATATTTGTCGCATAGAAACATATGAAAATAAAAATAATTTAATTCAATATAAAATAAATATTAAATAAGTATTTATACTTTTTGATATGCTTTGTAAAATTCTTTCAACCTAACGAATGTTTTATCGAAGTCAGTTTTCACAACTTCTACAGGTGGGCGAATTAATTGAGTCAAACATAAATTTTGATATTCGCTATTAATTGATTCAATATGCAAAAAAATGAGCATCATGCTGTTTGTTCAAATTCTTGACAGCAAAAATAAATTGAGCCATTTAATGCTTTAATAACATAACATACACTAAATAATGCAATATACTGTTTTAAAATAGCAACGTAGAAGAAAATAATGTTAGAAGATACTGAACGACGTCGCTGACGCACGAGACGGAGAAATAGAAAAACAAAATGAAATCCAGTGTTGCAAAATGAATAAATCTAAAGTAACAAATAAAATTAGTTAATACTATTGAAGACTTAGTTGTATTGAAATTATATTAAATTTATTCCTATTAATATTTTAATTAAAAATGTGTAAATACAATTTATTAATTAGTAAATACATTCATATTTTTAATTGGAATACGATTTTGTTTGCTATTAATATCAATTGTTATATATACGTACAATATTTTCTCTTTTTGGCGGCAGCCAAAGCAACGATCGATTGCTTATATACAGCGACCACACAAAAGCAATTAGAAAAATATTCAATGGGTCAGCTGCAAAAGAGATTTATGAATTTATTTGCAATTATCAAATACAATTATAAATATAATTAATATATAAATGTATATTATAATAAGGACTGCGTCGAATAAAATTGTCCGCTACAAAAATGAAAAAATTTAGAAATCTATTAATCGAATATTTATAGAATAAAATATTTTATTTTGCAAATTATTTTTAGATTTAAAAAAAAATATAAAAAACCAGAAATTAATATTTTTAATAAAAAGTTTTAATTTTTCCGATACCCTTCCTCACAGCTGCTGAAGACCACTTTCTTTTAAAGTCTTGAAGGTCTTTGGCCACTTTTTTTGTTGTCTTCATCTCCCTTTTTACTAAAGCCCAGTATCTCTCAATCGGCCTGAGTTCTGGACAGTTTGGTGGATTGGCTTCTCTAGGCACCAAAATCACTGCATTTTGTTAGATCCACTCTAAGGCCGTTTTGCTGTAGTGACATGAAGCGAGGTCAGGTCAAAAAAATGTGGACACTTCATGTTGGCGTAAAAATGGAAGCAATCTCTTTTGCAAGCATTCCTTCACATATATTTCGCCATTAATTGTACCCGATGTCACGAATGAACTGCTCCTTTTTCCACAACTGCAAATTGCCTGTCAAACAAGGAATTTCTTCGGGAATTTTGTCATTTTTTTTATTTGAATTTTTCAGCGACATTTCCTCGAGAATCGGCTGTATAAAATTCCTGCCCAGATAGCTGAGAAAAGTCCGCTAAACATAAGTTTCGTCGTCCAATATGCAGCAATCGAATTTTTTAAAAAAATCTTGGTTCAGCTTTTTAGCTCGTTGTTTTGCGGTTTCATTCTTGACGGCATTTCTATCCGGAACTTTTTGGACCTTGTACGTCTTCAGCCCAGCTTCTTTCTTAGTCCTGCGCACGAAAGATTCTGAGCAATCCGCCTTTCTCGCCAATTTCCTTCCGGATATGCTTGGATCTTTCTTTAAAATATTCACAACCTTCTTCGACTTTTCACGATCATGTGGGCCTTTTTTTACCAGAACCTTTCTTCCGATCAATACTCAGGTCTTCCTTAAAGCGGTTGATAAATCGAGATCTTAGGGTTAGCCCCTACCTCCTTGGCAATTTTTTTAAAAGACCAACTAGGTTATTTTTGAAAAATTTTAATTATATTTTCTCGCACTTCCGTTTCGTTTGCCATTTTCGCGTTAAATAAATTTTGTATTGACTATAACTGACACAAATTATTTTCTGCCATTTAATTCAGAGCTACTATGATCAATTTTTTTTAATTTGAATCTTACAATAGCACATTATGGGAAGATATGTAACGGACAATTTTATTCGACGCACTCCTTAATAAAAATTGACAATTTCAATTTCTATACTTCCATGTATTGGGTCGGGTATCCAGTGCGAATTCAAAATTAATGTTTGAATCGTCACTTGGTTGTTTTTTTATATATTTTTGTTTTTGCTGCTTTTGCTGCTGGGGTCGATATCCACTGCTTCTTTTGCTCTTCTGAGTTACAGCGACATGTTTTCGGAACAGTTTATTTTAATGCGTTTTTTTTTAAATTGGTGGGTCAGTCCACTTTCCTGCCGTATTTTTCCACGTCGTTGAATTTTCGACGGTTCGATGGATGAAATGTTTGGGTGGGTGTTTGTAATACGGTGATGGGAAAGGGCGCGGGTCAATGGATATAAATATGTAGTATATTGTGAAATGTACCTTAAATTATTTGCTGTCTTTCAACTTGTTGTAGGATCGTGTGAGTCCAACGTTGCCTGTTGCAATCGTGTTTGTTCCGTGATATCAAGATCCAACGTAGAACTCTGTTGTTTGTTGATGTTGTATTGTTGGTAGATGTTGAATTGTTTGTAGTTGGTGATTTGTTTGAGCACACTGTTTCTTGTATTATTGTTTATTCGCGTTTAATGTAATTGGGTGGGTTTATGTGTTTTTTTTTCGTATTGGGTTTGGGAGGGAAAAACTTTTTGTGTTCGTCCGAGTTAGGTTCGCAAAACTAATAACCTCGACTTGCTAGAACGTTGTTCTAGCTAAACAAAAAAACGACCGCTTGTCGACTTTAGCGCACTCCTTGCCTGCAGCGGCGAACATCCAAAGCAAGGCAGGCGGTGTTCACTACGCAAGGGTTTAAAAAAAAAATTTATTTATTAAAATAATAATAAACCAAAATCGTCAAGTTTATAGTGAAAATATGTCAATGGTAGTTTTAAATGTATTTTTTACCGGTTGTATCAATATACACAACAAAAAAACATTTATTGTAGGTTAAATTATTATTATTTTTTTGGATATAAGAATCGACTTACAAGTGCACTGTGGGACAGAAGTCAATTCTGATGTGCGTGTTATATTTGTACTCAAAGTGGTGGGACCTACAGTTTATGGCCGAAACCGAACGGCGGGTGAGAGCTTTTCATAGGCAATGTTTTACTCTCGTAGGTTTGCCATTTACTGCCGAGAGGTAGCGCGGTATAGAAAAATGTTTCTATGAAAAAATAGCCCCAGTCCAGGCTTGATCCGGGCACCTATCGGCTCGCAGTCCAATGCACTAACCACTGAGTTATCGCGGCTATTAGATTACTATGGTATATGTCACAATTTTTAACTTTCATACCAAATATGAGCCAGTTTTGTCAACTATAATGACAGAAAAACAAAACTGACATATTAAAATAACAAAATTTAGTTAAATTATTTTACGATTTTCGTATATTTCTCATCACTTAAAAAAAAATTGATATTCGCTATTAATTTGAATTTCGCATTTGATATTCGCATGTTTAACACCTGCTTGCTTTAGGTTAATGCCTGTAGATAGATTTATGAGAGCAGTTTAAAGCTTTTTTTTATGTCTATTTTTGTATGAAAATATGTAATTTTTGTTTTATGATTTTGACAAATAATCAGGAAAAAAACACGTGTATACATTTGATACGCAAGATGACATGATGTCTCAATTTCCAATAATATAAAATTAACATTCTGCATGTGGAGTATATGTTGAAAGTGTTATCACTCTTTTAACGTAAGAATGTTCTTTATAAAGACTTTAACGAAGAAAATATAGTTTTAATTTAAAAAAAAAAAAGAAAAAAACCTCTCATTTAGTAAAATGTTCGTAAATCTTTTAATTGCTAATAATAGTTACATGCTATTAAATTTGAACAAGATTATAAATTCTATTACCTTCAAAATTAGACCAAACTTGACGATACATACATAGATGCAAAGTTATATAATTTTTAAAAAGGTCAATGCGTCATATTTTCATTTTTTAAACATCCTGTATTTTCAAACCTATTGACAAAAGTAAAAAATTATATATATATGGTTGGGCTTATATTCAATAAGCAATCCACAAAAAAAAATTGAAGCAAATCCAGAGTCTAACTGATAAATTAAAAAAAAATCCGTTCGATTTATTTATTTGGAGTGACGTTGTGTATGAACAGCAGCAACAAAATAGTGTGTCGGATAGCGAGTTAAATATAATTTGGGTTATATTCAAAATCCAAACACACATCATGTACTTGTGCTTTTTATATAGGAGTCCGAAGCTAGACTCCCTGTCTGATTCGATATCAAACATATTGGAGCAGTTTCCAGGCAGTGAAACTGTTGTTGCCGGCGATTTTAATGTGCACAACGCCACTTGGTTGAGCCACTCGGGTCTTCCAACACAGGAGGGTTGTTATGTTGAGCTATTTGCAAAGTGCAATCAACTCACTCAATTGGTGAAAGAACCGAAGTACCTCCCACGCGTCGGTGAGCAGACCCCAAAAGTCTTAGACCTTTTTCTGACATCACATCATGAAAAATATAATGAAAAAGTCCTTGCACCTCTTGGTAACTCCGACCACTGTAATGTTTCCGCTGAGTTTTCGTATTCTAGTTTACGCGCCTCTTCGATTAAAACCCCGAAGAGGACTGTTTGACTTTTCGAAAAAGCAAATTGGGTTGCGTTAAATGATTTTTTTTTCGCAACTTTAATTGGAAATTGTGCTTTGCTGACAGAGAAATAAATGCCTCGGCTTTAATGGTACAAAATATTATTTTATTAGGTATGCGGTCCTTCATACCTTCTAAAAAGATTATCATTTAACCCAAGGACCACTCTTGGTTTAATGAGACTTGCAGGATTGCAGTCAGGTCGAAAGAGGAAGCCTTTCAGAATTGGCGTTTTAATATGAATGCTGATACTGAAAGACTTCGTATACAGGCTAGGAATCGCTGTAATGAGTGAAAGGAGAAATCTCACAGATGATGAGGTCGAAAACAGCTTTGCGATATCAATTCCTACATTTACAAGCATTTGAAGTGCATATCACTTTTTAATATTAAGAAAATTTAATATTTTTTGCTTCACTTTTAAAAACCATGGATGGGATCTTGTAGCAGAAACCTCACAGATGAAGAATTCGAAAACCGATTCGATATCAATTCATATACGGGGTTTACTTGTATTTAAAAAAAAACATAAAATAGTCGTTGCGAATAACATCAATTGGATTTGTTGCATACGTAATTCCGCGAATCGTAATCGCGAATCGTTTTTCGAATTCATCATCTATGAGGTTTCTGCTACAAGATCCCATTCATGGTTTTTCAAAGTGACGCTAAAAAATATAAAATTTTCTAAATATTAAAAAGTGATATGCTTTTTTTGTGGGATAAAAATAGCCACTGCACTCTGACAGGGTTATATCCATTGTGCTGTGACCCAGTTCCCTGGTTTTTAATGATACTTCTTCGATTCATTATTGAATCTAAGAAGGCTATTGCGTGATAAAGAGTGAAGCTGATCCTCTCTCATCACGTCTGTGCCAAAGATCTGCATTCTAATTCTAGAAAATGCTGGACAGTCACACGGATAGTGCTCTGTGGTGCCAGTTTCTTAGTAGCAGGCAGAACGTAAGGCGCTTTCTACCAGGCCGATTGCGTTCATGTGTTTTTCACATGCGTTGTGTCCTGTTAGAAGTCCCGTCAGTTTTCTGCACTACTTTCTACTTAAGGAAAGTAGAAACGAGACCGATCTTTTGGTTATCGTCGATGCCATGAGCTTGGAAAATCTTCATTTCAACTCGTTTAGGCATCTGCTCTTGTGTGCGGAGGCGACCTAAGAGCTGATGGCGAATTTTCCCGTAGATACAGGTATTCCAAGCACGGGTTTTGGCCCAAATGGATTATCCTCAGATCCAGCACGTGCTGGATTGACCAATTGACCAATGTTTCGTTTATTCCAAGCCTTCTAGCTGCGTCACACATTCCATCAAAAGTCGCATTATCAAAAGCACCTTCGATGTCAACAAATATGCCCATGATGTACATCTTCCTCTGAAAAGCATGCTCGATCCGTCCAACCAGATGTTGCAATGCTGTTTGACAAGATTTTCCACGTTGGTAGGCATGTTGTCTTGACGATATTGGGTACCTTGACAACGATGTTTTTCTGATGTGCAACTCAACTAGTCTTTCTAGACACTTTAGTATGAAGGACATCATACTAATGGGTCTGAAGCTCTTGGCTTCAGACCCAACTTTAGGAATGAAGGCTACATTCAAAAGAGGCCACTGCGTATTGGATAGCTTCATCGTACACAACCAATCTGGCAACCTGCCAGTCATGTTTTGTCACATTAGAGTTGTTATTGCAGTCCCCAGTGCTGGGATTACAAAGTGGCCCTATTTGGATTTGATTTCCCGGAGCCATCAGATCTGCGCCGTGAGTCCAGTCGGGCAGTTCGGTATCTTTTAAGAAACTTGACCAATCTGCTGGTCTCACTGCAGGATTCGATGCTACTGCAGAAGTCTTTGTATGAAACACTTTTCGATTTTCGAATTAGTTTCTTATATTCTTTCCGCTTAGCTCGGTAATCCTTACTGGAATCCTTACGCAAGGTTTCAAGACAAGCGTTCCACCAAGGAATGGCGGACTTGTTCGTACAAAACTAGAATTTATGACGTCATTCATAATTTGAACGGATGTCTCAATACCTTCTTTAGTACGAATTCTGACAGGAATATTGAGGGAATTTTCAAGTTCATGTCGTTGGGTTTATTACCGTCATAGAGGGCAGCACCTCTCGGTCAGTATGAAACTCGATATACCTGTGGTCCGATAAAGAATCTTCTTTAAGAACCTTCCAGTTAAAGATTGACTCTCTCAGTTAGACAAAGTAAGGTCAATCACTTCCTGTCTTCTAGCAGTCACAAACGTGGGTTTATTACCAGTGTTGTGAATGTTAAGATTGGAAGTCATGATGAAGTCAAGGAGTCTGGTACCTCGTCCGTTGCATTTACTGTGTGTTGAGCGTCACAGCAAAGAATAAGGCCGGTCTCCTTAAGATCACAGTACTCTATGAGCTCAACAATTGCCTTTGGCGGAGGAGGCAGTAGTGAGGCGACAATCAAATGTTTCCATCCACTATTTCATAGCTCACTTTGGCTGCCAACAGGTTTTGCCGCCAGAATTGGGTTATCTTGGTGACAGCAAAGTGTTTCGATACTATAAGACAGCTTTTAGGCCTTGCGGCTTGTTCTTCGTATAGTATGGTTTCACCACGTTGTTCACTAAGACCACAAATGAGTTTGTTATACATCCATGGTTCTTGAATGGTTGTGATGTTAGGTAATGTATGCAACATGGAGAGCCGCTTACCTAGTAAAGCGATAGCAGCTTTAGAATGTTGCAGATTGATCTGAGTAAATATCATGACAGGGTAATTAACTCTTTTCTCAACATGTGCCTATTCATTTGGAATTGATTCGGAATTTGTTCCGTCCAAAGAATAAGTTTAGATGACTGTCGTACTTGGATAGCATGACATCTTACGACTTCTGGTCTAAGCCAACAACCAGGGTTGAGCCCTCCTTGTCCTACGGATATCGCTCTGGTTTATGGCTATAGATTTTCCATCCGTTCGTTGCGATGCCCTGGTTTGAGCACGTAGGCAGGCAAGCACTTCCGCTGTTTCCCTGATAGGACCAGGTATCCAGCATATTTCTCGCCTGCGTTTTGGTTCGTCTCCACTGAAAACAGCGAAGCGCGATTTGCCCAAAGGGGGGATTTTAGCAACGGCTGTGGCAATCCAATCGAAATTGGCTTGAAACGAGCATATCACCTTCATGATGCCATCACTCGTCTCATAGCTTTTTGCGTTTGCACTGATACCGCCGGTGCTGACTAGGCGCCAAAGATTATCGGTGTAGTGCTTTTCTTCTGCATCATTCATCTTTTGCTCCACAGCAGCAACGGATGGTCCGGCTTCAGTCGGAGTAACCTCCACCGATCTATCGCGTTTTGCTGTGGTAGCTGGGGAGGAGAAAGCTCCAACGTTGCCTTTAGCCTTTTCAGCCTCTTTGCGATCTTTCGCTTTATTCTTCCTTCTCCTACTCACCTGGGCATCGGACAACCTGACCTATGTATTCAGAGATCCGGGTCCGGTCTCCAATGGAAGTTTAGCTTCCAGTTGGGCGTCGGACTCTCTAGGATTAGATGCTGTTAAGACACCACTTTCCTTTGATCGACCCATGTTTCCAAATACGTGACAGAATGGAGCCCAGAGAGAAAACAACACTGTCGGGCAGCCATACAGTGGAGGATTAGTCGTAGGCATAATCGAACCGACACTTTCCTCTACTGGTATGGAATTCACTGCGTTGTCATTATCCTCCTCGAGATTCCTAGCTGTCTCATAAAATTGGGAGATGGAGGGGCACGATGAACCCCCTGCTACAGGAGCAGAAAGGTTCACCGTACCCGTGTTGGTTGCGTGGATTGAGGCCTCCAGAATTCTTGCCTCAGCCGCCGAAGCGGGTGGATTGCCACTTTTGTGGGTACCACCTGGAGTAGTTAAATTTTTATGTTGACCTATCGCGGTGGAGTGAGGTGGCAGACTCTAACGAAGTATGCCACAAGATTCTGCTACAAGATTCCATCCTTGGTTTTTAAAAAAGACGCAAAAAAATATATAATTTTCTAAATATTAAAAAATGATATGCAGTTGCACTTCAAATACAAGTAAAACCAGGATGCGAATTGATATCGCGAAGTGGTTTTCGAATTCACGATCATTGGGTTATCTGCTACAAGGTGCATTTAATTGTTTTTGAAAGTGACGCAAAAAATATATTTTTTGAAATTATTTCAAAATATTGTACACAATTGCATTTTAAATGCAATTTAAATTCGCAAACGAATTGATCCAGCAAAACTGTGAACGCACATATCCTTGGTTTGGTCTCTATTTTTACGTACATATCGATTTTATTAAGTGTGAACAATTTTTTGGATTATTGTAGCACGATGTTATGAATGGCCAGATCTTTACTGACCGGTTGAGAAAGCCAATGTCCTGGCAGAATTATAAGCAAATAATTCAACGCTTCCAGAAAGCAATCAACCCGGGCAGTGGTTGTCGACTTTTCGAACTCGGGCAGTTAATTTTCGAAATCGAGCAGTTAAAAAGGTTTTAGCAAACCTCAACATTAACAAAGCCTCAGGGCCAGATGTCAATCTGCCCATGTGTTGAAGAAGTGTGCGTCAACGCTGGTTTGTCCGTTGCGTAACCTTGCCCAAAGGGGGGTCTCGCAAATAGAGTGGATTTTAATGCAAGCAAGACCCAATGTTGTCTGCTATCTCACAAAAGAATGAATTCACCCCTCCCTCTGTGCTCTGTGTATATTGCGGAATCCTGGACCGAATTCAACAACGTGCGATATATTTAATAGGGGATGAAAATATTTCATTGTCTATTGGTTCTCTTGAGCACCGAAGGACCGTAGGGTGTGTAAGCCTGTTTTATAGGTATTACAATGGTAAGTGTTCGAGGGAAATACATAACCTGATTCCACCAAGTCGTGTGTTCTCTCGTTCTACTCGGGCATCGAACCAAGCCCATCCCTTCGTAGTTCACTCGGCTCTCAACAAAACCATGAATTACCGAGAGAATTCGTTCTTTATTCGCACGATACGTTAGTGCAACAATCTCCCTGCGTCTGTTTTTCCCGACATTTTTGATATTGGCAAATTCAAAGTAAACATTCACCGACACTACTCCATCTTTCCTCCCTCCTCTTACCTATAATCCTTTCCTACGATTAACACTAGTTAACCCCGGTGCGGTGGTTAACTTGTAAAAAAAATTCAATGTGACCTCCGTTGGAATGATCATATATTTGACGTGTCGAAAGACATACTTCACTCCTGCTGACTTACTCACTGTCTACAACACCTACATATATGCGGCCTAAGATGGAATACAACTCGTACATTTGGTCAGGGGCTTACAAATCCAGGGGCAGGGGCTTCAAACAGAGAGTCTTATTTAAGGAAGCTACATCAAGGTATATTTCGGTTTGGTCAGGTGCTCCATAAGAAAGTCATCTTGGCCCAATATTATTTATCTTATTTATAAATTACATACCGTCAGTTATTAAACACTAGAATTTTAATGTATAGATGATGTCAAATTATTCCATTCATTTAACGATGCAGTACAGCAATCTTGTATTCAAGAAGATCTAAATAGGATAGAAGAATGTTGTTCTTACAGCACCGTTAACCTTAATCTCAAGAAATGTAAGCAAATTACCTACTCTCGTAGATACACTATTTCTAAAAGTTATAGCATTTTTGGAAATAATTCAACGACTTAGGAGTATCTATGGACCCTAGCTTCGTTTTCATCCAAACATTAATACAATGACAAATAAAGCTAAAGGTGTTCTAGGATTTATAAAACGCTAGTCTAAAGAGTCTGACCTCACTTGTACGTCGCATTTTGGAATATGCATCCATTGCTTGGAACCCACACTATAATATACATAATGACACTATTGATCATCAGTTCAAAAGCAATTTTTATTATTTTCTCTTCGAAACCCCTCCATTGAAATCCGGATATACACCTTCCATCCTATGAATATCGACTAAAATTACTTAATCTTCCCACTCTTAAAAGCAGACGAACAATGCTTGGTGCCATATTTGTATTTATAATTATTAATGGTGGCATAGAATCAAGTTATTTATTTGAAAATATATCCCTAAATTGTTCTGCAAGGCAAACCAGACAATATAATCCGATAAAATTGAGCATATTTAGCTCTAACGATTCGTTCCGTCGGATATGCAATGATTTTAATGAATTATATGTTCTTTTCTATCTTTCTGACTCGATTGACGTAGTAAAAAATAATATCTTTCAACACCTTAATAGTTAATCAGACTTTGTATATTTTAATGAGACTTTTTATAGTTATCTGATGATATTTATCAGAAGTTAACTCTCGAATTCTCGTGAATATGACAAGCTCGGGCTGCTCAAGAAACGGTCATAAATCCGCGCGATATACGGATGTGGCTCTCGGTCGGTTGGGCGGGTAAGAGGGCATGGGATTCGTTCGAAAAAAAAAATGCAAATACGAATCAATTACAAATCAAAACACAATAAATTTATATCATATTGCATTGGTCATTGGTCTCATTTTATTAACTCATATGGGGTTAATAATATGAGACATGTAAAATCAAAACCGAAACTTCATGGAAATGTATAAAAGTAAACGGTTACAATTAGGCTCCGCCTTTTTGGCTTTTTCGGTTACAACTAAGTAAGTGAAAAAACAAAAATAAAATTTTGTTTATAAAATATAGGTAATGTTGGACAAAATTAATTAAATATTAAAACAAAACAAATTCTTTTTTTTTTCAAAAAAAAAAATTCACATATTGTTACGAAAAGTTGTAATTTGCCCCGTAGTGCAAGCAATCAACAATAATAAATGAGACGCAAGACAACTCAGCGCAATGTGTTAGAAAACGTACTGAAGCAATGTGCGAGAAAGATGGAAGATCAGCACATTAAAACACATGAGTGCAAATGAGATGCCAATAGCATGCGTCATTAACGAAAGGAGAAGAAGTTCCCGAAACATGTCGAAGCTAGGCGAAACGTGTCGAACTGATGCATGAAGTATATAAGGGTGCCGCATCTGAGGTACAGCACTTCAGTTGTGATTTGATAGTGAACTAGTGCGTCTCGTGAGTGAACATTGTTAAGCTAAATTGTAGAAATTCAGCAGTTTGATATAGATGATTATTATTCAAGTTATTTAAATAAATAACGTTATTTAATACTATACTAAGAAAACGAAAAATGTTTGAAAAGTATTAGAGCTTTAAACATCATTGCAGTTGCAAATTATTCAAGTCAAATATTTGACACTTTTTATGTTATTTAGACAAAATTAATAGTTTTGCTACAAAAGCAATAATATCTGTGGATTATGTGAATAATTGCAGCAATGCTACCTATTTCTCTTGTTGTTTCAGTGAATCTACCACAAATATAACATTTTTCGTGATGTTTGTAAGAAACATTTTACAAATAATACAAAATATGTGATGTTTACAAATAATACAAAATATGTGATGTTTACAAATTGTTTAAACTTTTACTGCAAATTTATTTGTCTTTCCTGCATATTCGAATTGTTAAAGCGAGTAGTATTTTAGTTGCAGCAACACTCTCACATTCTATTTTCTTAGTGTAGTTGAAATAATACTAGTTAAAACCAAATATAGGTGTGTTTTTATTTTGTATACGATCCAGCGATACGAACTCGTAGAACAGTGTTCCGTAGACTTAATTTTCGTAACATTGGTGTCAGAAGTGGTACAAAATGGTTAAACAAAATGTGATACAAAATGGTTAAATTCGAACAACTTAAAGCTGACCAGCTAAAAGAGGAGCTGGCGAATCGTGATCTTCCAACTGCTTGTACGAAAGTAGAGCTACATTAGCGTCTATTGGAGGAATTGAATGTTCAAGGCATTGATCTCGCGGACCATGAGTTTGAAGTAGAAGCTGCAGCAATTTGGAAAATTTGGATACTGAGCAAAGAGTACAGTCCCAAAGTTTTGATATGAGCCAGTTGCTCGCAGCTATACAACTACAGCTTCAAGAAAATTCCAAACAGCTTCAAGAAAATGCTAACAAATTGGAACAGAAGCTTCAGTAAAATTCCAAACAGCTTCAAGAATATGCAAACAAAATGGAACAGAAGCTTCAGGAAAATTCCAATCAACTTAAAACAGAACTTCAAGAAAATTCCAAAGCTTAGCAGCGTTTATTGTGGCCCTAAAAGTAGGCGCTGCCGAAGTATTGCAGACTGTTTCAGAAAGTTATAGAAACAGTTATTTAGCGGTTATGGCTGCACTGCAACGCAAATATGGCAGTGATGACATAAAGCAGATCTACAGAATGGAACTAAAGAGCCGAATGCAAGGAAATTATGAAACATTGCAGGCGTATGCAGCGGACGTCGAGAGGCTTGCGCATTTGTCGTATTATTTGTCGTATGCAGATTCCACCAGTGATTTCATAGAAAAGATCGATGCGTTTGTTAATGGCATACGTGATCCGGAGACAAAACGTGCAACAGTGATTATGCCAGAAACTGTAACCATAGCACTTACCCAGGAGACCGCAAATACGTTGTGTCGACCAGTTTTCAAGGCCCGTAGAATATATATGGAAAGTGATGACTTATTTCAAGTAGTGTGCCAAGTGGTTAAGGTAGGAAATAAATCCGAATACACAGGTGCAAATCGCGAAAACCAATTTAAAAGGAAATGTTACAACTATGATACATATGGCACGTAATTGTCGTAAAAATCGCAAGCGCAGAATAAATCAATCGCACAATTAATCAATCAGATGCAGAAAGAAAGGATCATGTCGAAAATAACAATTTTAAACAATCTTTAAACTAAAACGAGTCAATTCTGCGGGGCACGATCTGACTCCCATAACTGATTGCCCCAGAATCTCCATTTCACAAAATGCTCGAAAGCCGAATAGCTTAACTATCGAAGTACTCATTGATTGTTCAGCATATATGGTGACATTGGATACGGGAGCTTCACACTCAATAATAAGAAGTAACCTGGTTAAGGACGAAGTAGAGCCGCTTATAGGAATAAGATTGCAAACAGCTACAGTTAATGCGGCCCCTATTAGAGGAAAGATTACCAAGGAAATCACGATTGGTACTACGACAGTTAAGCATGATTTTATAGTGGCAGAAATAGTATTCAAAATAATACTTGGCATCGCCTTCATTCGAGATTTAACAAGAAAAATTTTGGGTTATGCCAACACAGAGATCCAACTAAACATTGATTGTGACCAGAGCTCTAAAATTAAACAAGTTATCGTTGATAAAAATAGAAAAATATCACCTAATTCAGAAGCAAATGTTTGGGCGAAATAAAATGGAGATTGCGGGATAAGCAAGTTGTGGGTTATTGAAGCAAACAAAGAGCATTATAAATATAATATTGTTTCGAAAATTCAGTCTACGGAAATTGTTCTACGAGTTCGTATCGCTGGATTGTGTACAAAAAAAACGCACTTATATTTGGTTTTAACTAGTATTATTTCAACTAGTATTAATTAACATTATTTATTTAAATAACAACTTAAAGAATAATCACTTATATCAACTGCTGAATTACTACAATTTATCTTTACAATGTTCATTCACGAGACGCACTAGTTCACTATTAAATCACAACTGAACTCTGTACCTCTGATGCGGCTCCCTTATATACTGCATGCATCAGTTCGACACGTTTCGACAAGCTTCGACTTGTTTCGAGAACCTTCTACTCGTTTCGTGAATGACGCATGCTATTGGCATCTCATTCGCACTCATGTGTTTTAATGCGGTGATCTTCCATCTCTTTCTCACGCACTGCCTCAGTACGCTGAATGATCTTCCGTCTCTTTCTAACACATGCTTAGTGCGCTTAATTGTCTTGCGTCTCATTAATTATTGTTGATTGCTTGCACTATGGGGAAAATTACATCTTTTCGTAACAATATAATTGTAGGAAGAACACTTCTTGAGGCGGCGAAAGACAAAATTATACATATAAGAGTTCTCAATTTGGAAAACTCCTCAAAATTAATCAAAAAGGGAACAGTGATAGGCCAGTGTCTAGAGGCATCAGCGATTATAAAAAATCTACTCACAGGTTTATAAATGAGTGGACGAAGGATTTGGCTGCCAAAGAAAAGAGCCAAGTGCAAAAGCTAATTGATAAATATCGGTGTATATTTGCTGAAAAGGGCCAAAAGGATAGCAGAACTGCCATTGTAAAACATTGAATAGACACTGGTGATTCTAAAGCAATTGAAGTACCAAGACGGGTACCACTTACGAAAAGAGACGAAGTATCACATGGCGTGGTGGAACCATCTGAGAGTCCATGGAGTTCACCAGTAATATTCGTGAAAAAGAAGGACGGTAGTACTCGGTTCTGCGTTGATTACAGAAAACTTACTGATGTCACAAAGAAAGATAGTTATCCACTACCCAGAATCGATGACACCTTGGATACGTGGTTTTCACACTGGGTTATCGGGTTACCACAGAAGGTGTACATACCGACGAGAATAAAATAGTTGCCTTAAAGGAGTGGCCCAGACCACATAACCTACGAAGCTTCTTGGGGCTACTGACGATTTGTTCCGGGTTTTGGCAATGTTGCAAGTAGTCTTCACGAGTTAACAAGTAATAACCGAGCTTTTCAATGGGCCGATGATCAAGAAAAAGCGTTTTTGAAACTGAAAGAATTACTGTGTTCGGCACCAATTCTAGGACACGGATGGAAGTAAATACGGAATAGGCGGAGTGATCTATGGACAAGTAAAAGTGATCGCATACTACAGTAAAATCTTGTCCAAGCCAGAGCGAAATTACTGTGTCAGCAGGAGGGAGCTTCTTGCAGTAATCGAAAGTTTGAATATTTTCCACAAGTATCTGTACGGTCAACAGTTTCACTTGAGAACCGAACACGCAGCACTGAGATGGTTACTTCAGTTTAAATACCCAGAAGGCCAAATAGCGCGTTGGATAGAGCGATTACAGAGGTACGATTTCACCATCGAACATCGTAAAAGGGGACATCATGGAAATGCAGATGACCTGTCACGTCAACCATGTAAACTGGAAATCAAACATTGTTTAAGAGCAGAAGGAAGGGCACACATACTTGATATTCGTTTGTTGAATGTTTTGTCTGATGACCAATGGACCGCAGAACAAATTCAAAATGATCAGAGAAGTGAGCCATAACTCACGAAAATTGTGATATTGATGGAGCAGAAAAGGAAGCCAACGTGTGAAGAGGTCGTTTCTGACAGTCCAATAAATAAAGCTTACTGGGCACAGTGGCAAAGTTTGAAACTGCAAATTGGTTGTTTATATCGCTCCTGGGAAAGTGAAGATGGCAGATCCGAAAGTAATTTGATTGTTATTCCCAAATCAAAAATAAAAGAGATATTATCGGAATACCATAGTAAATCTAGTGGAGGTCATTTGGGCATAAATAAAATGGTCCAGAAGGTTAAGAAACGTTTTTATTGGGTTGGATGCCAAGAGTCAGTCGCCGATTGGATTCGCAGTTGCCCGCAATGTGTACCAGCAAAAGGACCAACAGTCTGAAGTCGCGGCAAGATGTATCAGTACAACGTGGGAGCACCATTCGAGCGTATTGCCATGGATGTCGCCGGGCCGTTTCCAATCAGTGATGCGAATAATTAGTATGTCCTTGTCGTCAGTGACTACTTCAGCAAGTGGCCTGAAGTGTATCCCATGCCGACTCAAGAAGCCACAACAGTTGCGGATGAATTAGTTAACAACTGGGTAAGCCGTTTTAGAGTACCGTTAGATTGCATTTAGAAGAAAAAATTTAGAAGGAAGAAATTTTCAGTCTGCTGTATGCAAAATCCTCAACATATACAAAACACGAACAACGCCTTTGCATCCGCAATCTGATGGCATGGTAGAGAGATTCAATCGGACTTCGGAAGAGTATCTCAGAAAAGTGGTTGATAAAAATCAAAACGATTGGGATACACTTATACCACTGTTTCTCATGGCTTATCGAACGGCGGTTCATGACACCACAGTTGCTTCACCTGCAAAAATTGCTTTTGGAACAGACTTAAGACTACCTGCGGATTTAAAGTTTGGTGCGAGTCCTTCAGCTGGAATTCCTGTACACAATTATGTTTCCAGAAAAAGTGAAGAAATGAACGAAGTGCATCAGTTTTTAAGGCAGCGTACACAATTTGTGAGTGATAAGATGTAGGCCATGGGATTTACGGAAGGAGAACTTGATTTGCTCTATAACCCACAAAGAAAGACTTATCCCCTAAGCTACAAACACACTGGGAAGAACCATATAAGATAATTAAAAGAATTAATGATGTAGTGTATCGGATTCAAAATTGGCGTAAGACGAAAAATGAAAGTAGTACATTTGGGACGAGCAGATTTATGTGTTACGAAAAGATGTAATTTGCCCTTTAGTGCAAGCAATCAACAACAATCAGCCTTATCGTGAATAAAATTCCTCAGGGAATTTTTACCCTTAGTGGAAAATATATATCGTGAACAATGTTCGAAAAGGGAAAAGATATTTCCCTAAAAAAATTACGTATAATGAACAACATTTTCGAGGAAAAATTACCGTAATTTAGCCGAAAAAATTCCACCACTTTTTCATCGGGGAAAAGAATTAATTAAAAGCAAACACATCGTCAGTGTCATGCCAAAGGGGCGAATGTGCATATTTAAAAATGTTGGGAAATCAAATTTTAAAGATGGAAGTACTTTAAAAATTAGCAAATTTTTTCAATTTTTTCTGTTCTTTTGGTTTATTTATGATTTATTATAACGCATATAAAATATCTTTGGATTTGGACAACTTACTGAATTATAAATACGGATTTTGTGAGGCTATATCCTGACCAAAACGCAAATATTTCGATTTTTATGCTATAACTTCTTATTAGCGCAAGATCAAATAGTAATGTGACGGCATTATTTGTTTGTTTTTAAAGCACCTATCTATTGACATCATTATTTAAAAATATTTTTCCAAACATCAATTTGCAATTTGTTATTTGCAGGGAAAATGTTTGGCAAAATATTTTTAAATAAAAATACCAATCGAACGGTGCTTTAAAAACAGACAATTAATACTTTTAAACTACTATTTTATCTTGCACCAATAAAAAGTTATAACAAAAAAGCGGAGAAATTGGAAAAATTGAAAATCTTGTCATGCCAAAAGGGGCGAATCTTTTCGTTTTATTTTTAACTAATATTTTTAACTAATGATGTAGATCGATAGGTGCTTTAAAAACGAACATTAAATGTCTTTATACTTCTTTTTTTTTTTCGTATCAATAAAAAGTTATGGCGAAAAAGAAAAAAAATCGCCCCTTTTGGCATGACAAGATTTTCCATTTGTCAAATTCGCCCTTGTGGTTTTGTCTTTTGTTGCTAGAAATATCCAACAAAACGATACGCGATTTTGACACAGTATACTTGAGGAAAAACTACATTCAAAAATGTAAAAAAACGCAAATGTCAAAAATTGCACATTCGCCCCTTTGGCATGATAGTGACGACATTAACTATACTTTTATTTATAACACACAGAGAACTGATTTGTTTCGACAAACAACTAAATTGCCCTACCGAATCATTCGGTTGCGGCAACAAATGATAAAGTAGTTGCAACAACCTATTAATTCAGTTGTGCCAACCTCCTAGTCGGTAAGCATGAGGTTTTGTAATCCTCCAATTGAATTTTTATTATAACATAGTTATTTATGTATATAAAACTTATGTATTCTATATGTATTATAATTAAATAAAATTGTCGCGCACACAATTTAGAGAAAAAACTATGAAAAGATACATGTATCTGCATGCATTTATTTTTTATTTCCTCATAACCAATTAGCGTCATTCCATATCAAATCAACCAAGTGATTGGCAGCACCATCTCAGAATTTGATGAAATTTGAAAGTATAGTGAAACAACATAAAATGAAGATATTGGAGAATTTTCAGCTTCCCAAATGGTGTGGTTTCAGAAATTTGGTGGTTTACAATTTGAAAAAAACTGTATAAAAATCAAAAAGGTGGTGAAAATCAATTAAACTTAACTTAAGCTATAGTGAACCAAAATAAAACACAAAGATATCATTTTAAAGATATTAAAATTGCCAAAAAGATATCATACAATATTCATACCATGTTGCTTTAGTGGTCAGTTTTAAACAAAGTATATTTCAAAAGAACATATCTCAAAAAGCAACCTTTTTAAAATTTTTAAATTAATATATGTTGAAGGTAAGACATATTTTTGTCAATTTTATTATCTTTAAAATGAGGGTTTTGTATTTTATTAAGTTACGTTTAATTGATTAGCACCACCTTTGTGATTTTTATAGAGTTTTTTCTAATTTTAAACCACCAAATCTCTGAAACTACACCATCTGGGAAGCTGAAATTTGGACAATTTATTAATTTTATGTTGTTTCACCACACTTCCAAATTTCATTAAATTCTGAGATGGTGCAGCCTTAATTAGAATTTTTTCGGTTGATTTGATATGGAATGACTCATTAATAAAAAAAACTATTTCCATTGATCACGGAAGATCATTCAGCGAACTGGGGCAATGTGCGAGAAAGATGGAAGATCAGCACATTAAAACACATGAGTGCGAATGAGATGCCAATAGCATGCGTCTTTCACGAAACGAGTAGAAGGTTCTCGAAACATGTCGAAGCTTGTCGAAACGTGTCGATCAGATGCATGCAGTATATAGAGCCCCGCATCTGAGGTACAGCACTTCTGTTGTGATTTGATAGTGAACTAGTGCGTCTCGTGAGTGAACATTGTTAAGCTAAATTGTAGTTGATAAGTGATTAAGTTGTTATTTAAATAAATTAAGTTAATTAATACTAGTTGAAATAATACTAATTAAAACCAAATTTAGGTGTGTTTTTATTTTGTACACAATCCAGCGTAACCAACTCGTAGAAGAGTTTTCCGTAGATTGAAATTTCGCAAAAATATTTACAAAAGTTCTATGCTTGGTTTTCTCCGAATATTTCTCAAAATTGTGGATTTTCGTTAATAGCAAATTAAAAAAAAAAAATGCCGACATGCTGTCATTTTGATTTCGATTGACATGATTAATGAAAATTTAAATTTTGGTGGACGGTGGCCATTTGCCACTTGCACACACCCAGGTTATGTATTCGCGTTGTATATACATGCAAAGCTTCCTCGAAGTTTGTTGTGATCAGGTAGAGAATCGCAACGGTAAGCAGGATGTTTTGCCGCGACGGATAACCAGATAAGTTTCATCTTCCGTTTTTGTTGATTGGTCCCAGCAGTATGGAATGTGTTGCTGATTTTTCACATTTTAATAATAGATATAGTAAAAATAATTTTACGAAAAACACGGAACACTGACGAGAATCAGAAGACGATTTTGTCTACGACCCGTCACGAGTAGCTGTTTTGTCTTGTGACAGGATTTACTGCAGTTTGAAAAAGTACTTTGAATGCTACTAACAACGTACAATTTGAAATTACAATGTACTTTTCGGAAAATTCTTGAAAACGATATACTTTGTGACCTGAGAATTAATTTGATCCATACCCTATTCGTTGTATTTTAATATGGATCAGAAAATTCGTAAATGCTTGATAAGTTTTAATCTATTGTTTAAGAAAATATAAAAATATATATTTGCAATTAATTCCGAACATAACGAAATACATATCGTTGCGAGACTGCTCACTTCTATTGAATGAATTATTAAAGTTACGTATAACTGTTTAATTGATTGAAAACATAATTTTCCAATCTAAATTCCATGTTTGTTCATAAATATTTAAATTAAAATGTCATGAATGTCATCGATAACAAAGGCAGCATAAATGAAGCGTGAAAATTTTCGATGGAAAAATTGCCGACAGCTCCCTAACATTTTGATGGTAGCTCACAACTGTTGAGGTCGTTGAATGCAGAAAGTATTTCTTAGTTTCTAAATAAAATTGTACTGTAAATAGTTCTACGGAAAACGTACTTATGCAACACTGCATGAACATATGATTTTGATATCAACAAACAGATTTTTGTTTCTATTTAATTTTAAGAATTGTTGAAAGTAGTAGTCATCCCAACTGACAAGAATTACAAATCTATCCAGAATTAGCTTATTCTGTTAATAAGAATTCTCTGATGTCATCTGGTTCTTCGCTGACAGCCCACAGATACATGCTTCCGGTATCTAGCGTATGATTAAGTTGGGTCTCGGTATTGATGAGGAGAAGCCCATGGACAAGAAATATTTCCAGAGCACTGATGATGACACCGTAGATGCTTCGCACATTGCGGAGGTCGCATATCACATCATTTATATGGATTGAAATTGAATTTAACAGACCACCAAGTCCTGATGGGACAAAAATAAATTCAAATTTGACTTTTTACTCTTGAATGTAATGGTTAACATAAAACAAATTCATTAAAAAAAACAAACGTTTATATAAGAATTAATTTTAATTTTGAATGGTGTATAAGGATTAATTCAGTGCTTTAATTTAGATTATAAATTAAATACGGAAAAGTTCATTTTATGGAATAGTAACAAACTAAATAATTAAAAAAAATTAGTGAAACATGGCAATGACAGTATATTGAATCGTTATAATCGAATTCGAGTTTTTTTTCTTTTTTTTTTTCAAAAAAAAGTGTTCAGAAACTATATCCTCATATTCGCCACATAGATTCCTTGAAGTCTCTTCATTTCAATGATACCAAACACTTATATATTTACCTTACATATGTGTGCAATTTGACATATTAATTAACATCATGTTTAATAAAAATTTCACATTTTTATAACCTACACCTATGACGTACAGGGTATATTAACTTTGGGCAGATATTTTAAAACCCCTTTGGAGGCGTGGCCGGTATGGAAAAGTATATATACTTGATCAGTATCATCACCCGAGTCCGTCTGTATGTCCGTCTGTCTTGCTGTCCGTATATACGGATGTATAAGATATACTTATACAAGATATACTTTACAATTTAAAACGTATTGTTAGAATTCACCTAAAACTATGTGTTCCAAAAATGGGCGTGATACGCCCACATTTTATTTTTTTTTATTATTTTCCGCTTTTTCATAGTGGAAATTTTATTCGCATTTTTGTTGAAAACAAATTTATGAAATATTAGCCTTAAATCTCCACATATGTTTTAAAAGCAGGCGTGATCCGCCTACATTAATTTTTCAACATTGTTTGATTATTTTTATTTTTTTTAATTCTATATCAATATTTTTAAATTATAG
Organism: Dryomyza anilis; assembly: GCA_951804985.1. Taxonomy (NCBI): domain Eukaryota; kingdom Metazoa; phylum Arthropoda; class Insecta; order Diptera; family Dryomyzidae; genus Dryomyza; species Dryomyza anilis. The sequence goes on along the minus strand of OX638130.1, from coordinate 41,469,330 downwards.
GGATATATGACGCTAAATTTATGGTATGTAAATAATATTCTGAGTGTGAGAATGTTCAGCATAATTAAGAACTTTAAAAGACAGGTATACAATTTAATTTCCCACATTAATATCCCCACCAAAGTGTAAGGTATTCCATAGTTGGGCCCCACCGACTATAAAAGTCCGTCCCATGTGACCGAACTTACCCATGTGACCTATCTTTCCCAACTCGTTTTGTATATCTTCATTGTAAAACTATAAGTCCAAATAGCATTTTTCGATAAAAGTTCGATAATTTGTAGTTTTAGATGTTTTTGTGTATTTTTCATAATTAAAAAACAAATATTCACAAAAAATATTTTTAAGTATGTCCAATAGGCACAGCGCTATAAGTTATGATTGTTTAAAATTATAATTGAAAAAATTATTAGAAAAAAAAAAGTTTTTGCAAGGAAAAAATTAACTTTTAACCAGATATCCTTGTTTCCCTCTTCAAAAACATTTTGGTTTTCCGTACTGTTTTAGATACCCCTTGAAACTTGGAAAAATCAGAAAATATTACTTTTTTCACCTGAAAAATAAATTTAAAATTTCTACTAAGGGATTGCTGCTTATGGATATTTATTTATATAATTTTAGTTCAAAATGTATATAGTGATTTGTAATATTTTTTTTCTTTAAAACTAGTTAACTTAGAAAAATCACGATTATTCGAATAGAAATAGTGTAACAAAATTTTTTGATGACTTTGTTGTATATCGACGATTTATAATCTGATTTTTACGTTTTCAGTCTTTGAAATTAAAAAAATCTGTTTTAAATTTAATAATTGATCAAGTAACTATTTCCTTTTACATCTTGAATAAATGGTACAAAAAAATAACTGAAACGTCAAACTTGGTACAAATGTTGTACTTAAAAAAAAATCAAATTAAAATATTTTGGATTTATGGTTTCCGAAATATGCTGGCTTGAAGTGAAAATTAGATGTTGGTATTCATCACCTTAAATATGATAAACAAATTGAATTTGGTTTCCAAAGGGGACTGAGATATATACCTTCCTAAAATCAGAGACCAATAATAATTTTCAAATTTATATGTAAATGTCATTGTAAGAAATGATGACACTATAAAACATGGGTACCATTAGATAACATTCGATGAACATTTATAATTTATGGTCTTATTTTTATTATAGGACTGTTAAATTTTAAAATATTTATATATTTTTAAAAAATAAAAAAAAGAATATATGTTTTAAAAAAATTGCCTGCGTCGCTTCCTCCATATAACTTTCCAACCAAATATTATAATTAACTGGGCCACTTCTAGAAAATTTAAAAAAGTATTTAAAAAAAGTTCGTCGTCATGTTGATAAATAATTAAATATTTTTCTCAACAATCAGCATTTTACTTTTTATTTTTTACATAATTACAAATACTAATCGCAATGGTTATCAGATCATAAACATAACTATATATTTACAAATGTGGCATTATTACCTTTCATTTGAGTACCTATATGACCAAATTAGTAGGTGCATCGGATTTCGATTTTTGTAGGGTATCAAGATCCGATCGTGTCCCATTTTTCTTTTTTAATCAAATAAAACTGGTCGTTCAAAGAAAAAAAGTTGGGTTAAAGAAGTAAAGTTGTGTATAATTCATTATTCACTGTATTTGACGAGAAAATATAAACAAGGGCGCAAAATGAATTTTTAGGGCGCATTTTAGAAAAATTTGGAAAAAAAGGCGCACAAAAATCAATCGCCCCCCAAGCCATACTTCTGGATCCGCCCCTGGTGCAGATAAAATTAAAACTACTAAATTTACAGTCGTTCGCATATTTTTATTATTATGTAATATGCCTTGATGATGAATGTTTGTTATTATTTAAGGATACCGCTGCTAGTATTTTTCACAAAACTGTATGTAGAATAAGGTGGATCGAAACCCTATTGTAATATGGCCTAAAAGTAACATAATGCTGTGAGAGAAAAAACTAAAAATTTTATCGAAAAAAATGTCCTGTCCTTGCGCATGAATATAAAAATAAAAAAAAAAACAAATTTATTGTTTTTTACCAACTAAATAAAATTGTTTTGGATCGCAATAGGCTCAAATAATAAAGTTTATTAAAAAATAACTATTTTTTTTGTGTTTTCTACTTAAAAGGAGGACGGTAATATTAGAACTCTTAATTTTTAGAGCCTATTCTGATCCAAAACAAAATTTTTATTACCCTAAACATAAGTTTATATTACTTAAAGTTATTTTTTTTACATTCGGTTGCAATGCGCGAACACAGAACGATATATTTTATATGAACATTTTTGTAATAAATCTAGGGTCATTATGTACTATTAAGCACAATAACGCCAATAAAACTTAGCAATATGATGTAATCCGTAAAAAATTTAATTCTTTTTTCGCGATGAGGTAAAGAATTGAGATTTTAAATATTGCCTCGAACTGGATGACAATGCAATATCATCGTTTTCTTGCCATCAGGTTCATCATGGTTCTATCGCCTTGGTTCCATATTAAAGACACTTTGAAACATGAATATTTTATATTTTAATAATATTAGGCATTTCGATTTCTATCATACGAAAATCTAAATGACACAAAAAATAAGAAAAATAAAAAATATTAAATAAAAAATATTTTTAATATAACACGTTTTTTTAGACGTTAAAATATTGATTTACGCCCGTTTTCACCATCTTTGGTTAAGCACTAACTGCCACTTTGACTTAGAGTTATCCATAGAATATATGGAATTGGAACACTTAACTGAATATTGTGAAAACGGCCCTTAAAGTGTTTATTAGGGTATCACTTATTTTTTAGCACCCATGTGTCACCCCCTAGGATTGTTTATTAAGACTCAAAAATAAAGTGTGTACAATTTTTTTGAATTAGAACAACGGGAACACGTGCCGCAAGTACATTGAAAATTGTACTAGGAGGTGCACTTGTACTAGGAGTCGATTTGTAGAGTATTGCAAAACAATATTTTGAGTAAGCAATCTTCTAGTACTGTTTGCGAAAAAAAATTATATGTAATCGGATTTTCGATATTTTGAAAATTGTCCGTGTTATCGATTGTTTTATACAGCAGTAAACACATATAAATCAAAGGATAATTTTTTAAAATATAAACACAAAATATTGGCACAACATTTGTATACCAATTGAAAGGAAACTAACCAAGCTTTTTAAAGGATGGCATATTTAAAATATTTTCCTTGCTTTATATACAAGGAAAATATACCAGGGTTTACATTATCGATACAGTAAATGGTCCTGATCAAAGCAACATTAGTCGTCGTTTCTCATAAGGAAATTTATATCAGGCAATGATCGGGATTTAATTAGAAAAACCTTTAACATTTTTTAATTAAACGTGATACTGTCAAAATATCATAACAATATTATGAACGTATTTTTATGAAATCTTTACATTTAAATTTTTTCCAAATGTAAAAAAAATTTTATAAAATTATAGAAAATGATAATTTTATTTAAATTATAATTTTAAAATGATTGTTCCCTTTTTATGAATAGCATTTAAATATGTGGAGAGTAACAATAAAGATCAGCAGCATATGCATATAAAAAGATTGATCATTTTGGTTAACTCACAAAAATAAACAATACACCTTCGTCAATTTACAATTTACCTTCACCAAATGTAACTTCCTTTTCATTCATTAAAGTAATAAAATATTAAATATAATTACATAATAATTTTATTTTCCAATATTTGAAATTTTTTTTACAAAAATAACTAATATAAATTTAACTATATGAGGGAGATGAAATCATACAGGCATTTCTACATTGAGACATCAACATCGCATGCGACGTCGCGATGCTGCAACAATTGCTTCAATAACAAGAGCAGCAGCAGTAGAAATATCCACTTGTATTAGCTGAGCAGCCGCATCATTCAATAGATCCAATAATTCATTGGAATCTTCATCGTCTTCAACCATGTGCGCTTCAAGCAAATGAATGCCTTCTCATCAGGTGCCGGCGACGGCTGCCGTTGCATTGTACTGTACATTGTACTTTTCGAAGAAGAGATACTTTGACGACGTCTTTGATTAGGTGTTTCATCATTCAATTTAATTATTTCAATGACCGCAAGAAGCATCGAGACGTCCTACGCGTTGTTGATGATTTCGACTGCTATTGGCTATCTCTCTAGCTGTCTTCAGTCGACAAATCCATGGACGTCGGTTAGCTGGTCCTGCCAATTGACGCTGTGGAGGTGAGCTGCTGCAACTCGTATGTTCTGATGATCGCAACAACGCACTGGGCACATCTGCAAATGTTTCATCATTAGAAATTGGTTGGTGTTGTATGGTAGAAGCGAACGTTAGCGTGCCATTGACACCGCTGTCACCACGATAGTAACCTCTGCAACCACCCGATGTTTGACCCTGTTGTTGGCCCTTGTAGTTGAGAAGCGGCACTTGAATTTCGAATTCGTCTTTTTGTAGGGTTCAAATTGTCCTTTTATTTCCGTTGCTGCGGTTGTCCTGATGTGTTTTCTGCACCAGCTATTGTGGGTTGCTTCTTCGTTGCACTTTTTCACCATTAAGCTAAAAATATATATTTAAACTAAAAAGACATACTTACAATAATAAATATATATATATATATATATATATATATATATATATATATATATATATATATATATATATATATATATATTTTTTTTTTTATTTGTCGACGTCATAAATCATATGTTACATCTGTCACTCACTTCCACTTGTTCGTGCAGTGTTGCATTATTACGTATATCAAAACTATTTATAGTACGTTTTTATTTTGTGTTAAGGTATCAAAGCTGCTTTCAGATCTCTCAACAGTTGCGAAATTTTTTTTATAAATATAAAAGTTCTTACCACTCCAAATCAAAGTGGAATGATCTTTGTAAGATGTCAACAATTTATGAAAATGTTGTAAAATTTTTTTACGCTTTGGTGCAAAACAGCAAAAATCGTGTTTTTAGAGTTCGGCGAATGGACGTGGAATGTCTTTATGTTTATAAAGATTTGTATACAATATTGGTTTTGTTTCAAATATAACACTTAACAAATATTTTCAATAAATAATCTTGATAACGAATACCGTCAACTGGGGTGACTTTGACCCGAAAAACTGTATATGTTGATTTTGTAATGCTTTTAATTCGCTATTTTGTAATGGAATTAATATTTTATTATTTTATAAAATATTGTAAGTATGTCCTCTTTAAGCATCCGCAATCAAAATTTCATGGTGTAATAACAGTAATTATAAAAAAAATAAAAATAAAAACGGTTCAAAGTCACCTCGCGCGTGAGGTGACTTTGGCCCAAACATGTTTATCACCAATTTTATCTATGTTTTTATGGAACTATGAGATGACTATGATACTATATCATCATAAATGTTTTACTGAAAATCAAGATCACTTGAAACCCATATATTTCGAATAATAAGCATGGTAATAAGGATTAATATGAAAAAGATATAAAGCATTTTGTATTTTTCATTAGAACAAGTTCATTAAATGGAATTATAGGGAAATATAGGAAATATAGGGTTTATGTGGATCTATTTTTTTAATATTTCTAGATAAATAATGATCACTTCCAGTTTGTACCCGCTTTAGTTTTGCAATTAACTCAACTCCTTTGTTTTTCATTTATATTGTTATGTCAATATCTGCCATTAAATAAACAAACTAACTAAAATTCAAACACGTTTATTTTAAAAATGGGAAAATATAGTATATATTTGGAGAAGAATAGAACAAATAAACCCACAATTTCACATGAGTTATTTTAACGTTCGAATTATTTGATTATTTGATGTGGGTTTTAACCGGGCCAAAGTCACCTCCATGTATAGTTTGGGGCGACTTTAACTCGGGCCAAAGTCACCCCAAAAACATTAATTTTAAGAACGATTAAATAAAATAAATAATTAACCAGTTGGGAAGGTTAGATCACATGGGAAATTTTAAAGTAGGTGTAATTATGATAGTTAGGATTATCAAAATTATAGTCGGTCTAAGCCGACTATAAATACCCTACACATATGTGTGGTTACCATTCAAAGTGATATATAGGTCACCAGGGTATACGAATCCTGAAAATAACTACAAACATTCAATCGCTGATGAATTTCCATTCATTTGATACCCATATTTACAAATGGGTAGGTGTACCGAATTTCGATTTTTTTTTTGTGAACCACAAGTCTTTTCGCCGGAAAACATTATTATCATGTATTTGAGCATGATATCAATATATATTTGACCAAAAAAGTTTACCTAAGCACGTATACATAAAAATTGATCTTTATATGTACATTTTATATGTGGTATTTGAACATAAGTGGTCGGATCATAGGTCACCATGGACCGATCTCGCCAATTTTTTCGCACATACAGCGTAGGTATATTAGTAATCTAAGTTATAAGTTTCATTTATCTAGCTCTTCAATTTTAAAAGTCTTAGGGATTTCAACAGACAGACAGACGGACAGACAGACAGACGGACAGACAGACGGACAGACAGACGGACAGACGGACATCGCTAAATCGACTCAGGAGGTCATGCTGATCAAGAATATATATACTTTTCCATACCGGAGATGCTTTCTTCTGGGTGTTACAAACGGCGTACCAAACTGAATATACCCTTTCACTCTTAGTGTAGGGTATAAAAATAGTACTGGACTAAAATGACAATACATACAAGGTTTATTAGAAAGAAAATATATTAATTTCTAACGTAAACAATGTAACGTATTAATAGCATACGTATATTTTACATACTCAATTGATTTTGTTCGTAAATAAAATTATTGATTTTTAGCTACATTTACAAAGATATTAATATGTTTTAATATGAGTGCTAAAAGTTAAGGCAATAGCATAACGCAGATAGAAAATGCTTCAAAGAAAATTATTGTAAAATAAATGAAATCTGTAAGTCACTTGGATGCTGAGAAAATTTGAATGCAAACATTATTTTTTGTTTGGCCAAAGTCACCTCTCGAAGTCTAAAGTCACCCAGTTGACGGTACATCGTTTGATTCATGGATGAAGTATATACAGGTTAGTTCATCTAGACAGATAGTTGGCATACAGAATGCTGAGAATGTCGAAAAGAAATGTATTGAAAATAAAACAATTAATTGTCATTTTAAAATTTATTTTAAGGTTATGATTTTTGCAATTAATTTCCACTATATTCTTGAAATTTCACTGCACAAATTAACTATTTCACTTTTTTAATACATGTGGTTGATGTTGGAGTCATAGAGAAACTTTTTAAATGTTGAGATTTGACGTTCCGTTTTTACATTTTACGTAAACAAATGTTGAGTATTTCACACAGTTTTTAAAAAAAAGTAAATGGCTCCTGAATTTTGAAGGATGACTTAACCCGTATATAATTCAACCATGGTTTGATCAACTTATAGTTCAATATTTGAAACTAAGAAAAACTTTCTGAAATGTATGTTTTGTCGATTAGTCGTCACTGATAATCAGTATTCTCCATACACCCTTGATTTGGTTTTATAAATACGATTAAGATTGACACGATATTTTCTACACGGTATTTTTCTTTTCATATTTTTCATGAATTTTGATCTGAAAGTTATTAAGAATTATTGAAAAACGGATAACAAAATAGAATAGTGGTTTTATATAAATAGTGGATTTTATATAAAAAGTATTCCAAAGTCAATTTACCAAAAAAATAAAATGGTGTATGGAGTAAACTGATTCTCATGCGACAAAATACATTTTTTTTTAAATTTCAAATACTATTTTCAAATTTAAATTTCAAATACTATTTTCAAATTTATTTGTCCGAAGATTTTTTTTTCGTCAATTTTGATCTGACGGGACATAACTTTTCTAAACGGGATGTATACTTTTCCAAATTTGCAAAACGAAAATCGTTTTCCGCAAAGTACATTTTAATTTTAAATAGTACGTATTTGAAGTACTTTTTAACTGCAGTAAACCCTGTCGCTGCTCGAAACAGCTGTTGGTGATGTTCGCAAAAAAAATTAATTTCTTCACAATTCATTTTTTTCCCAAAGCAATTTAATTATTCTTAATAATAATACTAGTTTAACACACCGGCTCTGGTGAACCTTGGCAGAGATATTGGGCAGAGATTATGTGTTATTCCTATACTAAGAAAACTAAGATGTACACCAGAAATATCACATCCTAACATTCGACAAATATTGCTGCAACAATCTTTCAAATTTACGATTACGTATAACATCTTACAAATATGAAAAGAGATGTGGAATACTTGGAAAAGGTACTCCATTAGAATTCGCGGAGTAATTTTTATTGAAATCAGAGGAATCAAATGTATTTTTTCATTTATTTTAGAATTAATGCAGCATTCTTGTTATACATCGGCATCGCCTTTATAATGCCTTCGACGGTAAAATTCTACAACGACTTCAAACATTTTCAGATTAACCAGATGCGGTGGCGGTGCTCTCAGCAAGGTGTATTCTGAAATGAAACTATTTTCGAGCACTTGTGTCAACCCAGTACAGTATGCTCGAGTGTGACTTTGAGCGCACGCACTCAGTGCTGAGCTGACCGATGTATACGCACAGCTGCTAAACATTGAGGCCGACAAGGTGGTAACGCGCGCCTCTGTGATATTAAAGGGCCACGGTTTCGATTCGAACAAGAAGCTGCGTCCCACCAAATCGTTTTCGGGAGGATGGCTGCTAACGGTTCTCACGTTCTAGCAATGTTGTGGGATAGTTTTACAGATAGTTGCAGATTCTGCTGTCACAGGCACATGCAACAACATTGCACAAACGCGTTAATGATCAAGTTAGTATGCGAGCAAAGCCGCCGCCATCGAGTTAAATCTCTCTGTCAGCGTGGAGAGATTGTGACGCAATCATTATCCTTGCTTTTCACTATGTCAATTTGCGTCAGTTTTATGTTCGAAAATTTCACAAATTTGTTGGTTTTAGTCAATGGCAAACTTTAAAAAAATGCTGAAATGTTTAAATTTCGATTTCGTTTAACTTTGGTTAATAAACATTTTAATATTTGGACAATTTCTGCGGCGTAATAATAATGTAAATAAAACAATAATGTGAATATGAAACAAAATTACAGTGAAACTAAGCTTAGACTGATTCATTTATGTTTCATAAATTGATATATGTTGTAATTTTCATATGTAATTCAAAAAATGAATCATTGATTTGATTTTATTGATATATTCTTAGAAATCTTATATACCATTTTTATATACTTAAATATGTTATATGTTTAGAATTCTTTTTTTTAAATACACGGTATTACATTTAATACTGAATTTTATTTCTTAGGGTATTTGTAGGGTTATAATAATGAACACATTTTTATGGTAGGGCTCTGACAAGGAAATGGTCGGGTAAATAATGAAATGGGGAATTACCCGATCAGTGCATGATCATGGCCTGAGGTGAGTACATGATCGGGGCACTGCGTTACAAGGACATCGTGCCCCCGATTTGTTTCCTCGTTTGGGCCTCGTCATAACCCGATCATCTCAAATAATGGCATGATCAGTTCATGAGCATGGCTCTACCCAAATTTCTACTAGGGAAACTTTACTTTTTTGTTACCTGTACTACAATTTCAATAATTCGGAACTGACTCGTGTATCACATTTTTTACAACAACGCTCGCGCTACCTGTCTTGTGGCGCGTGTTGCCAACTTTTCAAAAGCAAAACCCACCAAATCGAGGTAAGAAACTCGTTTCTTTAAGCAAAACCCACCGTATTTTTTATTCAGGATTGGTGCACAATAACAAATAATGTAAGAATATCACATTAATATAATAATGTATTTTATTTTACTTGACAAACATGATCTGGCCATGATTATGTATTTCCTAACCCTTCGGCACAAATTGGGTCAAAATGACCTTTTTATCTGGAAAATAACGATTTTAGATTTAAAAATATTTTTATTGAGAGTATAAAATATGTATTTTTTTGTTATTGTATATATTTACTTTTCTTTCAAGTAATTGAAAATTAATTTAATAAAAGACAGATGGTTTTTCAACGAATTTTATTTGCATTAACATTTAACTAGGAACTTAGTTTAACAAATAAAAAATTAAAGACAACAAAATTATTCAGACAAAACTGAATTCAGTCTGCCATGTTTCGAAGCACTTAGAAATCTCGAATAATTCTTAAACTCAATCCGAGAAAAAAATGCGATTCATTGTGGCATCAGTTCAAGTTTGTTCTGTTTCTCGATTATTCTTAATTTAATTCGAACATATCATCACTGTAGAAGTCACCAATTACGTTTTAAAAAATTTAATAATATGTTTACAAAAATACGTTTTATCCGTCGGTTTCTAATCTTAGACCGACATTGGCATACATTACTGAGTATTTAAATGGTTTTAATTTTTATAGTATTAACAAAAATATATTTAAAAATTAGTTTTTGTAAGAATTGTATTGGCGAGTCTTACCACCTCGACGATATGCATATTGAAGAAAATGCTTTTATTATTTTATTTGAATACCAAGTTACAGATTTTAACGTATAGAAGACATAACGTAATGTACTAAATCCTGAAATGGATTAGGCCCGAATCCTTTTTTTATACAATCGAACGATTAGCAACATCGGTCAAAAAACCTACAATCACCTATGTGTTACTGTTCAAGGAAAAGTAATACCGTCAACTGGGGTGATTTTAGACTTCCGGAGGTGACTTTGGCCAAACAAAAAAATAAAATGTTTGCAATCAAATTTTCTGAGCATCCAAGTGACTTATAGATTTCAATTCTTTTACAATTATTTTCTTTGAAGAATTTTCCATCTGCATAATGCTATTTCTTCAACATTTAACTCTCATATTCCAATATATTAATATCTTTGTAAATTTAGGTAAAAAGCATTAATTTTATTTACGAACAACATCTATGTAGTCTTTAAAGTATACGAATGATATCAATACGTTACCTATTTTATGTTAGAAATTAATATATTTTCTTTCTAATAAACCACATATATATTGTCATTTTAGTCCATTACTCTTTTTTATTATTTATTTTATTTAATCGTTCTAAAATTAATGTTTTTGGTGTGACTTTGGTCCGAGTTAAAGTCGCCGCAAACTATACATGGGGGGTGACTTTGACCCGGTTAAAATCCACTTCAAATAATTCCAACGTGTTTACCCATGTTAATTAAATCATGTGAAATTGTGGGGTTATTTGTTCCAATCTTTTTTCATATATTTACTATATTTTCCCATTTTTATAATAAACGTGTTTTAATTTTAGTTAGTTTGTTATTTAATGTCAGACATTGTCTTAACAATATGAATGGAAAACTGTGGAGTTGAGTTAATTGCAAGACTAAAGCGAGAATAACTGGAAGTGGCCATTATTTATCAAGACATATTAAAAAAATCCACATAAGCCATTTACTAAAAGAGAAATGTTTATTATAAAATAGTCATAATTTATTTGTTACCCTACACTAAGAGTGAAAGGGTATATTCTGTTTGGTACGCCGTTTGTAACACCCTGAAGAAAGCATCTTCTGTACGGAAAAGTATATATGTTCTTGATCAGCATGACCTCCTGAGTCGATTAAGCGATGTCCGTCTGTCTGTCTGTCCTTCTGTCTATTCAAATCACGATTACAGAAAAGTAGGAGAGCTAGCGCAATGAAACTTTAGATTTAGATTACTTATCTAAGCTGTCTGAACAAGAAAATTGGCATGATCGGTTAATTGAGACCTGAGAACCGACCACTTAGGTTCAAATACCTCAGATAAATTTACATCTACAGATAAATTTTACTGTATACGTGCTTAGGTAAACTTTTTTTTGTCAAATATATATTGACATTATGCTCAAATACATGAAAATAATGTTTTCTCACGAAACGACTTGTGGTTCCCAAAAAAAAAATTGGAATTCGGTACACCTACCCATTTGTAAATATGGGTATCGAATAAAAGGAAATTCTTCAGCGATTAAAATTTTGTAGTTATTTTCAGGATTCCTATACCCTTGTATATACCACTTTGAACGGTAACCACACATATGTGTAGGGTATTTATAGTCGGTTTACACCGACTATAATTTTGATAATCCTAACTATCATAATAACACATATTTTAAAATTTCCCAGTTGATCTAACCTTCCCAACTGGTTTTTAATTGCTATTACATATCAGTTGACTATTTTATTTGATTATTTTGTGTTATCTATATATGTTTTATTCCATTAAATAAGCTTGTTCTATATATATGTTTTTTATCTATTTCATAATAATCCTCATTACCATACTTATTATTCGAAATATAAAGGGGTTTCAAGTGATCTGGATTTTTAGTAAAACATTTATGATGATATAGTATCATAGTCATCTTATAGTTCAATAAAAACATAGATAAAATTGGTGATTAACATGTTTGGGCCAAATTCACCTCACCCGCGAGGTGACTTTGAACCATTTTTATTTTTTTATAATTACTGTTATTACACCATGAAATTTTGATTGCTGATGCTTAAAGGGGACATACTTACAATATTTTACAAAATAATGAAATATTAATTCCATTACAAAATAGTGAATTATAAGTATTACAAAATCAACATATACAGTTTTTCGGGTCAAAGTCACCCCAGTTGACGGTACAATATGAAAAGTATAATTTCAATTAAATTTAATAAAAACCAGTTGGGAAGGTTAGATCACATGGGAAATTTTAAAGTAGGTGTAATTATGATAGTTAGGATTATCAAAATTATAGTCGGTCTAAATACCCTACACATAAAAAATTCAATCGCTGAAGAATTTCCATTCATTTGATACCCATATTTACAAATGGGTAGGTGTACCGAATTTCGATTTTTTTTTTTTTTGTGAACCACAAGTCTTTTCGCCGGAAAACATTATTATCATGTATTTGAGCATGATATCAATATATATTTGACCAAAAAAGTTTACCTAAGCCCGTATACATAAAAATTGATCTTTATATGTACATTTTATATGAGGTATTTGAACATAAGTGGTCGGATCATAGGTCACAATGGACCGATCTCGCCAATTTTTTCGCACATACAGCGTAGGTATATTAGTAATTTAAGTTATAAGTTTCATTTATCTAGCTCTTCAATTTTAAAAGTCTTAGGGATTTCAACAGACAGACAGACGGACAGACGGACATCGCTAAATCGACTCAGGAGGTCATGCTGATCAAGAATATATATACTTTTCCATACCGGAGATGCTTCCTTCTGGGTGTTACAAACGGCGTACCAAACTGAATATACCCTTTCACTCTTAGTGTAGGGTATAAAAAAATTATAATAAAACTGTGTCGAAACTAAAAACCCATTGTCCACCGTACAATTTTTTTCGCGTATTATTTTTTAAAACCCATCAGATTTAGCGTGAAAAACCGATCACAGCGAAGAGGCGAAAAGAAAAACTGCAGCTTTCCCACACGTGAAATGTGAAAATGTTTGTTATCGCAGAATATAAAAATCGCGGTACAACAACGGAGACAACCTTTACAATTCTGCACGGAGCACCCCATACAAGCCGCGGCCAAAAATAGAAATAATGATCGTAGAAGTTTGAAATTTTGTATATTACCTTTTTTTAATAAAAGAAAATTATGGTAAAAAAAATTGGAAAAAATCGGTCGATGTTCACGCCCACCTCCCATATTAACCTAAAATTTAAACGATTATTACTCGGGCATTTAAAGAGATATAGTAACCAAAATCAACACTTGGATGTTTTATTACATTATATATTAATAATAAATTAAAAATAGACGAAATTGTACAAGAGACACGCCTACCTCCCATAGTAACCTACTGTTACATTTATAATTAGTTAGGCATTTAATGAGAATAACAATGAAAATAAATATTTTTAATATTGATTTTAATATAAATATTAATAAATATATAAATATTTAAAATATTGGACAATATATACGACCACCATCCATAGTAATTCCATGTTTTAATATGGACAAAAAAAAAAAGCTCTTACGTGACGATTAGAATTTTATATTTTTATGTATATAATTATTTTGTTTCGATTTTTATAAGTTAGGAGGTCCGAAGGTATGTTATTTTTAAAGTTTTTATTATGTGGATGTCACTCCCCTTTGTTTAATCACACCCACATTCTACATGGCGATTAAAATGATAAATATAATCTTGTTCGATTTTTATAACTTTTGCTTTTAAAATTAGAGTCAAATTTCATAACCTTGGCTATCTTAAGTATACAGATATTTCGATTGAAATGTTCAGTTTTGCCACGCGCATTTGTGTACCTTATGGGCGAATTTTAAAAAATTAAGTTTTTTTTTTATTTTCCGGATTTTCTTTTGGGGTTTTCCGGGTTTTTTTTCTAAAGCACGTCAGTATTGAGACGAAGATAACAAATAAAGAATCATCCAAATCGGTCGAGTCGTTCTCGAGTTTTTGCGCACGACAATCGATTTTTATATTTATAGATATCACGTATTTTCACTGGAGGATCCACTGGAAAAAATAGGTTTTTTTTTTTTAAGTTTAGGCCGCGGTAGCTCAGTGGTTAGTTCGTTGGACTACGAGCCGAAAGGTCCCCGGTTCATGCCTGGACTGGGGCTAACAACATCTTTTCATACAAACATTTTTCTATACCGCGCTACCTCTCGGCAGTAAATGGCAAACCTACGAGAGTAAAACATTGCCTATGAAAAGCTCTCACCCGCCGTTTGGATTCAGCAATAAACTGTAGGTCCCACCACTTTGAGTACAAATATAACACGCACAGCTCAAAATGGTGAGAGAGCTCGGCCTAAGTTCTTATGGGACTGTAGTGCCAAACTATTATATTATTATTATAAATTAAGACAGCAAGACTTTTTGGCATATTATTGTAGTTTTATAAATATTTTAGGAAATTATGTTTTTTGATGTATTTTTTTTAAAACCCCACCAAACTTTTAATTGTTGTTTTCTTTGGTTTCACTTTTGAGTATTGTTTTCATATTAACTAAACATATTACATGTTTAAAATATAAACAAAAGAAAAGCATTATTAGATAGAAGAAATTCAATATTTTAATTTAATGTATAATATTATATATTTTCCAGTAAGATATAATAATTACACTCTTCGAAACTTCAAGTATATTAATAAGTAATATTATACAAAATGGAAGATACGTCAGAATGTTTCGAAAACAAAAGCCATATTCTTTACTGGTCTGAGAACACTAGAAATACCTAAGAAACTTCTACGCGTTGGAAACATTTCTTTCAATTGGGAGAGTGATGTTAAGTACTTAGGAATTATTTTTGACAAGAAAATTACTTTTAAAAATCATATTAAATATATTATTGAAAAGATAAATAAAACTTTAAAAATAATGTATAGTGTTATTAACAGAAAATCTAATTTAAGCGTAAAAATCAAATTATTGTTATATAAAGTAGTTACGAGACCAATTAAATACTATGGAAGTCCTATATTTAATGTTATTGCTAAAACTCATTTTAAAAAAATAACAAGTTGCGCAAAATAAAATACTTAGAAAGTGTTTAAATAGCGATTGGTACGTCTCCACAGACGATATTCACGATTCTGCTCAAATAGAAAAAATTGGTGATTACTTTTTGGATTAGAAACTGACTGAAATCTGTGATATTTTTATTTTTTTTTATATCCTTCTAATATGAACGTATTTTCATTCTTAATAATTGTATAAATTTAAAAACAACAAAGCATTAATATTAATATAATTTATCATAGTTGTAGTAGCTCATTAGCTAAGTCACTAAATTGCATACATAATCAAATAAATGTACAAATGAATCTTGAAAAAAGAATAATATGAATTGAACTTCAAGTATTAAAAATTGTGAATTATATTTCTTACGCAATACAATTTAATGTTTGACTTTGGAGTAACCGTGTGGATCAAACAATATTTTTTTAATTCATTTTTTCTAACTTCTAAGTTTTTAAGTACTGTTCAAGGAACCTCATCATCAGATTTTGTACACGCTGCAAAAAAAGGGCTCTCCCAAACATCATTTTGCAGGCATTAAATATATCTTTGGAGCTTTATGCAAACAAAAGTATTATTTGATTACCAAACATTATTATAATAACAACCAAACATATTTTTTTTCGTTCAAACATATTTTTTTTCGTTCAAACATATTTATGTTCAGATTGAATAATTTGCGGCGTTCTTGCCAATATATGGTTGAATGTGAACAACATTTCATTTACATGTAAACACATTTATGTTTACATTTTATTTTATAGTAAAGAAATATATTTAATTCTAAAGTCTTCTTTACACAATATTAATTGTTTCCCTCTTTTAAATTACATTTTTTTATTTACATTGTTACGAATAGATGTAATTTGCCCCATAGTGCAAGCATTCAACATTAATAAATGAGACACAAGCGCACTGAGCAATGTGCGAGAAAGAGATGAAAGATAGGCACATTAAAACACATGAGTGCGAATGAGATGCAAATAGCATGCGTCATTCACGAAACGAGTAGAAGGTTCTCGAAACAAGTCGAAGCTTGTCGAAACGTGTCGAACTGATGCCTGCAGTATATAAGACCGCCGCATCTGAGGCACAGCACTTCAGTTGTGATTTGATAGTGAACCAGTGCGTCTCGTGAGTGAACATTGTTAAGCTAAATTGTATAAATTCAGCAGTTGATATAAGTGATTATTCTTTAAGTTGTTATTTAAATAAATAAAGTTAATTAATACTAGTTGAAATAATACTAGTTAAAACCAAATATTATTATTGTTTTTATTTTGTGCACAATCCAGCGATACGAATTCGTAGAACAGTTTTCCGTAGACTGAATTTTAAACTTTTATTTTATTTATTACACATCTTTTATTTATAGTTCCTATTTTGAGTTCAGTGAATTACGGATGAATTGGATATTTCACAAACAGCCACTATCTGATATTAATAGTAATTGGCGGTACTTAAACCAATTATTCCACCAAAAATAACGTTTGAACTATATGAAAAGTATTAATGTGAGTGTTACTGAGTGCTAAAAGTAGGCGGCGTTGTTATTTAATTGTGATATCGTAATGCCAAATATACATATAATGAAAATAAAGCTATTATTTTTAAGTTCGTTGTCACCCAGTAACAATCACGAATAACCAAATACATATAATTCAAAGAACCTTTTATTGACGTTGGTTGTGGCAAGTAGCGGATATATCAAACATACATATATTAATATATATCTCTCTATGTTTGGTTAGGATGGAAATTCCAAGGGGAGAATTGGGGGTCGGGTCAAAATATAAATATAAAATTATACCTGTTATTTGTTGGTGTATATTTTTGTGCAATGTATGTTAATGTTATGTTTAGATGTTCTATGTTTATAAAATTGATGAATGTTGTGTATGTTTGATATATGTTGTTTAATGTTTTTATATATTGTATTTTTTTGCACTGTTCGTCTTCTGATTGTCGTGTATGTACGACGAGGGCTTACTACAGCGCCGTCTTATTCTTCGGTGGCAGCTAGCGAAATTAGGCGGACGAATGTGTGCGCAAAAACCATAGTTTACGTTGTGTGTAAACATTCCGCCTGCCTTGCATTATCTGCAAAACATAAATATTATTATATGTATCAAATTTTGGGTACTTCATTATTAAATTATTTTTTTATTTTGATACTTAATGGATTTATGTTTGTGCGTGCGTGAGTGAATCTATGGGCTCAAAGTCTACAACGGGCAGACATTTCCAACCGAACGCAGTACTTTGAGCCACAGCGAGTGCAGTTTCGCTCATAATTAATCCTGCTTTAATAATGTGGGGATAAACAACCGTTTCCAGCTCTATTGAGATACTTGACGACGATGTATATTTTGGGTCAGCAAGGAAGAGGTGCTCGAATTGACTACCGATTTCATATATATCCTCCTTGTAGAGTCTACGAGGCAACCATCTGATATGAGCGCTTGCACTTCCACCTTAAACTTGTCGTCGAATCTCGATCCCACTACTAACTCGCAGAGGTGATGGCTATTTAAATTAAATTTTTCAATCATTAATTTGTTAATAATTTGTGCCGAGATCGTGGTCATCGGATTCGTTGGTTTGATTAGAGCTCGGACGAAATGGCAGCCATCTTCTTGGTAAATCTTGACCGTGGCAGTGGGGATAAGGGCCTGTTATGATAAAAAAAGGGGTAACTATGGGTGGGCGGCGGCTCGAAACATCCACGGCATGATCTGCCTGTCGTAACCGTGGAAGGGCATGCAAAGTCGTATGATGTTTTGCATGACATATAGTACATTTTTGATGGCTGGTGCATTGGGTTGAGCGATGTGACCGAGCCAGACAGTTCGTACAGTAGCTGAGTCTGACCAAAGTGTCATACTTTTCAGTCAGATTCATACATAGCTGGGTTAGGGTATGTTTATTGGGTTGACGGCAGAACTACTACTTTTGCAATGGGACTTGTAGTAGTTCCTTTAGCCATTCTAATTTCTGCTACACGAGTCCTAGCGTCAGAGCCTGAAAACACTTTCATGACTCGACCTAAGCTCCATTCGTGCGGGGGCAAATTTTCGTGTCGAATGACCACGAGATCATCAACTTCTACATTTCTCTGCGGATACTTCTATTTGTATCGTTTGTGGAGTTCCTTGAGATACTCATCTTTCAATCGACGACAAAAATGATGATGCAGAATCCTTAGTTTTTGCCATTGGTTTATGATGCTCAACGAGGAGTCATTTAAATCAGGCTGTGCTGGGATCAATAATGGACTGTCTATTAAAAAGTGTCCAGGGGTCAATGGGCTCAAATCAGTCGGGTTTTCGCTTGAAGGCCTCAAGGGTCGTGAGTTTAGGCAACCTTCAATTTTAACGAGTAGGGCCGAAATTTCCTCAAACGTAAATCTTTGATTTGGAGATACCTTCTTTAAATGGGTCTTGAAGCTTTTTACTCCGGTTTCCCATAGTCCACCCATGTGTGGAATTCCTAGGGGAATAAAATGCCACACAATGTCTCGATGACTTAAGCTGGTAACAATTTGGGTTTGGAGTGTCTTCAAAAATTCTTGCCGATCCTTTTTCAGCATTTGTGCGGCTCCTACGAAGTTTGTCCCATTATCTGAATAAAGGGCGGCAGGGCATCCGCGCCTCGAAATCGAGGAAATGCCGCTAGGAACGCTTGGGTCGTCAGATCACTCACTGGTTCGGCCTTCGTTGCGAAGTAAACAAAATCGCAGACATAGTCTATGGTTGTTGCGCTTGGTTATTAAACAAGCACGTTCGTGTAGTTTTTGACTTCGATGGATCCTGCGAAATCAATTCCTGTGTTGGTAAATGGACGTGTGTGTGTCGTGCGTTCAGGTGGCAATGCAGCCATTATTTGAGTCTGTTGCTTCTTTTTATGCAACACGCATTCCTTGCATTCGTGTATCGTGGTTTTGATTAGGGTCTTGAGTTTTGGAATCCAAAACTCTGCTCGTATTAATCTCAAAACCAGCTGGTTACCACCATAACAAATTGTGCAGGACACCACCTCGGATTAATTTTGTATATAGATCGCGACCAATTATCATATCCACGAGTCGGGTCTTGTAGAACTCTGTGTCGGCCAGATTAAGGCTGGCCAAATTACTGGAAAGGGTCGGGCTATTGCATAGGTTATAGGTCGTTATGGTCTTAAATACAAGTGCATGTGTTTATACTTTAAAGTCTGGGTCAGTTGGAGAACGCAGTGTTAACTCACAAGATTCTGATGGGTGTGGAAAAATCGTTTGATTAAGACCACTCAATTTACTGCACGGGTTGGAAGCCCTATCCGCTTACTCAATTGTTCTGTCACAAATGTGGCTTCAGATCGTGGATCAATCAAGGCACGCGTAATGAATTAGTTTCCTCTGTGTTCAACGTTGACCATTGATGTACTTAGAATCATTTTCTTTTCAGCAGTATGTGATTTTTCGTTATTTTCTTCTGTGTGCTTAGGGTCAGTGGACTGTATTTGGGTCGTAAATGCTCGGGTTATTACAGCTGCACTTGTAATGGGTCTTGTATTTAATTCAGATTCCGGGTTTGAGTTCAGATGTCGAAGTGAATGATACCTTTTTTCACATGTCTGACACTTACACTCACTTCTACAATTTGTAATGCCGTGAGTGGTTGCTAAGCAATTGTAGCACAATCCTACTTTTCTCAGGACATCGAGTCTTTCGTCCACTTTCATGAGTTGGCTTTGCAAATGTGGGTCTTGGATCTTTATTATGTGTGGATTCAAATGCGCAATGAGTCTGAGAAAAATTCATGTGATATGTATTCACATTTTCTCCCCAAGATTCGGGTCCGGAACTATCGCGGCTATGATTTGAAGTCGTTGGTTTCATATCATTGACAGCATCGAGTGTCCCATATCTTCAAGTCAGAAACACATTCAATGTTTTCCATGATTGAACAACTGATATATCGGTTAGAGATTTCTCAAAGTTCGATTGCTTTAGGGTCTCCATTATATCTGAGAGGGAAGAAATACAGCGTATATACGAGTTGTATTATATAATATTTATTCTTCAGCTTATTTTGGTCCACATCAGGTCTGTCTGGTTCACTTCGTACAGAATGATACGAAGTTTGGAAATTATCCCACAGAAAAGTAAGCTGCTTCCGATGAAACTCTAAGGCATGAGATATTTAATCTTGGGTAGGAGTCTCGCAAATTGTTTGCTCAAATTTAATAATATCGTTTCTGAATTGAACAAATGCTGTCAGAGCCGCCATCTCTTTTATTGTTTTGAATTACTGTCAAGCTCTTGAGCCAATCTCAAAAAATTCACTAATAAATGTTGGGTCTGGATGGCTTAATTAAAAAAAAATCTTTTTAAATTAACAACGAGTCGCAATACTTTTTCTGAAAATAAATCTGAACAATTCACAAAAAATTTATAAATAAATTTTATGTTTGGGTTAATGTGTATAATTTTCAAAAAAAAAATATTTCTGATTATCACGGGTCGTATTAATTTTTTCAGAAAAAATCTTTAAAAAAAAATATGCTAAAACTTTATAAAAATAAATAAAATTAATTGTTTTTGTTTTACGACCTCTTTTGATTATTTTAAGATATTGTCTTAACGTGCTCAAGGTCCAGTTTTTACATTTTTGCTTTTGGTTCTTTCTTCAATGCACATAATTCTTATTGTGTTTATTGGAGACGGAAAACTTAGGCGACTTGAAATGTAGAATCTGCAGAGAAAGATCGCTGATGAAGGGGCTTGGCTGCATCTGAAACAGCTGTACGATATGCCACTCAATGCATTTTGGTCGTAAAACAAAAACAATTAATTGTTAACGCAGTGCGCGGCGTTTAAAATCTAAAGGATTTTTTATATTTTTTAAAAATAATAAAAAAAAAACATTTTTTATACAAAGTGCAGCCTACGTATTCGATTCTGTGGAAACTCTGCAGCCTATACGTAGCAAATTGCTGCACGCAACAACAACTTTGGCAAAATCTTGATTTGATGCAGTTTTTACATTTTTGCTTTTGGTTCTTTCTTCAATGCACATAATTCTTATTGTGTTTATTGGAGACGGAAAACTTAGGCGACTTGAAATGTAGAATCTGCAGAGAAAGATCGCTGATGAAGGGGCTTGGCTGCCTCTGAAACAGCTGTACGATCTGGCATTCAATGCATTTTGCCAATTGTTTGTTGTTTTATTTGTTGGTACAAAACACCCAATATGTACCGACTGGACCTTGAGCATGTTAAGACAATATCTTAAAATAAATGAAATGATTTGAATTGTGTGTGGGTTAACAGCAATTATTATTGCCAACGAAACTATTTCAAAACTTCTTTTTTTAGATAAAATTTCAACAAAATTTGTAAATTTTATGTTTTAGTCACAATGGGTTATATTAAAATTTTATTGAATGGTAAACCGGTCGTAAATAAAATTTTATAATGCAGTTAAGCTTTTTGAGTCGCAATTTGTTAAAAATCAAAAATATTTTTTATAAAAATTCTATAAAGGAATTAATTTTGTAAAAAAAAATTCTTAAACATTATTCAAAAAATCAATTAAATGATTTTGGGTCGCTATGGATTAAGCTTTAAGAAATATTTTTGATAAAAAACGGGTCGGGTAATTTTGTGTAACAATTTTTCAATAAAAAGTTTTTAAATATCAATAAAATTGTGTTTTTTTTTTTTTTTTTTTTTTGTGGGTCAAAAAGGGTTATGTTGAGAGTCAGCATTATGACAGTCACTCATATCGTGGCTTTTAATTGATATTTTTTGCTGTTATTGGATATTTGCTGTTGCTAAATATTAATTGCTAAATATTAAAATAATAATGAAGGCATTCTTCTTGTTGTTAAAACAAAAAGTGAATGATGTTGGTTTGATGACACGCTTTTTTATCGTTGCCAAAATAAGCGGCGACAATTTACTTAGTCAGCAATTGTAACTATAAACCAAATTTGCAGCAGCGTCAAGTTGCTAGCTTGAAGAAAATAAGCACGTGGTGCAATGTGTTTGTAAACAAAGATGACTTTAATTCAATGACTTCGCGATGGCCTAAATTCAATGTCATCGCGGGTTGCTGATTATGCAAGAGTTGCTTTCACGGTCAGCGTTAAGAACTCGAGTTGCGGATCGAACTTGAGTTCCTAACGGAACTTGTGATTGGTTAAAATGATGCTTCTGGGCAAAAACAGCAAAACACACTGTGATTGGCCAAAATTATGTTTTTATGCAGAAGCAGCAAAAGACACTGGAAAAGTAGCATTGAAACTTAGATTAAGTTATAGTTATTTAGTTTTTAAGGGAGTTGTATATTGTACTATTTTGTAGAACGTAACATGAACAAAAAGATTGTAAAGTAATTAATAGTGATATAAAAATAAAGGAGGACGAAGTTAAATGCAGAAAAGAAGATGAATTAAGTGTCTTTATTTAACAGGAAATATGGACATTTAATATTGGCGCAGCCGGTTTTAGAACCAAAAACATCCGTTCTAGATGGAAGATAGAAAAAATCTTAAATATGTTTTTAAAATAAATATTCAATAATTTAAATAAAATCTAATTTGGCGTAATTTAAATTATTTTGTTAAAAATGAAATCTTAACTGGTATTTTTAATGAAAACCCTACAATGAAAATTAAAGAAAACACAACATGATACAACAAAATTAAATGGAAAAATTGTACGAAATAAAGTACATTGTATTGTAGTAAGTTTTGAGGAAAATAATGAAAACATGGTGTAAACAAAAAATAATTTTTTTAATAAATATGGAAAAGCTGTCGAGAAAATTCTGAACTTAAATAGAAATTCACTAGTAATACCAGTAATATGGAGAAAGTTAATTTGATGGATTTTAAAATGAGTATACAACATATTGCAAAGACCGTGAACCGTTTGGTTCCAATGTTCTCAGGCACGGATTCCAATGATCTGCCCTCGGAAGTATGTAGATTCATAAAAGGATATGATTTAGCGGTAAAGGGTACGAACGAAACTGAGTTACAAGAATTTATATCATGTGTAAAGTTAAGAATGTATGGAGACGCATTTGAACTAGTTAAAGGAATTCAATTTAGCAGATTAGATGAATTATATACTCTAATAAAGCGGACATATCTTAAAACCATATTTTTAGACTCAGTGATAAATGATATAAAGCATGCCTATCAAAGATCCAAAGTCCTGAAAACAAGGGCTGTGGAATTAATAAAAGAAAAATGTAACGGCACAAAGGACTAGGCAATGTTAATGGAACTGGACAAATCAATACAAAAGACTTTTAAAGTAGATCTTGAAGGCAGCACACTAAAAATACACATGCTAAATAATAAGTCAAACTCGCTAGATGCACTGATAGAGGAAGCAGTAGCAACGCTGGAGATAATAAACAGTGGGCGTATAATAGAAACAACACCGAATGCCCCAGAGCTGCACTATAACAGGGCCAAATAAAATTGCTATTGGAAATAATAGTGGATCATTTGGGAACGAAATGCTCGCAAACGAAAGGGTTAAAGTTATTCCAACATGTTCATTTTGCGGTAATGACGGACATACGAGAGACGAACGCATCAGTCGTAAAAACATGCCTTACTGTCAAGAATGTGGCACTTACGGCCACGAAATGAGCCTTAGATGTGCAAATACGGAACCGGAGCAAAACTGTACGCGTAGACAACAAACAATAAACTACAATTACAATGATGGCTACGAGAATAACACGCAACCCAATCATAGAATTAATAATGTTCGAAGATATAATAACAACAATAATTGGAATTATCATAATGAAAATAGAAATAATAATTATAACTACAATACCACTAATAACACAGTGCGGCAAAATGACACTTTTTTTAATTGAACTGCGAATTGCTTTTATATTGAGCTTCTATGTGTTCTACTGATAAAAAGTGTAGTATAAACTTAAACCCCTACACGTCTGGGTAAGGCGCTATAGCGTCCTAAAGGGTTCAAAGGATAACCAATATATTTAAATATATAAAAATGGGCTATATCTAAAAAAAATAATAAAAAACCGAAGCCATTTTCGGAATCAGCGTCGTAATTTTAACTAAAAATTAATGCAATTTTCACTGCACTAAAATAATTGTAATAATATTTTTCTACGACTTTATTCAAAATTGAAGTAAGAACTATTATTCGTTATTAGTAGGCCTATATTTCAGAAATAGTACGTGTTGGAGAATTTAGTTGTTTAGAGACTCTAGCTCAATTTTAATGACGAATATTTCCCCAAAGACATTATGATAGTTTTCTGACATCTGCTACTGGTTATAACTACTTAACGAAATTGTTAAAAGAAAACCATAGTAGTTATCCTTTGAACCCTTTAGGACCCAATAGCGCCCAACGCAGACGTGTAAGGGTATAAGTTTATACTACATTTTTGTTCCACTGACCATAGAGAGTTCAAATTTTAGTGTCGCTCAGTGTAATAGTTATCGGAATAATAATCGTAATTATAATAATAACAATGAAAATAATCGCTATCAATGGTAGAAAAATGGTAGATAATTTTATTTCACTAATAGTATTAACGTTGAATGTTTTCGGCAATGTAGCATTAACAGAAAAAAAGATCTGAGCGGAGCATTTGGGGGACATGTGACCACCGCAGGATCAATTGAAATTCAACCTATGGAACATAGAAGGCTTGGTCTGACGTTACATACAATAATGCAGGATCAGGGAGTTCCGGCAGACGGTATACTTGGACGAGATAATCTATGGAACCACGCAATCATCAATGCATTGGAAAAGGGATTAACCTTTATAGATACGAATAGAAATAAAATTGTAACATTACCTCTCAGCTCACTAGATGAAATAAACAAAATATTATACAGTAAAGAAATAAAAATAGCAGCAAGATTTAAAGGTATCGCCAGACTACCACTACGAACCAAGATCCCCGTAGTAATAATTCAAAAACAGGAAATTTCACCAGGAAATCAGGCCATGTATTTCCCTCGAACACTTACCATTGTAATACCTATAGAACAGGCTTACACACCCAACGGTCCTTCGGTGCTCAAGAGAACCAATAGACGATGAAATATTTTCATCCCCTATTAAATATATCGCACGTTGTTGAATCCGGTCTAGGAACTCCAAGGAGGATTTGAGGCCCCCCGCTAAATGTGCGAATTATATTTCATCTTAGGCCGAATATAGGTAATGTAAATCAGCAGGTGTGACGTATGTCTTACACCGTTTTAAAAAACCGAGGCAC
Source organism: Dryomyza anilis (assembly GCA_951804985.1). Classification (NCBI taxonomy): domain Eukaryota; kingdom Metazoa; phylum Arthropoda; class Insecta; order Diptera; family Dryomyzidae; genus Dryomyza; species Dryomyza anilis. Next base: position 41,443,440 of record OX638130.1, on the reverse strand, counting down.
TTGGCCGCTTCTTTGGACACGTCAAATATGTGATCATTCCAACGGAGATCACATTGAATTGATATGCCCAGAACGTCAAGAGCAGCTGACTCTGCAATATCCACAGCGCCCATATTAAGGGGAGGGAGGGTTGAATCCATTCTTTTGTGAGATAACAGACAACATTGGGTCTTGTGTGCATTAAAATCAACTCTATTTGCAAGATCCCACTCGGAGATTGTTTTAAGGTCATTATTGAGTGTGTCATTCGTAGTGCGTCTTTTACTCTCAATCTCCAAAGAGTTTGGGCGCTTTTTGAACGAGTATGAATGACAAATGTTGCTATCATCTGCAAAAGGAATGGATTGGGTTCTGGGTCAATGACAGAAGGTCATTGATAAATACCAGAAAGAGGGACGGGGATAGGAAGGAACCCTGCGGTACTCCAGAATTGATGAAATGTTGTTCCGAAAGAACACCATCCATCTCAACTCTAATTGAACGACCCTGGAGAAAACTCGATATCCATCGAGTAAAAGATACACCGACACCATATGCAATTAGTTTTGATACGAGGGCTTTATGTCACACTCGATCAAACGCCTTGGAAATATCCCTTTCACCGAAAAGGTGAACACAATTATTCCACTTCTCGGAGAGGACCACCATCAAGTCACCTGTGGATCTGGTCATACGGAAACCATATTTTCGGTCACTGAGCAATTCGTTTCGCTCTAGATAGTTCACAAAGTGGAAGTTAATTACACTTTCCATTACCTTGGAGAAGGCAGAGAATATTGCAATGGGTCGGTAATTGGCAGGGTTCGTAGCCTCGCCCTTTTTCGGAACTGGCTGGACATTGGCAACCTTCCAACAAGATGGAAAAACTCCTGTCGTGTAGGAGATGTTGAAAAGGTTACGCAGCGGACAGGCCAGCGTTGACGCACACTTCTTCAACACATGGGCAGATATGCCATCTGGCCCAGAGGCTTTGTTAATGTTGAGGTTTGCTAAAACCTTTTTAACTGCCCGAGTTCGAAAATGAATCTCCGGCATTGCAGAAGAAACTAAGTAGACATCGGGCAGTGGTTGATTGGTATCTGGGAGCGTTAAATTATTTGCAAATAATTCTTCCAAGAGATTAGCTTTATCAACCGGGTCAGTGAAGGTCTGGCCATTCATAATAAGAGTTGGAGTAGACAATGTCGTCTGATTATTCGCCCTTTTTACGAATGACCTTTTTGCGCGCTTTTGTTCGTGAAGAAACTTTTCGCGCGAGATCACGGCATTACAGCGATTCCTAGCCTGTATGCGAAGTTTTTATGTGTCAGCATTCTTGTTAGAACGCCAATTCTGAAAGGCTTCCTCTTTCCACCTGACTGCAATCCTGCGCATTAAACCAAGAGTGGTCCTTAGGTTTAATGCTAAGGTATGAAGGACCGCATACCTAATAAAATAATATTTTGTACCATTAAAACCGCAGCATTTATGTCTCTTTCAGCGAAACACAATTTCCAATTAAAGTTGCGAAAAAAAAAAATGATTTAACGCTTTTTGCTTTTTCGTAAAGCCATACAGTCCTCTTCAGGGCTTTAATCGCTTTTTGCTTTTTCGTAAAGCCATACAGTCCTCTTCAGGGCTTTAATCGAAGAGGCGCGTAAACTAGAATCCGAAAACTCAGCGGAAACAGTACAGTGGTCGGAATTACCAAGAGGTGCAAGGACTTTTAAATCATATTTTTCATAATGTGAAGTCAGATAAAGGTCTAGGACATTTGGGCTTTGCTCGCCGACGCGTGGAATATACGTCGGCTCCTTCACCATTTGAGTGAGTTGGTTGCACTCGGCAAAAAGCTCAACATAACAACCCTCCTGTGTTGATAGACCCAAATGGCTCAACCAAGTGTTTTTTTTTTCTGTTTTATATGTTATTGTTATTATTGACGGCACTAGACGAGACTAAGCTCGATTTTTTAACAAAACTAAGACGACGGACGAAACGACGGAAATTTAAATATATGAGGTCGGCGCGACACGTCCGTCCCCCATTATTGCTCAGACACTACGTTTCAAAGAATAATGAACCACATTTTAACAGGATTGCAGGGACTTGATTGCTTCGTATATCTGGATGACAGTAGTGTAGTAGTAGGAAAAAATATAATGGAGCACGAAATTAGACTATGTAAAGTGTTAGAAAAATTGAGAGAAAATACTTTGAAATTAAATACGGAAAAATGCAACTTTTTAAGGCGGGAAGTAGTATATTTATGGCACAAATGCACGGAATCAGGCGCAATGCCAGATCCCGATAAAATAGAATGTGTTAAAAATATTCCAGTACCTAGGACCAAGAAACTACTTAGGTTTAGTAAATTATTACAGACAATTCGTAAAGAATATGACCAAGTTAACACTACCGATTAATAAACTATTGCGTTTTGAATGGACAGACAAGTGCAAGGATTCATTTATTAAACTTAAAGAATCAATTATTTCACCTAATTTTTCAAAACCCTTTTTATTGACAACAAATGCAAGTGGAGAAGCCATAGGAGCAGTGCTGTCACAGGGCGAGCCAGGTTCTGATCGACCAATCGCATTTGCAAGTAGAGCTCTAAATGACGCAGAAACAAGGTACTCAACTATTGAACGAGAATTTTTGGCAATAATATGGGCCGCAAAAAATTATAGAGCGTATTTGTTGGGGCGTCCATTCACGGTTTATACGGATCACCAGCCACTGCGTGGCATAGCAAATTTTAAGGATCAAACATCAAGGCTAGTAAGGTTTAGGCACAAATTATCAGTATACGAGTTCGAAATAATTTATAATCCTGGCAGAAAGAATTTAAATGCTGATGCATTAAGTAGGATTCCACTATTAGAAACAGAAATTGTGGCAGTTCAAACCCGTAAGACTACACCAAATAGATCCACACCTGGACGTCAGTAAACCAGTCATGGACGAGACGGTAACGGATATGGATGGTGAAACAATATTGAGTCAAGTATTAACTGAGCCGCGGTAGCTCAGTGGTTAGTGCGTTGGACTGCGAGCCGAAAGGTCCCGGTTCAAACCTGGACTGGGGCTAACAACATATTTTCATAGAAACATTTTTCTATACCGCGCCACCTCTCGTCAGTCAATGGCAAACCTACGAGAGTAAAACCATTGCCTATGAAAAGCTCTCACCCGCCGTTCGGATTCGGCAATAAACTGTAGGTCCCACCACTTTGAGTACAAATATAACACGCACAGCTCAAAATGGTGAGAGAGCTCGGCCGAAGTTCTATACAGGACTGTAGCGCCAAACTATTATTATTATTAATTAATGATCCTGAAGAAATTAAAACAGATATTAGAGATGTTCACGACTCGCCGTTAGAGGGTCATCAGGGCACGCGGAAAACATATTTTCGAATAAGAAAGCAATATAGGTGGAAGGGTATGCAAAAACAAATTAAAGAGATACACTAACCCGCCCATTTGATAGAGTTTATATGGACTTAGTAGGAATTTTACCCGAAACAGTATCTGGAAATAAATACATTTTAACATTTCAAGACGATTTTTCAAAATATATGTTCTGTGTAGCAATACCAGACGCAGAGGCAAGCACAGTGACTAAAGCATTTTATGATGAAATTATAACACTCCACAATATTCCAAAAATGCTAGTAACTGACAATGGCTCTAATTTCGTGTCAAAGTTATTTTCTGACACATGTAAATTATTGGGTATTAAAAAAATGCAGATTACACCCTATCACCCACAAGCCAATGAATCATAAGATCGTAGTCACAGATGTAACAGATTTTGCAAAAATACCTAATAACAAAGTTGCGGGAGAAAGAGTTTTTTTTTTTAAATACCTTAAATGACAACACTGACATGAAAAAAACCGATAAACAAGTCATCGAGTTTTCTATCGATGCAAGAAGTCCGTTAGTTTTCTGCTCATGCATAAAAATGAATTTTGCACGCGTTCTTTTGTAAATTCGCATTCAAGCTGTGCAGATCAAGTATTTTTACAAGTATCAAGTATAAAACGAAACAACAAAACGACAGTTTTCAACGTAAAAGAAAAATAAAAGAGAAAGGTAAAATGAAATTAATCTAAGTTTAAAATTGTGCTAACTACTACTATTAAATTAGAACAAAAAGAGTGAAGCTCGAACGCTGAATTCTACACTAACGGAAGATTGTTGGAAGGCGAAGAGCGGTCGAGGTGGAAGCGCGACGAAGGCGGACGCTGGAAAGGCGCCTCGTCGCCAAAACTCGAACTAATTAATTTTAAAAATTTTTTATCTAAAATCGTTATCTAAAACTAAATTAAACTAATTTAATTCAAAGGCATGCGTTAACATAAACTTAAACCTAGACTTAACCACTAAACTTAAACCTAGACTTAATCACTAAACTTAAACCTAGACTTAACCACTAAACTTAAACACGACACCAACAACACGTAAGTGAAAGAAAAAAAAATAGCAACAAAATAGCAAACAAATAGCAAAAAAAAAAAAAAAAAAAAAAAGAAGAAAGAAACAAATAATGCTAAATAAGTCCAATTGAATATATATATACATAAACTTTTCTTACAAAGATCCTAAGTATTTACAGTTGATCATCAAATCCCGGCAGGTGCGCACTTTTCGGCGGTAGTAACCAGAGCAGAAAATTACAGATATGGTAAAAACGAAATATTCAATTGGGCAAACAAGTATGTAAAAAAATAATATAAACAAATTGCTATAAAAAAAGATAAAGACTTGATTTAACCAAAATATAATTAACACTTACTACACATATATATACAGAAAAAAAAAGGAAAAACAAAAACATTTAATTTGACAACAAAAACTACAACTAAAATAAAATAGACAACATTTAAACAGACCGACTTACTATGAACAAATATCATGCCACATAATAAAATAAAAAAATAAGTTAATTAAAATTCAAAGATGTATCTACTATATACATGTAACATTACATACTATTTACATGTAACATTACATACTATTTACATGTAACATTACATACTTTTTACATTTAACATGTACATTATATACATTTAACTAACTAATGTAATAATCATGAATTTATCAATTTTTTTCATTTTTAATTTCAATTTACCATTTACTTTTATATAATTTACTATTTAGTTTAAAATGAGTTGCTAAAGAATATATATAAAGAGGAATGAAGGAAGTGAAGAAATGTAGCATTATTTAAGACGGTTTAGATTTTTTTTGTACATAAGGGACAATCATTAAAATAATAGAGTATCTGTGATTGTCAACGGTGTATGGTTAGCATAATCATGGGGTGGGAAACAATGTACTCTAAGGTGACATACCATCTGGTTACCTTAATATTTGGGATGCTATAAGATTTTTGGTGTATTGATTTTTCTTTAATGTCGACTTAATTTTTAGCTCTTTTCACATTGGCATTTTTTTTAAAGGCATGCAATTTTTTTTTATGTTCACGCTAATGCATAAGTTTATGCACAAGAACCACGCCAATCCGACTGAAGCAAGCCGATGACCATCAATCATGCCATCCTGTGCATAAATTTAAGAATCAGATGACACTTTATTGGGTTTAATTTTCAAATTAAAAAGAGCGTGCAACATAGAATGGCGCCCAACGACAGCAAATAAACGACAAGTAGTTATAATTTTCATAATAAATCAGATTAAATTTTAAATATGCCAAAAATTTTCATAGCCCCGTTGTTGTATATATTGCTTAATAAATTAACCCTTAACGATCTGTTGATTTCTTTGATATACATTAGTCCCAGCAATATTTAAATTCATAAAATCTGTATCCTGCGTTGCAATGTATATTCAACTAATTGTTTTTAAAGCGGTTTAAAATAGTTAAAGGAAATAAAAGTTTGTGAGTTCGAACTCTTCGATTTATAACTTGAAAGCTTTGTTGCAACAAAATTATTTTCTTTTATAGCAAGAATAACCTTTCATTAGGCTATATCGTGTGAGTAAATATATACATTTAACATATTGATGAGTCATTATTTTGAATATTAATTTTGAAACAATATTGCCATCAATTTAAAAGAAAAAAATAACTTGATAAAGTCAGTATATTTTACATAAACTTTGCTTGTAAAATCATTTTAGTTTTTTTTTAGCTCTTCCGTCTTAATGGTCTACACGGATTTATTTTTTTTATTCCTCGAATTATATATTGAAAAAAAAAAAACAAACAAAAATTTTACTTAAGATTACTTATAATGCCAATAAACACACGTTCCGTTAAGCAAAATACAAATCAAAATACATCGCTTAATAGTAATAGAGGCGCTGGTAGAAGTAGTGATCGAGGTAGTGTTAGTAGTGTTAGAGGTAGAGGCAGGATGCAAAGTAATAGTCCATCGCAAGGATCTTTAAATTCACCTTTCCAAACTAATGCGAATTTAAATCGCACTCCTCCCAGGAGTCTTTCACTTGAGTTACCTAGTGGTAGTAATCAAAATCAACCAGTTTTTACTGAGGATAATCCAACACAAGATAATACAAATCCGATCGACAATTCATTGGGTGCTTTAGATGTAGCATCTAATATAGCAGCATACGACATTTCAACTGACCTTCCAAGCACAAGTAATAGAATGGCAGAAATGTCATCATCTTCTAATAACATACAAGTGGAAAGCCAAAACCCAGCCAATGACGCCGTTGCTGGTGGAAACATTACATCAATAGATTCACTCGTTACACTTTTGCGGCAAACTATAATCAATACGCAAGAGGAATTTAAGGTAGAATTAGAACATATCAAAGGAACTCTTTCTGAGTTACGAAATTCACCACACATGGAAGAAAGACATTTTACAACGGGCGGAGAACGACCATTGCCTAACGACAGTTGTGTTAGCAACACCAGCGGTGTCAAATTGGAACGTTCTATTAAATTAATAGAATGGAATGTGACTTATGATGGAGTAGGTAGAGTTTCTGATTTTCTATTTGAGATTGATACCCTTTGCGAACGTACTAAATGCAGTTACGACCATTTAATGGCAAATTTTCATATATTCTTGACCGGAAAAGCAGAAGCGTGGTATTGGCTATTCGTTAAGCAGAACCCATCTGCAAATTATCCACTACTCAGATATTCCATTTCTAAAGAGTTTGGTTCGCTCGAAAGCGATCATGATGTAGTTTTAAAGATTTCAAATAGGAATCAGAAACATAACGAGTCTTACGTTGACTTCCATTCAGCTATTGTATCGATGAATTCTAGATTGCGCGATCCGATTGCTGATCGTACCTTGATTGACATTTTGAAGAAAAACCTAAACCCGAGTTTAAGATATATGCTTTTTAATTCCGACGTTAATAATTTGGAAGCTTTTAGAGATACAGCTCGCAAAGCTGAACAGCTGTTGTACGAAAATAAAAATCAAACCCCATTTGTTAGTCAATATCGTCCAGTTAAGGGAGTTGATGCTTGTTCAATAGAATCTGAGGAAGATCCACAAGTAGATGCAATGCAATTAAATAAACGGCAGTTAGATTATTCTAAAATTAAATGCTGGAACTGTTTAAATTTCGGACATTCTTATATTTATTGTGCCGATAACAATCGAAACGTCTTCTGTTTCAAATGTGGACAGAGAGGAGTTACCACTCCGAATTGTCCTAACCAACATTTGGGAAACTTAAAACAGAGCGAGTGGGCGACCGGGGACTCTCGTTCTGCCCAATAAATCCCGAGCCATCAATAACAACTTCAATATCAAACAATGTTTCAAAACCAATTCAAATTTTAAAATCAAGTAGTCGTCAAGTTGCTTGCCAAACATATTCCAAACCATTAACATTACACGAACGCAAGATACGATATGAAAATGCTAAGTCAAAAATATTTGAAAGAAAATCTGATTCACAAAAAATTTTAAAGTGTCGAGAAAGATTTAAGCAACGCAAACGTATTCGTAAAGTTTTAGAAAGTACCAAAATTTGTGATAGCTTCGATGATCGTCCGTTTGCTAAAATAAGAGTTTGCAATGATTTCGTGATGGGCCTTTTAGATTCAGGTGCGAGCATTTCGGTTCTTGGCAACAATTGTATATCTTTTTTATCCAAACACAATGTCAATATTAAACCTGTAAGATCTTCAGTTTCCACTGCTGATGGAAAGAAACAAAGTGTTGTTGGAGTGTGCTCATTGCCAACAATTTATAAAAATGTAACAAAAACTATTGATTTTTATCTCGTACCTACACGCAAACAGGATGCGTATCTCGGAGTTGACTTTTGGAGAGCTTTCGCTTTAGCACCACATATCATTCCAGCCGTGTGCGAGCTAAATATAGAGGCTCACAGCAATTTAAATTTTCATGAGCTAGAGCATGAGCAGCGGTTAGAACTCGATAAAGTCATTTTACAGTTTCCTTCCTTTTCAAAGATTGGATTAGGCTGTACTAATTTGTTAGAACACGACATTGATACCGGTGATGCTGTCCCTGTCAAAACCAAACATTTTCCCCTTTCTCCACCGAGACAAGAAGAAGCGTATGCAGAAATTGACAGACTTCTAAGCATGAACGTTATCGAAGAGTCCAATTCACCTTGGTGTAGTCCTGTTGTCTTGGTAAGAAAGCCTGGGAAAATCCGGTTATGTCTAGACTCCCGAAAAGTAAATTTATTGACAAAGAAAGATTCTTATCCGTTACCGCACATTAATGGACTGCTGAGTAGATTGAAAGACACATTTTTTATAAGCGGAATAGATTTGAAGGATGCATTCTTTCAAATAAAACTCACTGAATCATCCAAGTGTAAAACTGCCTTTGCTGTACCGGGTAAACCATTATATCACTTCAAAGTGATGCCTTTCGGTTTATGTAATGGCCCACAAACCATGAGTCGTCTGATGGATAGAGTGATACCCTCTAAGTTCCGAGAAAATGTTTTTATATATTTGGATGATTTACTTGTGTGCAGTGCTGATTTCGAATCCCATCTAAAATTGTTGAGTGAGGTGGCGTCTTGTCTTAGGCGAGCGAATTTAACCATTAATGTAGACAAAAGCAAATTTTGTCAGCGCGAAATTAAATATCTTGGCTATAGAATAGGTCATGGTTGTCTTAAGGTGGACCCGGAAAAGGTTGAGGCAATTAAGAGTTTCCCTTTGCCAAAAACGCCTAGACAAGTGAGGAGGTTTATTGGTATGTCTAATTGGTATCGTGCGTTCATAAAAAACTATGCAGATCTCTCCGGACCTCTAACTGACTGTCTTCGTAAGTCCATAAAACCGTTTAAATTATCTACTGACGCTATCAAATCTTTTGAGAAGCTTAAAGATGCTTTATCTTCCGCTCCTGTACTTGCACAGCCAAATTTTAAGTCAGAATTCATTATCCAATGTGACGCGTCGAAGATAGGAGTTGGAGGAGTTCTTTATCAGTTCGATAATGAGGGAAAGGAGCGTCCTATAGCATTTGTCTCGCAGAAAATAAATAAAGCACAGAAAAACTATACTGTGACCGAGCTCGAGTGCATGGCCGCAGTCATTTGTGTCCAAAAGTTTAGGCCTTACATTGAGGGTTTACCTTTTCGAATTATTACAGACCACTCCAGCCTAAAGTGGCTAATGAGTCTTAAAGACTTAAGTGGACGATTAGCGCGCTGGAGCCTAAAATTGCAGTGCTTTGATTTTAAAATCGAACATCGAAAATGCTCCCTTAACGTGGTGCCCGATACCCTGTCTAGATTTGATGTTGACGAAATAGATATAAATAGATTAGGAGTAGATATAGATTTAAAGTCAAATGAATTTAACAATGCTGAGTATGAAGATATTCGAAAAACAATACGCGAAAATGATGTTTCACTTCCAGATTTGTGTGTATCAGAAAATTTTGTATACAAGAGGGTACATTTTAGAAGAGGTGCTGAAGATGAAGAGGATAACTTATGGAGATTGTGGCTTCCGAAGTCGCTAACCGCAGATGTTATAAAAAATGTTCATGATACACTCGTTGGTGGTCACGGCGGATTTATGAAAACTCTTATACGCATTCGGCAGAAATACTTCTGGCCTACAATGGCTCGTGACGTTAGAGAGTATGTAAAAAATTGTGATAACTGCAAAATCATAAAATCTCCAAATCAATCTCTAAAACCTCCGATTGGTAATGCTTTTATATCTCTTAGACCATTTCAACGGTTGTATTGTGACTTTTTGGGTCCGTATCCCAGAACTTGTTCGCAGAACGCATCTCTTTTTATAGCCATAGATCATTTATCAAAATTTATTTTCCTTAAACCTCTCAGAGCAGCTACTTCAGCCAATGTCATCGATTTTTTACAAAATGAAATATTTTCAGCATTTGGGGTACCCCAATATATACACAGCGATAATGGCAAGCAATTTGTCTCTGGAGAGATGCAGGACTTCCTCTCCCAATATGGAATAGTTCATATTAAAACCGGACTTTACTCACCGCAGGCTAATGCTTCAGAGCGTGCCAATAGGGAAATTATTTCAAAAGTGCGGTATTTCATCAAGAACGATTCAAACCATAAAAACTGGGATCGATTTATTCCCCAAATTCTAGCAATATTGCGTAGTGATTATCATTCAGCAATCCAGTGTTCTCCTTATTATGCCTTATTCGGCCAGAATATGATTCAACACGGATCAACGTACCAAATTTTAGACAAACTTGACTGTTTACGAAATGTAGATGAAAACGTTGAGTATAGCTCAGATAGGTTGAATCGTATTCGGGCCAAAATCAGAAAAAACATAGCTCATGCACATGAAAAGACCTCAAAAACTTATAATACAAGAACGAGGCCAATTTACTTTCGAGAAGGCCAAGAAGTGTTCCGCAGGAATTTTGTGCAGAGTAATTTTGCGAAAGCCATTAATGCAAAATTTTTGCCTAAGTTTGTGAAATGTCGCATAAGGAAAAAGATTGGGAATGCGCTATATGATATAGAAGACTTGAAAGGTAAATTAGTTGGACGTTATCACGCCTCAGATATTAGAGCATGAGTTTATATGAATAGTTGCCCGGCTATTCGTGGGTCGAGCCACACATATTTATTATCAATTTAAAATCCTTCCTGTTCGTTATCTCGTTATACTAATAACGAAGCAGGTTTGTAACAGATTTTGCAAAAATACCTAATAACAAAGTTGCGGGAGAAAGAGTTTTTTTTTTTTAAATACCTTAAATGACAACACTGACATGAAAAAAACCGATAAACAAGTCATCGAGTTTTCTATCGATGCAAGAAGTCCGTTAGTTTTCTGCACATGCATAAAAATGAATTTTGCACGCGTTCTTTTGTAAATTCGCATTCAAGCTGTGCAGATCAAGTATTTTTACAAGTATCAAGTATAAAACGAAACAACAAAACGACAGTTTTCAACGTAAAAGAAAAATAAAAGAGAAAGGTAAAATGAAATTAATCTAAGTTTAAAATTGTGCTAACTACTACTATTAAATTAGAACAAAAAGAGTGAAGCTCGAACGCTGAATTCTACACTAACGGAAGATTGTTGGAAGGCGAAGAGCGGTCGAGGTGGAAGCGCGACGAAGGCGGACGCTGGAAAGGCGCCTCGTCGCCAAAACTCGAACTAATTAATTTTAAAATTTTTTTATCTAAAATCGTTATCTAAAACTAAATTAAACTAATTTAATTCAAAGGCATGCGTTAACATAAACTTAAACCTAGACTTAACCACTAAACTTAAACCTAGACTTAATCACTAAACTTAAACCTAGACTTAACCACTAAACTTAAACACGACACCAACAACACGTAAGCGAAAGAAAAAAAAATAGCAACAAAATAGCAAACAAATAGCAAAAAAAAAAAAAAAAAAAAAAAGAAGAAAGAAACAAATAATGCTAAATAAGTCCAATTGAATATATATATATACATAAACTTTTCTTACAAAGATCCTAAGTATTTACAGTTGATCATCAAATCCCGGCAGGTGCGCACTTTTCGGCGGTAGTAACCAGAGCAGAAAATTACAGATATGGTAAAAACGAAATATTCAATTGGGCAAACAGTATGTAAAAAAATAATATAAACAAATTGCTATAAAAAAAGATAAAGACTTGATTTAACCAAAATATAATTAACACTTACTACACATATATATACAGAAAAAAAAAGGAAAAACAAAAACATTTAATTTGACAACAAAAACTACAACTAAAATAAAATAGACAACATTTAAACAGACCGACTTACTATGAACAAATACCATGCCACATAATAAAATAAAAAAATAAGTTAATTAAAATTCAAAGATGTATCTACTATATACATGTAACATTACATACTATTTACATGTAACATTACATACTATTTACATGTAACATTACATACTTTTTACATTTAACATGTACATTATATACATTTAACTAACTAATGTAATAATCATGAATTTATCAATTTTTTTCATTTTTAATTTCAATTTACCATTTACTTTTATATAATTTACTATTTAGTTTAAAATGAGTTGCTAAAGAATATATATAAAGAGGAATGAAGAAAGTGAAGAAATGTAGCATTATTTAAGACGGTTTAGATTTTTTTTGTACATAAGGGACAATCATTAAAATAATAGAGTATCTGTGATTGTCAACGGTGTATGGTTAGCATAATCATGGGGTGGGAAACAATGTACTCTAAGGTGACATACCATCTGGTTACCTTAATATTTGGGATGCTATAAGATTTTTGGTGTATTGATTTTTCTTTAATGTCGACTTAATTTTTAGCTCTTTTCACATTGGCATTTTTTTTAAAGGCATGCAATTTTTTTTTTATGTTCACGCTAATGCATAAGTTTATGCACAAGAACCACGCCAATCCGACTGAAGCAAGCCGATGACTTTATATTGTAAAATATTAACACAAACTATAATATAATGTCAATTTTCATAATATAAGAGAATGTTAAGTTATAAAAAAAAGTTTTTTTTCTTAACACGTATATGTTTTGTATATAATACAGCATATTTTATAAAATTTTAAAATACAATATATCATAAGGTAATATATGAATGATAATTTTGATAAAGATATAACAATGTTATTATATGAATATAATTATGTTTTATAGACACTTAAATATGTGAGTGATTGTATTGATGAATACGCTAAAATGATTAGAAACTTGTGTCAGTAATAACATATAGTTTTATTAGAAAAATAAGTTGGCGATAATATGGCTAATCCTTCTCATTGTGAGGGTCCATGTAGATTCAATTCACAGACCAACAGCGCCCATACGTTCTTAAATCGGGTGAAATTCAGTATTGTCGGAACCACTCAACCGATTTTAAAAATTTAAAAAGTGTTGCACAGAAAGAACTTATGTTTTGAAATTGGAGTTTGTATCTTTAATAGTTATGGAGATAAAAATCAGCAAAGTTGAAAATTTTTTCATGAAAAATCTTTCAAAAATTGTAAAAAATCCAAAAGTTATCTGATTTTTAAAATTCTCTTGCTTATGGAAAGCATACATTGAGATCTAAAAAAAAATGTGCTTACATGAGAAAATATCTGTTGCTATTGGGTATATGCTGTTGCTAAATATTAAAATAATATTAAATACATACTTATTGTTGTTAAAACAAAAAGTGAATGATGTTGGTTTGATGGCTCGCTTTTTTATCGTTGCCAAAATAAGCGGCGACAATATACTTAGTCAGCAATTGTAACTATAAACCAAATTCGCAGCAACGTCAAGTTGCTAGCTTGAAGAAAATAAGCACGTGGTGCAATTTGTTTGTAAACAAAGATGACTTCAATTCAATGACTTCGCGATTGCCTAAATTCAATGTCATCGCGGGTTGCTGATTATGCAAGAGTTGCTTTCACGGTCAGCGTTATGAACTCGAGTTGCGGATCGAACTTGAGTTCTTTAGAGAACTTGTGATTGGTTAAAATGATGCTTCTGGGCAAAAACAGCAAAACACACTGTGATTGGCCAAATTATGTTTTTAGGCAGAAGCAGCACAAGACACTAGGAAAGTACCATTGAAACTTAGATTAAGTATTAGTATATAAGCTATAGTTATTTAGTTTTTAAGGGAGTTGTATATTGTACTATTTTGTAGAACGTAACATGAACAAAAAGATTGTAAAGTAATTAATAGTGATATAAAAATAATGGAGGACGAAGTTAAATGCAGAAAAGAAGATGAAGTTTCTTTATTTAACAGGAAATAGGGACATTTAACTGTTAAAAAAAGTTTTAATGTGGGTTTAAAAGAGTTGAATATTGCTCAATTGCCAAACAATATGGGATAATTTTTTGGTCCCCACGGGTAATTTGTAAAATCGCACAAAAACACTTTTTAGTGCACAGTGTGGCAACTCTATATACACTTGACAACCGCGCTCTTTGCTGTGTCTTAGTGTTTATTTGTTTTATGAACAAATAAAACAAATACAAACAAACGAGTGAAGCAGCCAGTTGCTTGTTGAAAATAATTAAAACATGATATTTGGCAAACTTGTAATGCAAAATATTTTGTAATATGTTACAAATTTATAATAATTACAATTTGTAAAAACTGTGATTTTTAGTTTTGATTAAAAATTATTTGGCGCACGATTATTTTAATGAAACGATCGTTTCTTAATTCGTGTAACGCTTTTGATTGAGTTCGGGTACGGTCGGAAGTAACAATTTTTGCCAAAAAAAAAAACTTCGCCAAATTAACTAAATTTAATAACTTTGTTTTTGTGTGTGGGTTGGGTAATTACAATATATTTCAATATTTGCAAAATTTTAATTATTTTATGGGTCGGGTATATCCGCCGCCAAACTTTTAGCAGTCCTTTTTATTAAAGGCTGTTTTGGACCAAATGTTCGGGTGGTGAACATGTTAGCAATTTGACGGATTGAAATTTTACCGTTTTTACTGATCACAAACCACATACATATGTACTAAATTCAAAAGTTGACCGACCCCCAAGACAAACTAGGCATCTAGAATGTATAGCACGATTTACTAACAACATACAACACATTTCTGAAAAGACAATTGTCACGAATACCTGAAATTCAAGGAATTTCTACACTTGATATTAATTTAGAGACCCTTTGTACAGAACAACAAAAATATAATGAATTACAAAATCTCATCTCAATCCAAAGTTTTAAATGCAATCTTAAACATGTTAATATACCTATATTAAGGGTGTGTGCGAGTTCAACTAAATTGCTGACTAAACTAAATTTGACAGGTTTTCATTCGATCGCCATTCGGTAACCGGTAAATGTTCAAGTCCATAATCAATCAATTCTCATATGTCTGTTTGCTGTCTTCCAATTTAGTTTCATTTAGTTTGCTCGAAAATTTGCTAAATTGAAAAGTCGAACACTGCATTACCGAGAAAATTTAGTTTAGTCAGCAATTTAGTCAAACTCGCACACACCCTAAATTTAAAAATTTGGTGTGATATTTCTAGTCTTTCCGCAAGAGCATTTGTACCACTTTCCATGCGAACATTCATTCATTATCACACCCAGGCATTCGTGTTACTAGACGTTTAATTCAAACAAAATATTTTTGGACATCAATGCAAAAAGACATAAACGATTGGGCACAAAGTTGTATAGCATATCAAAAATTAATATTTATACTAAATCACCTACTCAAAAAAAAAGAAATTCCCTCAGGAAGATTTGAGCACATTCACATAGATTTGGTGGGACCTTTACCAGTATCAAACAGCTTCAGATATATTTTGACAATAATCGATAAAAATACTCGTTGACCTGAAGCCTATCATTTACAAGACATTTCTTCACATACTGTTGCCAAAACGTTCATGCACAACTATATTTCCAGATTTGGAGTATCTTTGGATATTACTGTTGATCAAGAAACACAATTTTGCTGAATTGTACTTTACCGGCCGAAGTTAAATGTTAAAAAAAGTTGCCACGCGCTTTATTCTCGCAAAAAAAAAAAACAAAATTAAAAAAAGTCGCTCGGACCCCTGGTGACCTTGAAAAATCAAATGTGGGTACTCAAATGAAAGGTATTTGTCTCACGATTAATTATTAAGATCGGTCCACTATAGCGCCCTCTAGACCATTTTATGTTCGTTATATTTACAAATTTGTAGGTTGAGTTTATGTTTTGTAATACAGGAAGTACAAATATAACAATATTATAAGAGTGATATTTTTTTTTTATTTTTTTCTTTTTAAATTTTTTTTTTTTTAAATTAAAATTTTTATTTTTTTTATAAAATTGTATATATTTTGACTCAAATGAAAAGAAATATAAGCACTAAAATAACTTGCATTTGTTTGAAAAAAATAAAAAAAATTCCAAATGAACTTGCGGTAAAAAAATTAAAAAATCGCGCGATTCCCAAAAGGAGTTGTCTTATTTTCCTTCATCATTATTATGCAATCAAAAATCGATCAAAAACCACCAAAAGCATGAATATAAATAAAAAATATAACTATATACACAAAAAAAAAATAAAAAAAAAAAAACAATTAAAAATTAAAAAAAAACAAAAAATTCTGTAATTAAATACGGTGCCGTGACATCATAACCCCCAACGGACATAACACCCAATTCGAATTTCGAATTTGGGGTTTATGTCCAACTATGAATTCGGCCATAACCCCCATTGGCGGTTATGTCCGATTTTATATTTTTGAATTTCTTTTTAAAATCGAATTTATTTATTTTGTTAAATTTGTTTGTTATTGATATTTTTTAAATACAATTTTTTGTAAATTTGTAACTAAAACTTTTTGTAAATAAAATGTTGTTGTTCTCATTAATGTACAAAACAAATATAAAATTTTATTTTGTTATTTTTTGAATTTATGCGCCGCAGGCGAAATTTTATATCCAAAAAATCGCGCGATTTATTGTAAATAAAATTTAATACTTCTCTTTAATGAATAAAACAAAGATATAATTTTATTTTATTATTTTTGAATTTATGCGAAACTGAAGCGGCGTAGGCGAAATTTTATATCCAAAAAAATCGCGCTATTTATTGGAAATAAAATTTAATTCTTCTCTTTAATGAATAAAACAAAGATATAATTTAATTTTGATATTTTTTTAATTTATGCGAAACTGAAGCGGCGTAGGCGAAATTTTATTTCCAAAAAATCGCGCGATTTATTGTAAATAAAATTTAATTCTACTCTTTAATGAATAAAACAAAGATATAATTTAATTTGGATATTTTTTTAATTTATGCGAAACTGAATCGGCGCAGGCGA
Organism: Dryomyza anilis; assembly: GCA_951804985.1. Lineage (NCBI taxonomy): Eukaryota > Metazoa > Arthropoda > Insecta > Diptera > Dryomyzidae > Dryomyza > Dryomyza anilis. Next base: position 41,426,171 of record OX638130.1, on the reverse strand, counting down.
AATTTTATTTCTGCGATTTTTGTAAATAGAATTTAATTCTTCTCTTTAGAGAATAAGATAAATATATATTTTTATTGTTTGAATTTAAGCGCGAGATTTTTTGTAAATAAAATTTCATTCTTCTCTTTAGTGAATAAAACAAAGATATATTTTTATTTTGATATTTTTTGAATTTATTCGAAACTGAAGCGCCGCAGGGGAAATTTTATTTCCAAAAAATCGGGCGATCCTATGCGGACATAATCCCCAAATTCGAATACGTCCGTGGGGGTTATGTCCGGGCACCATTAAATACATAAGATATAATATTATAAAAAAAAAAAAAATGAAAAAGAAAAAAAAAATAAAAAAAATATACACTCTTTAAAAGTTTAATATTGTTATATTTGTACTTTCTGTATTACAAAACTTAAATTCAACCTATAAATGTGTAAAGATTATGAACAAAAATTGGTCTAGAGGGCGCTACAGTGGATCGATCTTGAAAATTAGTACATATTTGTAATAGTGTCAAATACTTTTAATTTGAGTACCCCTCATAACCCTGTATGTAGGTGTACCGGTTTTTCATTTTTCAAGGTCACAGGGGTCCGAGCGACTTTTCTGTTTGTTGTTGTAATTTTTTTTTTTTTAAATACAGGGGGTCCCATTTTTTTTTCACTTCGACCGGTAAAGTGCAATTCCCTCCACAATTTACATCCAAATTATTTAATGCATTAACTAATTTCCTTGGATCACATAAAATACACACGTCTGCCTATCACCCAAGAGCAAATGGAATGATAGAACGATTCCACAGACAGATTAAGACATCCATACTAACAAACAATAATTTAACTCATGGGTCGGAACTTCTTCCAAAAATTCTGTTGGGATTACGCACAACAATTAAAGAAGATCTGAAAGGTTCTGCTGCAGAATTAGTATATGGACAAACACTTCGGCTACCTGGCGAGCTTACTGTACCTAATAATAATTTAACTTCTCCAGACAACACTCTTCATAAACTAAGAGAGCATTTCTCACAAGTGCGTACTAAAATAGTTCATAACAATCTTGACAAAAGATATATGTCAAAAGCACTGAAAACTTGTGAATAGGTGTTTGTTAAAATAGCCCGCACTTCTGGATTACAACATCCATTTGAAGTCATATCTAAACAAAATAAGATCTTTAAAATACAGAATGGTATTCTAATAAAAACAGTTTCAATTGATCTTTTAAAACCTGCTTACATTTCTAAAAATACAAATAAAACTACATTCACATTTAATAATAATAATAGTTTGGCGCTACAGTCCTGTATAGAACTTCGGCCGAGCTCTCTCACCATTTGAGCTGTGCGTATTATATTTCTACTCAAATTGGTGGGACCTACAGTTTATTGCCGAATCCGAACGGCGGGTGAAAGCTTTTCATAAGCAATGTTTACTCTCTTAGGTTTTCCATTTACTGCCGAGAGGTAGCGCGGTATAGAAAAATGTTTCTATGAAAATATGTTGTTAGCCCCAGTCCAGGCTTGAACCGGGGACCTTTCGGCTCGCAGTCCAACGCACTAACCACTGAGCTACCGCGGCTACACATATATACACAACTTAAAAAAGTCACGTTCAATATTAATTAATAACACGGTGATACAGTGAAAATATACTTGAAAAATGACCTAGTGCAGGTTATATGCCTTGTTGAGTACATCACAAATCAGTCTTAAAATTTTCGGAAACACCCTAAAAATTCGGAGTTATTTCGAAAAAAACGTTTTCGGATGGGTTCAAGTACTTATGAACTTAAAGACAAATTTATTCTTAATAAAACAGTCTTTAATTTTTATAAATCGGATTGAAATTCTTAAAGTTATTAGACTTTATTTGAAAAAAAAAGGTGAGAATAAAAAATTGAATCGAATAAAATGCTTTAAATAAGTTTAAGTAAGCTTTTAAGTAATCCCATCGTCAAAAAACTGATTGGACTTTATCAGTGCGTATTCAGACATGGAAAGTCCACCATAGATCGGATGTTCACATTATGCCAAATGCCAAAGAGAGGCAGCCCCACCAACTGCTCGAAATACTGACTACAAAATAACTTTCTGATAAGGAGTCGCCTATAGCCACCATGTCTGAGTTCACTATACGTGTGATACTATAAGGCTTTGGAGGATGACCCTGAGCGACACATATTGCACACTGAGAATGGGAACAGCCTCACTGATATGTTTAATACCGATTGAGGTTTCACACAAGGCGATTCCCTATTGTGTGACTTCTTCAACCTAATAATGGGGAAGGTTGTAAGAGCAGCCCAACTCCATCACAATGGCACTATCTTCAACAAGAGTACTTTGCTGCTCGGGTATGCCGATGATATCGAGTTGTAAAAGACTTCGTCTAACGTTAGTCTTGAGATAAGTCGATGAATAAGTCTTACCAACTGGTGATACTTTCGGCTCCGTGGGCAATTGAGGAGCAGAGCCATCTATCGACGGACAAAAATTACGCTCTATAAGTCTCACATCATGCCAGTCCTTCTCTATGGCGCTGAGGCATGAACGGTTGCCAACACCGATGAGAGAACTTTAGGAGCCTCTCGAACGCTCCTAAAGTTCCTCCTAAAGATTCTTCGGAAAATATAGTCGGCAGACATTGATATAGTCAGGCTCATAAAGATCCAGCGCCTACGGACATGTCTGAACGTATGGATGAAAGCCCTCCATCAAAAAAGGTGTTCAATTCTTTACCCAGTGGTAGTCAACGTTGGAGCGTCCGAATCTCCGGTGGAGCATACAAGCATACAAGAGCATACCTGACAGCGCTTAGAGTGCAAAACTTAAAATATTTCGAAAATCGATTGACAAAAAATACAAATATATATATATATATATATATATATATATATATATATATATATATATATATATATATATATATATATATATATATATTTTTTTTTATTGATTCAAAAATGGATTCAAAATAGTACACGCTGAAAAAAAATGGTACTGACCCAAACAACTTCTGCTGGAAACAATGTATTGTTTGGGTAATATGTAAATATATATTGTTTGAATGACTCAAACATTTTATATTAGGATGGAAATAAATCATATTTGCATGCATATATTACCCAAACAATAAATGTGTCCCTGCAAATAAAATATACTTACGTGATAATAAAATAAGATTCCTTAAATAAAATATTGTTTGGATGCAAATAAATCATATTTGCATGCACGTATTTCCAAACAACATATGTTTCCCTGCAAATAAAATATACTTACGTGATAATAAAATAAGATTCCTTAAATAAAATATTGTTTGGATGCAAATAAATCATATTTGCATGCAAACAACTAATTTTTCGCTGCAAATAAAAAAATATTAATATTTAAGTTTTTATTTCTTATAATTATCTGAACTTATTACAAAGCGAGGAATCTAAATTTAATAATTTGATTTTATTATAAACAATTTGTATAAATATTATTTTCTTTATTCTTACATATATGTATATGACGTGAAATCTGATATTATAATCTGAAAGGAATAGAAAAGAAAAACAACAGAAAGAAAAACAACAGAAACATGTAAATCTGTAGAAATTCTTATATAGTACTCACCTTTCTTTTTAAATAGAATTCATAAATTTTTAAAGTATTTGACAAAAGACACAATATCGCATAAGACGCAAAAAGTACAACTAACTGTAACCGCGTACATCGACGTAATAATTAATGATTGTTTCGTTACAAATAAATGTATTGTTTGTGCAAATAACTGCATATTCAGGTATCAAACAAATTATGTTTTACAAGAAATAATATTTATTCTATTATGCAAACAAATGGTATTTGTGTAAATAATATGTGCAAACAAATGTTGTAAATAAATCTAAATAAAATGTATTTATGTCAATGTTCCCAAGTACATATTATTTTATACAATAATATTTGATTTATATACAAACACAATATACTAAATTAAACTGATGTCTGTAAACAAATTTTATTTTAACAAACTTTTTATATTAATTCCAAACAAATATTTCTATATCTAAATAAATTATATTTTCGCTAAATAAAATTTATTTGCCTCCAAACAAATTCTTATTTATATTTAACAAAATTTTTTTGCGTAATTGTTTCCAAACATTTTTCTAAACAATTACCGAGCCATGATTTTTCTCCGTGTATATGAGATAATTTTCCCACTTTGTAAAAAGTTTAATAACTTTTACAATTTTCCATCGATTCTGATAAATGAAACTTAGTTTTTCTTTAAAAATATGTATACATATATATTTATCTTTAAAGAAAAAAATCAATTAAAATGTGAAACGTGTATATTTTCTGAAAGCTACGTTATTCTTCTTTCTAAAACAGTTTAACAATTTAAAATCGAATAAAAAATTAGTAAGTTACACGTTCTTAAGTACTCGAACTAACCTTAAATCGATTTTTTCCGAATAACTCCGAATTTTGAGGGTGTTTCCGAAAATTTGATTTCTGATGTCCTCAACAAGGCCTACAACCAACTCGTAAGTCGTTTTTCAAGTATATAAAAAAAAGTGTTCTTTTGTAACACTGTGTAATTTTAAATTCATAGTTTGCTAATTTGGAGCTATTTGCTAATTAAATATTGTATACCAGGCATGTCAAACTCATATGGCATTTCGGGCCGCATTTGGCATTTCTTTAACATTAGAAAAAAAAATCGCTGGTTTTTTCATATAGTTCCTCGGTTGTCTCCATTAATCTCCGTTAAAAGTTCCGCAAGGCGAAATTTCGTCCGAACTTCTTTGAACCTGTCAAATGTATTTACAATGGTATCCATATTTTAAAAAATAGAGAACATTTTATTAAACAAACACCTGACAATCATCAAACATTGTCGAAACTTTTTCTGTACCTACCCTCTCCTACGATTCTTGATTAATATTGTATCATATAGTGCAAATATATCGAGATTTATTTGAAAAACATTTCGATATCGATCTGAAAAATGTTTAAATATCCTATCATAAAATTTTACTCTACGAAAATTACGAAATTTTAAAAATTAGCATCTAGATCGAATTTTTGTTATCCCAATTAGTTCGAGAAAACTTTGAGGCATAAATCACATGACAGGCTGGTTACCAATTTTTTTTAGTTTTCGGTGCAAACAATACTTAAACATATTGTGTGTGTTTTTTAAAATGTTGTAAATAAATTTAATATTTATTCAGATCAAGGAAGAAATTTTGAGTCTGCAATTTTTAAGTAAGTATGCAAAGTCCTCAACTTACACAAAACACGAACAACGCCTTTGCACCCGCAAGCTGACGGCATGGTGTAAAGATTCAATCGTACTTTGGAATAATATCTCAGAAAAGTGGTTGATAAACGTCAACAAGATTGGAATAGATACACACCACTATTTCCCACAGCAGCTTCACCATCTAAAATTGTTTTAGGAACAGACTTAAGATTACCTGCGGATTTAAAGTTTGGTGCGAGTGTTTCAGCTGGAATTCCTGTACAAGATTGTGTTTCCAGAAAAAGTAAAGAAATAAATGTTAAGAAAATATGTAATTTATCCCATAGTGTAAGCAATTAACAATAATAAATTAGACGCTAGACAATTCAGCGCACTAAGCAATGTGTTAGAAAGAGACGGAAGATCATTCGGTGCACTAAGCAAAGATGGAAGATCAGCGCATTACAACACATGAGTGCGAATGAGATGCCAATAACATGCGTCATTCACGAAACGCGTAGAAGGTTCTCGAAACATGTCGAAACGTGTCGAACTGATGCATGCAATATATAAGGGCGCACTTCTGAGGCACAGCACTTAAGTTGTGATTTGATAGTGAACTAGTACGTCTCGTGAGTGAACATTGTTAAGCTAAGTTGTATAAATTCAGCAGTTGATCTAAGTGATCATTTTTTAATAATAATAATAGTTTGGCGCTACAGTCCTGTTTAGAACTTCGGGCGAGCTCTCTCACCATTTTGAGCTGTGCGTGTTATATTTGTACTCAAAGTGGTGGGACCTACAGTTTATTGCCGAATCCGAACGGCGGGTGAGAACTTTTCATATGCAATGGTTTTACTCTCGTAGTTTTGCCATTTACTGACGAGAGGTAGCGCGGTATAGAAAAATGTTTCTATGAAAAGATATTGTTAGCCCCAGTCCAGGCTTGAACCGGTGACCTTTCGGCTTGCAGGCCAACGCACTAACCAATAAGCTACCGCGGCTACATCATTTTTTTAAGTTGTTATTTAAATAAATAAAGTTAATTAATACTAGTTAAAAAATTCTAGTTAAAACCAATAAGTGTGTTTTTATTTTGTACGCAATCCAGCGATACGAACTCGTAGAACAGTTTTCCGTCGACTGAATTTTCGTAACAATATTAAGAAAACAAGATGGTTATTATAGTCTTGCTGCAAATATCAATTTAAATTTATGCTTTCTAGCAAATATTTAAACATCTCATAAGTTTGAAGAAATTTGCAGCAAACCTCTTAGTATATTTTAAATTTGACATATATGCAGATAGTCACAAGATGTTTGACATAACAGTAATTAAAATTGTATTATTTACAATAGACTCACAGCAAACATCCTGAGTTCTTGGACATTTGCAACAAAACTGTGGGCTTCTTTGACATTTGACTACTATAAAAAAGCTTTTATGCAGAAACTCCGATTTTATTACTTTATTTTTAATTGAGTTTGATCCTTTAAATTATATTTATCGCTTATTAATCAAATAGATAACATTTAAATTTTATACGCGGGTATTTTCTAAGATATAAAGAGTAATACACAAAAAATAGTTATTGTGTTCAAGTTTGTTGAAGATTCGCCATGGTCTTTATAATAATTTTTTTTTCACATAAATTTTAATAAAAAGCATATTATTGAATAAAAAGTGATGTAATTTATGGATATTTGCAGACCAAGCATTTGTCTAATAGGAAAGTGAAAAAAAGTAACACTATTACTTATTCTTTGTCTCTAGGGACCGCAAAAATTCGGTAATAAAAATAAAAATTTGAAAAGAATAGTAGTCAAATTGGCACTAAAATGAAGAAGGAATTCATCAGTGGAAATGATTAAGGAAAGATATCACGCAGGAGTTTAGAAATAATGAAGGAACGTCGAACACAGTTTTAGAGTAATTAATAAATATATTGCCGATCATTTAAATAGTCGAACCACCACACAAATCATAGATTGTTTGGTCTTAAATATTACAAACGTCATAAGGATGACTATTGAATTATGGAGTAATACTGTGGTACTCCAAATATCTGTTATATGGGGTTCTTTTTGTAAAAATAATAAATTTACGTTTATTTAAATATTCATCATCTTTAGCGAGTAGCGTCGCACGGTGAACAAAAAAGCACTTTTTTTGAACAAAATTATATAATTTCAAAACAAATCGGTAGATTTCGTTGTTTTTACTTAATAAAAAAATATCGGGGTATAGTTATGCTTTACAAAATTTCTTCTACTGATTCACAAAAGTTATGTATAAATAATTTAACTTCGAGAATTTTGTGTAAATTTTTGACATGTGATTTTTTAAAATCTGGACCCGATATCGGTATGATTTATTTTTTATTTTTGACCACATTGATAGTGATCTGAAATAAGTTTGTGTTATTTTTTACCACATTGATTGGGATTAGAAAAAAGTTAGTGAGAATGAAGGATATCGCTTGCAGTAATTGGTATAAATTTACAAAAAGTGGAACAAATGTATATAAAAATGGTAATTTTTGCCATGTAAATTATCCTAATCCGGGAACGATATCGGAATGATATATTTTTTATTTTTTACCACATTGATTATGATTAGAAAAAAGTTAGTGCGAACGTAGGATATCGCTTGCAGTCCTTGGAATAAATTTACAAGAAGGAACAAATGTATGAAAAATGGTAATTTTTGCCAAGTGAATTTCTCCTAATCCGGGAACGATGTCGGGATGATATATTTTTCATTTTTTACTACATTGATTGTGATTAGAAAAAAGTTAGTGGGAATGAAGGATATCGCTTGCAGTCCTTGGTATAAATTTACAAAAAGAGGAACAAATGTATATAAAAATGGTAATTTTTGCCATGTAAATTCTCCTAATCCGGGAACGATATCGGAATGATATATTTTTTATTTTTTACCACATTGATTATGATTAGAAAAAACTTAGTGCGAACGAAGGATATCGCTTGCAGTCCTTGGAATAAATTTACAAGAAGGAACAAATGTATGAAAATGGTAATTTTTGCCAAGTGAATTTCTTCTAATCCGGGAACGATATCGGGATGATATATTTTTCATTTTTTAGCACATTGATTGTGATTAAATAAAAATTAGTGAGAATGAAGGATATCGCTTGCAGTCCTTGGTATAAATTTACATAAAGAGGAACAAATGTATAAAAAATGGTAATTTTTGCCATGTAAATTTTCCTAATCCGGGTACGATATCGGAATGATATATTTTTTATTTTTTACCACATTGATTGTGATTAGAGAAAAGATGATGCGAAAAGAGAATATCGCTTACAGTCCTTGGAATAAATTTACAAAAAATGCACAAATGTATGAAATTAGAATAAAAAAGGTTATTTTTGACACGTAATTTCTTCTAATCCGGGAAAAACATCGCCATGATTTTTTTTTATTTTTCACCACATTAATTGTGATTAGAAAAAAGTTAGCGCGTGTGAAGGATATCTGTAGGTTTAATTCTAACGAAAATGGTAGTATTTCACAACAATTTTCTTGTAAACCGGAGCAAACCGGAAGCTACTTTTTTTTCAGTATGTGTATTTTGTAAAAGCCTGAAAACAATTTTAAGGATTTGAGAGGATATGCAAGGATATTTTAGTTATGCTCCAATATGTATTTCCATATATTTTTGTATGGAATGCAATTTTTTCCTAACTTTGAAGGCTAATATTTCTTAATCTGTTGATGTTATAAGAAAAATGGTTACAGATTATTCTTAGTGGGTCTTTTATGTATATAACAAAAAAAAAAAAATTGAAAATTTAAAAATAAAAAAATTGCGTTTTGTTCTAAAATTTAATTATTTTGTTCACCGTGCGTCGGATGTATGCGGTGAATCAGTCGTCCATACATATGATTATCTAAATATTTTGCGAAAAAACATTTGAAAAATCTCCTCTGCATTACGATTGAGAGCTGTATTATTGGTTAAAAACATGTAAGAAAAGCATGCATTTTTGTTTAAACGAACATTAACACGGAAAATTAACGAAATATCGATAATCCAATTACATATAATTTGTTTTTTGCTTTATATATTAATATTCTCCAATTTGACTCGTAGTACAAATGCACCTCTTAGTACAATTTTCCATGTCATTGCGGCACGAGTACCCGTTCTTCAATTCAAAAATATTTTGCATATTTTTTGTTTTAAATCTTAGGGGGGGAGAAAACTAAAAATCTAGAAAAGTGTGAAATAAGTGACACCCTTATATACAGTTACGTGCAACTAATTAACAATTTTTATATAATTTTTTTATCATCTAATTGTTAACTTAAATTGCAACCTTTTTTTATTAGTGTTAATCAAAAGTTTACTTAATGGTCGATGTCTATAGCCCACAAACTAAAAACAATCCTAACACCTAATTGGAAACGAATTAACTTTTTGCAATAAACAAATTTTATATCTATAAAATCAATAAATATTTGATGAAAAACCAATATTTTCAATGACTACGTGGCATATGGGCATTTCCTGGGGTTCCGGACGAGACATTCGTACGCTTAAAACATTAATATCTCGAAGGAAAATTAAGGAATTTACTTGATTTTTTTGTGCATATAGTATTTAAATATGACTAAGTATCTGCAAAAAATTATAGAATTTTATACCGTAGCTACGGTAGATCAAAAGATATAAATAAAAATGTGGACGTTCCGGACGAGACAAAAACGGAAGTACATATAGAGGATCATATGGATATTCCAAAAAGTCAGCGAATATTACGTACAAATGATTTTTTTGAAATATTTTAAAAAATAGTTGAAATCATGTTCTTTCTTTGTATATTTTCTTTTTGTTCCTAAAGTTTATAGTTTTTCATAAGAAATCACAGAAAAATTCCGGACGGGACAACAAATTCCGTATTGAAATTATCAGTTCGATTTTTATCATAAAAATACTTTTTTTTCGTACAATATATTTTTTTGTATTATCTTTGAGCATACCTGAGACCATTTACTATATTTTTGTTTATATACACTTTGTTCCTAAAGTTTACAGTTATTTCGTAAAAAATCGCAGAATAATTCCGGACGTCCCGTATGGAAATTTTCACTACGATTTTTTGCTAAAAATAATTATGTATATTACAATACATATTCGCCATAAAGATTCTTTAAAATCTCTTATTTTCAATGATACAAAACACTTATATATTTACTTTACATATGTGTGCAATATGACATATTAATTACATACCTAATGTTTTAATAAAATTTCGCATTTTTTAATTTTATTTTTATTTTGCACACCTGCAGAAAAGTTTTCAAAGCCCAACGTAAAAATTTAGGTATGCTATAATTTTGAAAATAAAGTAGTTCTAAACATATTTTAACCTTACTTCTTTTTTTCCCGTCGAAGTATATGTGCAGGACAGCATTTTTTCCAAAAATATTAATTTTTTAAAGGACTTGTCATAAAACCGTTAAATCTACCCGTATAATGTATATTGTTACGAAAATTTAGTCTACGGAAAACTGTTCTACGAGTTCGTATCGCTGGATTGTGTACAAAATAAAAACGCACTTATATTTGGTTTTAACTAGTATTATTTCAAATAGTATTAATTAACTTTAATAATTTAAATAACAACTTAAATAATAATCACTTGTATCAACTGCTGAATTACTACAATTTATCTTTACAATGTTCACTCACGAGACGCACTAGTTCACTATTAAATCACAACTGAAGTACTGTACCTCTGATGCGGCTCCCTTATATACTGCATGCATCAGTTCGACACGTTTCGACAAGCTTCGACTTGTTTCGAGAACCTTCTACTCGTTTCGTGAATGACGCATGCCATTGGCATCTCATTCGCACTCATGTGTTTAATGCGGTGATCTTCCATCTTTTTCTCACACACTGCCTCAGTGCGCTGAATGATCTTCCGTCTCTTTCTAACACATGCTTAGTGCGCTGAATTGTCTTGCGTCTCATTAATTATTGTTGATTGCTTGCACTATGGGGAAAATTACACCTTTTCGTAACACTGCTCTCCATCTAAATCTGTTCGTCCCGAACAGATGTTAATCCTCTCTCTCTCTATACGGCGCCAACCTTTCTAAATATACTACTTTCATTTTTCGTCTAACGCCCGCAGTATTCTGAATCCGATACACTACATCATTAATTCTTTTAATTATCTTATATGGTCCTTCCCAGTGTGTTTGTAGCTTAGGGGATAAGCCTTTCTTCCTTTGTGGGTTATGGAGCAAAACAAGCTCACCTTCCGTAAATCCCTCTGAATTTGTGCGCAAGTCGTATCTGGCCTTCATCTTGTCACTCGCAAATTGTGTACGCTGTCTTACAAATTTTTGTTCCAAAAACAGATGGTGAAGCTGCTGTGGTATCATGAACCGCCGTTCGATAGGCCATGAGGAATAGTGGTATGTGTGTATCCCAATCTTTTTGATTTTTATCAACCACTTTTCTGAGATACTCTTCCAAAGTCCGATTGAATCTCTCCACCATGCCGTCTGATTGCGGGTGCAAAGGCGTTGTTCGTGTTTTATGTATGTTAAGGACTTTGCATACTTCTTTAAATACAGCAGACTCAAAATTTCTTCCTTGATCTGAATGCAATTCTAACGGTACTCCAAAACGGCTTACCCAGTTGTTAACTAATGCCTCCGCAACTGTAGTGGCTTCTCAATTTGGCATAGTATACACTTCGGGCCACTTGCTGAAGTAGTCGATGACGACAAGGACATACTTATTACCCGCATCACTGATTGGAAACGGCCCGGCGACATCCATGGCAATTCGCTCGAATGGTGCACCCATGTTGTACTGATGCATCCTGCCGCGACTTCTGACTGTTGGTCCTTTTGCTGGTACACATTGGCATCCAATCCAATAAAAACGTTTCTTTACCTTCTCGACCGTTTTATTAATGCCCAAATGACCACCACTAGATCCACCATGGTATTCCGCTAATATTTCTTTTACTTTTGACATGGGAACAACAATCAAACTTCGAGCAGATGTGGTTTAAGCTCTGCCACTGTGCCCAGTAAGCTTTAGTTATTGGACTGTCGGCCGCTATATCTTCCCACGATGTTTTTTTTTTGCTGTTCCTTGAACATCATGATTTTTGTGAGGTCGGGATCACTCTTTTGATCAATTTGAATTTGTTCCGGAGTCCATTTTTCATCGGGCAAAACATTTAGCAAACGAATGTCAATTATGTTTTTTTTTCCTTCCGCTCTTGAACAATGTCTGCATTCTAGTATACATGGGCGTCGTGACAGAGCATCTGCATTTCAATGATTTCCTCCCTTACGATATTCGATTGAGAAATCGTAGCTCTGTAATCGTTCTATTCAACGCGCAATTTGGCCTTCCGGATCTTTGAACTGAAGTAACCATCGTAGTGCTGCGTGATCGGTTCTCAAGTGAAAATGTTGGCCGTACAGATACTTATGGAAAATTACAGCAAGAAGCTCCCTCCTGGTGACACAGTAATTTCGCTCGGGCTTGGACAATGTTTTACTGTAGTATGCGATCACTTTTTCTTGCCCATTGATCACTTGAGAGAGAACTCCGCCTATTCCGTACCCACTTGCATCCGTATCAAGTATAAATTTCTCACCTGGAATTGGATACGCAAGAATTGGTGCCGAGCAGTAGATCTTTTAATTCCAAAAATGCCCATTCTTGATCATCGCTCCATTGAAATGCGCAGTTCTTTCATGTCAACTCATGAAGACTGCTAGCAACATTGGCAAAACCTGGAACAAATCGCCTGTAGTATGTACATAGCCCCAAGAAACTTCGTAGGTCATGTAGATTTTTCGGTCTGGGCCACTCCTTTACTGCAACTATTTTATCCTCATCGGTATGCACTCCTTCCGTGGTAACTCGATGACCCAGATACTTGACTTCTTTCTAGAAAAGTGAGCATTTCTTTAAGCTAAGTTGTAGACCCGCATTTTTCAATCGAAGGAATACTTCCTCTAGATTTCTTATATGTTCGTTGAAATCCTTGCCCATAACAATTATGTCATCAAGGTATACTAGGCATGTTTTCCAGTGTAAACCTTTTAATACGTGCTCCATTAACCGCTCGAATGTTGCTGGGGCATTGCATAGTCCAAACGGCATTACCAAAAATTGCCATAGTCCATCTCCAGTACAGAATGCGGTCTTCTCTCTATCTTTCTTATCGATTTCTACTTGCCAGTAACAGCTTTGCAAGTCCAACGTTGAAAACCACTTAGCATTAGATAGTGTATCCAAGGTGTCATCGATTCTGGGCAGTGGATAACTATCTTTCTTGGTGACATCATTAAGTTCTCGGTAGTCAAAGCAGAACCGAGTACTACCGTCCTTCTTTTTCACCAATACTACTGGTAAACTCCATGGACTCTTGGATGGATTGTGTGCATTTCTTCAACCAAATGTGATACTTCGTCTCTTTTTGCAAGTGGTACCCTTCTTGGTGCTTGACGAATTGGGTTAGAATCACCAGTGTCTATTCGATGTTTTACAATGGAAGTTCTGCCATTCTTTTGGCCCTTTTCAGCAAATATACACCGATATTTGTCAATTAGCTGTTGCACTTGACTCTTTTCTTTGGCAGTCAAATCATTCGTCCACTCATTTATAAACCTGTGAGTAGATTGTTTGTTTATTTGCGATGTGTCGTAGTCTCTTGATGGATTTGACTCACAATTTATAATTGCTGATGCCTATTGACACTGGCCTATCACTGTTCCCTTTTTAATTAATTTGGACGAGTTTTCCATGTTGAGAACTCTTATTGGAACAACTTTGTCTTTTGTCGCTTCTACTAATGTTCTTCCGACAACAATATTACTTCTGATCATTTGCTCATCATTCGCTTCTATAACCCACAACTTGCTTATTCCACAATCTTCATTTAATTTCGCCCAAACAATTGCTTCTGAATTAGGTGGTATTTTTCTATTTTTATGAGCAATACCTTGTTTAATTTTCGGGCATTGGTCACAATCAATGTTTAGTTGGATCTCCGTGTTGGCATAACTCAAAATTTTCCTTGTTAAATCAAGTGTGAAGCCGTTTCTTATCATGAAGTCCATGCAAAGTATTATTTCGTCTACTATTTCCGCCACTATAAAATCATGCTTAACTGTCGTAGTGCCAATAGTGATTTCCTTGGTAATTTTTCCTCTAATTGGAGCCTCTTCACCTGTCGCTGTTTGCAATCTTATTCCGATAAGCGGCTCTATTTCGTCCCTAAAAATACTTCTTATTATTGAGTGTGAAGCTCCTGTATCCAACGTTACCATATATGCTACACAATCAATTAGCCCCTTGACAGTTAAACTATTCGACTTTCGAGAAATTTGTGAAATGGAGATTCTGGAGCAATCGGTTATGGGAGTCAGATCGTGCCCCGCAGAACTGACTCGTTTGAGTTTAAAGCTTGATTAAAATTTACGTTATTTTGGACATGATCCTGTCTTTCTTCATGTCTTAGTTCATCTGCAGATTGATTTATTGAGCGCTTGCGTTTTTTACGACAGTCACGTGCCATATGCCCATATGTATCACAGTTGTAACATTTACCTTTGAATTGGGTGTCTTTGTTGGCTGATGTGTGTTCGGTTTTAACGCCTGCTTTAACTGCTTGGCACACTACTTGAAATAAATCATCGTTCTCCACATCAATTCTACGCGCCTTTGGAGCCGATCGGCACATCGCATTTGCTGTCTCCTGTGTTAGAGCTATGGTAACCGTTTCCGTAAATGTTACCTTGGGCGTAATCACTGTTGCACGTTTTGTCTCCTGATCGCGTATGCCATCAACAAAAGCTTCGATCTTGCTTTTTTCTATGAAATCACTCGTTGAATCTGCATACGACAAATGCGCAAGCCTCTCGTCGTCCGCTGCATACGCCTGCAAAGTTTCGCCATTTCGTTGCATTCTGCCCTTCAGCTCCATTCGGTATATCTGTTTCATATGATCACTGCCATATTTTCGCTGCAGTGCAGCCATAACCGCTAAATAACTGTTTCGATCACTTTCTGGAACAGTCTGCAATACTTCGGCTGCGCCTCCTCCACAATAAGCGCTGCTACGCTGTCTTCATTGTTCCATCGATGTTCCATCAATGTTCCATCGAGTCATCTATAAAAATACGGCGCTATTTACTTTTTTTTGAAAACTGTTTGAAAAACTCAACATTTGTTTACGAAAAATTTAAAACAAAACATCAATACTTTGTTTACAAATTCATAAAAAATTGAAACTTAAAATTTTAAAAGAAATAAATTTCAACATTTTTGTAATTTTCAAGCTGTCTATGGACTCCAGAAGAACATCGCAGTTTATAATAAAAGAAAAAGTGAATTTGAAGTGTTAAATTTTAATAAATTTGCCAAATTAATGTGCAAAAAACATAACCTTCAAATAAAGTTTAAATTGACAGTTAATTGTTTGTATTTTTAAAATTTTTTTATTGACATTCTCAACATAGTGTATGTTAACTAATTGTCTAGATGAACGAACCTGTATATACTTCAACCATGAAAAAAACAAAAAAATATTGCGACTTTATAATTCTATATTTACTAAACCACTGAAGATATTTAAAAACGGTTATCAGTTAATAATTTATGTGTTAATTGTTTTTTTTTTTTTTTTAAAGTCCGAAAGTAAAAATATTTTGATTTTATGATAAAGTGTTCAATCTATGTATAACCTTTATGTGACTGAAGAACTTATATTACGTTAATGGCGGAAAAGGTACACCTGTACCTTAGAGTATTTAGTATAAGATGTTATGAAATTATGAATATTAATAATGTTTTTTTTGGTACGAATGTCTTCGTAAATTATAATATTATGATTATCTGTTATTCAGAATGGTATAGTGCACGCGCAAGCCAGTAACCGACTTCTGTTAGTTGCCATAGCCACTCATACACAATTCCTAGTCTCACCTTCGCGTTGGTGAACCCCGTTAACCCGAGCAACCAGCTGAAGATCGGGTTTCAACCTGAAGATCGGGTTTCTATATCAGCCTAATTTGTGCGCACGCTCCGACGAATGAGAAGGACGATGAAACTAAAGAGACTTTCTATGAGCGCCTCGACGAAGCCTATGAGCGCTGCCTCCGTCACGACATCAAAATTGTGATTGGCGATATTAATGCCAAGGTGGGTCATCAGGGTATCTTTGGTTCAACGGTTGGACAATTCAGCCTCCACGACAACATCTCCGACAATGGAATGAGGCTGATCGATTTCGCTGCAGCACGAAACATGGTAATTTGTAGTACTAGATTTCAGCAAATGCGTCTATTTTACAAAATTTTTGAGCCTATATAGAAGGGCGAAAAATATAGAGAAAAGAGCAAAATGTTCAAAAAATAATAAAATTGCAAATGAGGCTTATTTTCAAAATGTTTGCGCCTCTACAGAAGGGCGCAAAAATATAGAGAAAGGCGCAAAATTTTCAAAAAAGCATAAAATTGCAAATACTCCTAATTTACAAAATTTTTGCGACTCTACAGAAGGGCGTAAAATATAGAGAAAGCGCAAAATGTTCAAAAAAGCATAAAATTGAAAATGCGTCTAATTTACAAAGTTTTTGCGCCTCTATAGAAGGGCGCAAAATATAGAAAAAGGCGCAAAATGTTCAAAAAAGCATAAAATTACAAATGCGTCTAATTTACAAAATTTTGGCGCCTCTACAGAAGGGCGTAAAATATAGAGAAAGGCGCAAAATGTTAAAAAAAGCATAAAATTGAAAATGCGTCTAATTTACAAAGTTTTTGCGCCTCTATAGAAGGGCGCAAAATATAGAAAAAGGCGCAAAATGTTCAAAAAAGCATAAAATTACAAATTCGCCAAATTTACAAAATTTTTGCGCCTCTATAGAAGGGCACAAAATATAGAGAAAGGCGCAAAATTTTCAAAAAAGCATAAAATTGCAAATACTCCTAATTTACAAAATTTTTGCGACTCTACAGAATGGCGCAAAATATAGAAAAGGGCGCAAAATGTCAAAAAATGAATAATATTGCAAATGCGCCTAATTTACAAAATTTTTGAGCCCCTATAGAATGGAGCAAAATTTTCAAAATGTTTGCGCCTCTACAGAAGGGCCAAAATATAAAGAAGGGCGCAAAATGTTCAAAAAAGCATAAAATTGCCAATGCGCCTAATTAACAAAAATGTTGCGCCTTTCTAAAAGAGCGTGAAATATAGAAAAAGGCGCAACAATTTCAAAAATGCATAAAATTGCAAATGCGCCTAATTTACCAAATTTTTGCGCCTCTACAGAAGGGCGCAAAATATTCAAAAAAGCATAAAATTGCCAGTGCGCCTAATTAACAAAAATGTTGCGCCTTTCTAAAAGAGCGTGAAATATAGAAAGTGGCGCAACATTTTCAAAAATGCATAAAATTGCAAATGCGCCTAATTTACCAAATTTTTGCGCCTCTACATAAGGGCGCAAAATATAGAGAAAGGCGCAAAATTTTTAAAACATTACAAAATGGAAAAGGCGCAGAATTTACAGAATTTTTGCGCCTATCTAAAAAAAAACGCAAAATATAGAGAAAGGCGCAAAATTTTCAAAAAAAATACAAAATGAAAATGCGTCTAATATTCAGAATTTGTGGGCCTTTTTAAAAGAGCGGAAACTATAGATAAAGGCGCTAAATTTTCAAAAAATATAAACACAAAATGGAAAAGGCGCCTAAAATACAGAATGTTTTACGCCTTTTATAAAGATCGCAATATATGGAAAAAGACGCTGTTTTTTATTTTGATTGTTATTTGAATAGTTTACGCCTTTTCGAGCTTTTCTCTCTACATTGCGTCTATGTTGACATTTTAATCTTTGTTAAAATTGTCCAAAATAGCGGGTAACTTTTATTTTAAAGTTGAATTTAAATTGTCTACGAATATGCGCCATTGTATTTTGACAAAGATTCTGAAGAATACAAAATTCAAGTTTTAAATATTTTGAGTTCTATATCAAAATGTCCCAAGACAAAATTTTAGGCAGGGTCGAGGCAGTTTCGAAACATTTTTCGACATATTTTAAAAAGAGAAAGGCGGATTTTGCATCACAAGCTGTCTGCCCGAACTGCCTTATCCCAAAATAAGGACTGCGTCGAATAAAATTTTCCGCTACAAAAATGAAAAAATCTAGAAATCTAGTAATCGAATTTTTATAGAATAAAATATTTTATTTTGCAAATTATTTTTAGATTTAAAAAAAAAAATAAAAAAAACAGAAATTAATATTTTTTAATAAAAAGTTTTAATTTTCCGGAACCCCTTCCATTAATGTTGTAATGGTAGTGTCCGACACCCTCACAGCTGCTGAAGACCACTTTCTTTTAAAGTCTTGAAGGTCTTTAGCCACTTTTTTGTTGTCTTCATCTCCCTTTTTACTAAAGCCCAGTATCTTTCAATCGGCCTGAGTTTTGGCAGTTTGGTGGATTGGCTTCTCTAGGCACCAAAATCACTGCATTTTTTGGATCCACTCTAAGACCGTTTTGCTGTAGTGACATGAAGCGAGGTCAGGCCAAAAAAATGTGGACACTTCATGTTGGCTATTAATTGTACCCGATGTCACGAATGAGCTGCTCCTTTTTCCACAACTGCAAATTGCCTGCCAAACAAGGAATTTCTTTGGGAATTTTGTCATTTTTTTTATTTGAATTTTTCGTCGTCCATTATGCAGCAATCGAATTTTTTTAAAAATCTTGGTTCAGCTTTTTAGCTTGTTGTTTTGCGGTTCCATTCTTGACGGCATTTCTATCCGGAACTTTTTGGACCTTGTACGTCTTCAGCCCAGCTTCTTTCTTAGTCCTGCGCACGAACGATTCTGAGCAATCCGCCTTTCTCGCCAATTTCCTTCCGGATATGCTTAGATCTTTCCTTAAAATATTCACATTAAAATATTCTCCGACTTTTCACGATCATGTGGACCTTTTTTTACAGGAACCTTTCTTCCGATTAATACTCAGGTCTTCCTTAAAGCGGTTGATAACGCGAGAAATGGTCTTAGGGTTAGCCCCTACCTCCTTGGCAATTTTTTTAAAAGACCAACTAGGTTGTTTTTGAAAAATTTTAATTATATTTTCTCGCACTTCCACTTCGTTTGCCATTTTCGCGTTAAATAAATTTTGTATTGACTATAACTGACACAAATTATTTTCTACCATTTAATTCAGAGCTACTATGATCAAATTTTTTTAATTTGAATCTTGCAATAGCACATTATGGGAAGATATGTAACGGACAATTTTATTCGACGCAGTCCTTATGCCGTGAATCTGTCATTAAAATTCCACAAAATTTTACAACCTGCTATACACTTCCCAAAATATTCCATTTATATGTGTGTTGGCCGGAAATATGCCCTAAATATTCCTGAAAAATGACATAAATTTAGTCTCAGGGTATCAATATTAAATCGAATTTAAACATTATAGGCGTATAAACTTAGACAATTTTAGACAACTTTAATAATTCGACTTTAAAAAAATTCGACTTTTTTTAGAATTTTTGTAGAATAAATTGTCAAAAAGATGATTTTGAATTTAAATTTGGCTTTAAACTGTCTATACTAATGCGCCATAGTTTTTAGAAGAAATATGTATTTTTGTATATCTTCGTTGTAAAACTATAAGTCCAACTTGCATTTTTGAAAGTTCGAGCTTTAGATGTGTTGGTGTATTTTTCATAATTAACGAGTTGGGAAAGTTAGGTCACATGGGTAAGTTCGGTCACATGGGGCGAATTTTTATAGTCGGTACGGGCCCGACTATGGAATACCCTACACCTTTGGTGGGGATATTAACCCTCAGAATATTATACATATATCAGAAATTTACGTCTTATATCCCAATAAATTAAAAAAAATTTTAAAATAAAAAAAAAATAAAAAATTTGAAAAATATAATTGGGCGGACCACGCCTATATTTAAAATTTTGAAAGGCTAATATTTCATAGATTTGATTTTAATAATTTACGGATCAAATTTCCACTATGAAAACCCGGGAAATAATGAAAAAAAAGTGGGCGGCCCATTTTTGGACCACATATTTTTAGGTGAATTCTAACAATACGTTTTAAATTTTATAACTATACCTTGAATACTTTTCGAGTTATTAGTTTCGAAAAAGTTATATAAAAGTGACTTGTATGGGAGGTGGGCGTGTCCGTTGACCGATTTTGCTCATTTTCAAACTCAGTTCCTACTTTTGGCTAAACTATATTGAGACGAAATTTCATCGCATTCTGATCAGTATTTCTCAAGTTATTCTGTATTCGGACAGCAAGACAGCAAGACGGACAGACAGACAGACGGACATGGCTAAACGCACTCGGGTAGTGATGCTGATCAAGAATATATATACTTTTCCATACCGGACACGCCTCCTAAGGGGCGTTACAATATATGCACAAAGTTAATATACCCTGTACCTCATAGGTGTAGGGTATAAAAATCATGCCAATAAACACAGATATGGACTGAAACGTAAAAACATTGTAAAAACGGGTATGGCCGTTAATTAGTTTTCTAAATTTTGACATATTCTTGTATTGCAAAAAAAATAATGTTTTCAACAGTATTTTTAAAATGTCTCTAGTCTCTGTAAAATCTATATAATAATATAATAATAATAGTTTGGCGCTACAGTCCTGTATAGAACTTCGGCCGTGCTCTCTCACCATTTTGAGCTGTGCGTGTTATATTTGTACTCAAAGTGGTGGGACCTACAGTTTATTGCCGAATCCGAACGGCGGGTGAGAGCTTTTTCATACGCAATGGGTTTACTCTCGTAGGTTTGCCATTTACTGACGAGAGGTAGCGCGGTATAGAAAAATGTTTCTACGAAAAGATGTTGTTACCCCAGTCCAGGCTTGAACAGGGGACCTTTCGGCTCGCAGTTTAACGCACTAACCATTGAGCAACCGCGGTAAAAATCTATATCCCAAAGTCAATATCTCAAAACTAGATTAAAAACTTTTTTTGTTTTCAATACAAAAAATTAATAAAAATTATTTTTTAAAATATGATGCCATCAAAATATTTGACATGAACATCCTGAAATTAAATCAACCAAAATATTCGATTTTTTCAAAATTTTAAATGGGTAATTTTTAAAGCCATTAATTTTGAAGTGCAAGGATAATGACCAGGGACCGCATGTTCAAGTTAAGAAGTTATAACTTAATTGCTCTAAATCTTATTCTATTAGCTTTAATACGAGAGATATTGACCCATTTTTTGTAACGTTGAAGCACTGTATCTCTGGAAGTAGTGATCGAAAAAGATAAAAACAAATTATTCAATGCATATCTAAATACGCTTTAACGGTTGCCCATATTGCATGGAAATCGAAATTGTAAAATCTCAAAATTTTCTTTTTTTTTTTGGTCGATTTGGTGTGGAATAGCACATATATGGAAAAAAAAGCCGTTATTCCTACCAAAAAAATCTCCAAACAAACAAATTGGCTGAACTTTACATAACCGGATGAAGAAAAATATTTTTCTTCAAACTATCTGTTTGGGTCCCAGGCTAAATTAGGGCGCGGCCGGACTTGTGGTACCCTAGATAAATCGAAAACTGTAAGTACTGAAATGAAAGGTAATGATCTCACGATTACCCCAGTGACCTCAGAACGCTTTTTAGTTTTAACAACTGAGTTCATTTTACACGAATAATATATAGATACAAGTGTGGGTACCCAAACAAAAAGGAATTTACTCAGGAGTCCATTATACATTTTTGCATTTATGTTTTAAAAAATAAAAAAAATAATATTTTCTAAAAAAAATGTCGTCTGCGGCGCTTCCTCGCTATAACTTCCCAACGAAATAATAGAATTAACTGTTGGGCCACTTCCAGAAAATTAAAAAAAAAGAATTTCTGCGTTACCTATTCATTTCTAAATTTCGTCGTTATTTTGATAAATAATTAAATATTTTTCTCAACAATCAGCATTTCATTTTAATTTTTTTTACATAATTAAAAATCTTAATCGCTATGGTTATCAGGGAGTCGATTCTCGATCTGTGAAGCGGTGAAGTGATAAAAATTTTATCATATTCATTTTCATTTCAAGTTTACATTTTATCACTTCACAAACGTAAATAATGCGATTCTTATTCTAAATGTGAAAACATTGAGGTGAACTTTGTGGTGTGTTTTGTAAATGATATTTTATGCCAAATAAATTTGTCAAAATTAAATAAATATAAACAACAAAAGAATATCTTCCGCAATTTATTTAGATTTAAGACAAAATTAATAAAAACATAGGTATAAATAGTGATGTAGCCGCGGTAGCTCAGTGGTTAGTGCGTTGGACTGCGAGCCGAAAGGTCCCCGGTTCAAGCCTGGACTGGGGCTAACAACATCTTTTCATAGAAAACATTTTTCTATACCGCGCTACCTCTCGTCAGTAAATGGCAAACCTACGAGAGTAAAACCATTGCCTATGAAAAGCTCTCACCCGCCGTTCGGATTCGGCAATAAACTGTAGGTCCCACCACTTTGAGTACAAATATAACACGCACAGCTCAAAATGGTGAGAGAGCTCGGCCGAAGTTCTATATAGGACTGTAGCGCCAAACTATTATTATTATTATAAATAGTGATGATTGCATGCATTATGCGGCGAAACATGTGTTTTTTTCTTTTAAAAAATAAAGGAAAAACAATAAAAAAAACTCTACAATGTGCCTTGGACATAAATGTTTTAGGCAGGACCACATCTTCTTCTTGCACCTTCTTATTATCATCACTATATGTACAAATGTTTTGCGGACATTTTAGATAATTATATTGTTAATGCCCTTTGTTCTTCTTATATGATAAAGACCTTTACAAATTCACAATTTAGATGCATATTTATTTAATATATGTTAGAAATCTATTTTCAATAAATACATCGGATTCCATCGAATCATAAGCCGCATTATGCATTAGCAGCTTTCTACATTCGTTTGGATATCATCAATATACTGTTAATACATTACACTTATCATTTCTATTACTCCTATATGAATTACACATATGTGCTATTTTGAGTGGCATACTCAGTTTATTTGTATGGCATTTGTAATTTAAGGCCCTTTTCAGCCATTTCTTAGAATAAAAATATAGAAGGTATATTAAAAACTAGTTTTTATTTAATTAAGTTTAATATGCAAACTAATGCCAATATTCGAATATAATTTCAAGGTATTTGCAAATAAACTCCAAATGTTTTTATTATTTTAGACTATTTTTGGATATATTTTTGGATATATTTTTAGTATTTAGGATTTAGTTAGTCCAAACTAATAATCAAAATTACTATTTTTCTATCTCTTCTATTTTTTTAATAAACTTCAATCACTTGAAAAGAGTCAACAACTCTGATTGCAATTTTCTTAAAAACATAACAAATTGAAACAAAAGAAAAAAAAACACTGAGTAAGCCGTTAAAATTACTACCCGCGAATAATATAAAATTAGTGCATAAAATGCCCATAGAAACATTTATTCTCTTCTTGTTAAGAAGTTTTATATTAAACTCTTTCTGCGCATCAGTTTTTCCTCTATTTTGATTTTATACCATCATCACTTTGCACATTTGAAATCAAATATCAAACTCTAAATAAAATTTCACGAACCCAAATTTAGTGAACGAAGTTGGCGAACGCTGGCTGGCGATGAAGTAATGGCAATTGACGGATTGGGAAACACGAATAGAAATATGTAAATTTCAATTGTCGATTGGGTCGAGTGGGTCGCGATTTATGTGGCAAAATACTCTATATAAAATACAAGATTTTACTTTATTTTCAGTGGGTTGTGCCAAGTGTTTTGTATATTAATTGTTGTTTGTGTAAATCTTCCTTATGTTGTTTTTCCTTCCTGTTGTTGTTGTGTTGATTGTATTTTTGTTTTAATTGTTTATGTTAATACTCGCGGGACCGAATGGCGCGTTGACGGGTTGTTGGGTTGTTTAATGTCGCGGTGACGGGTGAGTTTATTAAACTTTAAACTTTAAATTTGTCGCGGAGACGGGTGGGTGTACGTGCGTTTGGTTTTAGGAAAACGTAACGAGTGAAGTTATATGCGGCGAACGTTGACAGAGCCGACGGTCGATCGGTTCGCCGCAGTAGTCGATAAATAATCGATTGTGTGAATATGACGGATGGAGATGTTCAAACATATAGAGTTTACGTTTGTACGTAAACAGTGATAAATTCATTTTCATATGAAAAAATTTTGACATCATATTTTATTTTATCACAAAACGAGAATAGCAAAATATGATAAATCTTAAAAGGTGAATATGAAAATGTTCTGTGATAAAAGTCTATTTTCATATGTTTTTCATTTAATATTTTTTCATCAAACGAGAATCAGATTGTTTATGAAGCTGTGAACAAGCACTTCACTTCACCGCTTTACAGATCGAGAATCGAGCCCCACATCATAAAAATAACCATATAAGTACAAATGTGGCATTATTACCTTTCATTTGAGTACCTATATGACCAAATAGGTAGGTACACCGGTTTTCAATTTTTTTAGGGTACCACATATCCTATTGCACCCTATTTTTCTTTTTTAAGCAAATAAAACTGTTGGTTTAAAGAAAAAAAGTTGGTTTAAAAAAGTAAAGTTGTGTATAATTCATTATTCACTGTATTTGATAAAAAAATATAAAAAAGGGCGCAAAATAAATTTTTGGGGCGTTTTAGAAAAAATTGGAAAAAATGCCCAAAAAAATCAATCAAAGACGTGAGTGTGAAGATATTGAGATGCATGACGACAGGAACGAGGCTTGAAAATTATTTCAGAAGATAAGACGCCTGAACGAAGGTTTAAAGACCAGACCCTCTTCCTGTCAGGACGATGACGTGAATCTAGTAACAGATGTCCAGGGTACACTGAGATTATGGAAAGAGCACTTCTCTGATCTTCTAGCAGGCGATGATGACAACTATGCCCTGATAGAGAAGCTTGACAACCCCAGTTGCTGACGGCGGCGTTGACATACCGCCGCCTGACCATGATGAGGTCTGCACAGCCATCAACAGGCTGAAAAACAACAAAGCCGCAAAATCGGATGGTCTGCCTGCTGAGTTGTTTAAGACCGCAGGCGATGAGCTCATAACGAGCATGCACCAGCTCATCAGCAGAATATGGTCAGAAGAAAGCATGGAATCTCAGTATACTCTGCCCAATCCATAAGAAGGGGAATCCCACGATACGCGCCAACTACCGTGGGATAAGTCTCCTCAACATCGCGTATAAAGTTCTAACGAGCGTATTATGTAAAAGCCCATCGTCAACAGACTGATTGGATCTTATCAGTGCGGCTTCAGACCTGGCAAGTCCACCATTGAACCGATTTTCACATTGCGCGAAATCCTGGAAAAGACCAAAGAGTGGCAGCTCGACACCCACCCCCTCTTCGTCGACTACAAAGCTGCCTTCGACAGTCCGATAAGAAGTCGCCTATACGCCACCATGTCTGAGTTAGGTATACCTGCGAAACTTATAAAGGCTTTGCAGGATGACCCTGAGCGACACACGTTGCTCAGTGAGAATTGGGAACAACCTCACCGATACGTTTAATACCGAACGAGATTTCAGACAAGGCGATTCCTTATCGTGTGACTTCTTCACCCTTACAATGGAGAAGATTGTAAGAGCTGCACAACTCCATCACAATGGCACTATCTTCAACAAGAGTTCCATGCTGATGATATCGACATCATTGGGCAGAGCGTACGAGCAGTCAGTGCAGCATTCTCCAGTTTAGAGAGGGAATCGCGTCGAATGGGTCTTACGGTGAACGAAGACAAGACGAAGTACCTATTGTCAACAAACAAAGAGTCCCGGCGTCTTGGACAACACGTCACTATTGACAGCCACAACTTCAAAGTTGTGAAGGACTTCGTATACCTAGGAACCAGCATCAACAAGGAAAACAATGTCAGCCTGGAGATTAGCCGAAGAATAACTCTTGCCAACAGGTGATACTTTCGGTTCAGTAGGCAATTGAGGAGCAGAGCCCTCTCTCGACGGTCAAAAATTACGCTATTTAAGTCGCTCATCATGCCAGTCCTCCTCTATGGCGCCGAGGCATGGACGCTTGCCAACACCGATGAGCGAGCTTTAGCAGCGTTCGAGAGAAAGATTCTTCGGAAAATCTATGGCCCGATATGCGTTGAAAATGAGTACAGAATCAGATGGAACGACGAGCTGTATGAGCTCTACGCCGACATTAGCATAGTCAGGCGCATTAAAATCCAGCGCCTACGCTGGCTTGGACATGTCGAGCGTATGGATGGAAGTGCTCCAGCAAAAAAGGTGTTCAATTCTGTACCCAGTGGTGGAGAGGAGAGGGCGTCCGAATCTCCGGTGGACCGACCATGTGCAAGACAACCTGACAACACTTGGAGTGCAATGCCAGCGCGCGCAATGCAGAAGCGACTGGCGAGGGGTGATTGCTGCGGCCGAAACCCATCATGGGTTGTAATGGCCAAATAAGTAAGTAAGTTATTTAAATCAAAGCAAAACGTTTATAATATAGTCTGTGCTCGTCGCAGACGATATTTTTGGTTTTTCTACAAAAACATCAAAAATATTTATTCGACAGCGTCTGCTTGCGATTGATGCCCTTCCATATCAAAATATTTTATATGTACTGCCATTTAGGAATTTCTTGAAATATGTAAAGTTGTCTTCAAAAATGAAAAAAAAAATGCATGTCCAATCTTTAAAACTAAACTAGATATTTTCTCAAGTAAGCACATTTTCATTAGATCGTTTGGGCACACTGTGCGCCGTCCGATTTGAGAGCTATTCCTTGATATTGATGAAGAGGGTGAGGAGGAGGGACGCAGAGGACGAAATACTCGGACAGATTATTGGGGATATCGCTCGACGAAAATCAATAAATCTGATAAGAGTTAAATATGCTGAATTCCAATTAACGCGAAAAGTCTTCACAATTATACATAAGTATTAATAATAATTGTAAATTTTGAATTATTTCACTCGTTTTGACTAAAAAAATGTTTAGATAAAAACCGATTTTCTGATTCTGTTAAGTAAAAATATAATGTGGTATATTTGGCTTAAACATTCTTAATGCATTTTAGTTTTTGATTTATACACAAATAACATATATTTTACGAACTCAAGATAATATCCTCTTATTGCTTTATTAACTTTACGGTTTAGTTAACTTTTATATCCAAATTGAAAATATTAGTTTTTGATTGTGTTGCAAAACATTTTTGTTGTGTATGTTTCAGTAATGTTTTTTTTTTCTTTCAGGATGTTAAGTCTATAATTCCAGATACTCCTTTATCGGGAAAGAATTCATTGCCAGCGAATGATGTAAAGGAACCTGTAGCCAGTGCAACAAATAATGTAATGAGATTGCAGAATATTGCCGATATAACAGAACCGACAGAATTTATAAGGTAACTGTGCATATTGAAAAACGTTTAAAAATTATATTTTTTAAAAATTTATTAAAAATTGATTGGAATGCGCGTTAATAATGAAAATTATAAACAGTATTTTTGAAAAGATACAAAATAGATGATCAAATAAAAAATTATTTTTAGAACAAGTGAAAAATAGTTAACGTCTCACAGTGGGGCAGGGAGTACCAAAAGTTGGCGAAAGGATATTTTTAGAAAATTGAGTGTGAGTACAGTATTTGAGTGTGAGTACAGTTGAATACTCATGGTTTCACGGATTTAAAACATTAAAGCAAAACAAAACAACCGACTTTGTCTTAGTTGCTTACTGAAAACTATTACCAGTGAAATACCGTTCGCTAGTTGTATCAGTGTCACAGCTAGGACAACCATTCTACACTTGCTGCTGAAATTCGTACAATAGAATGTATCAGTTCGAGAGCTAAGTTTCGAATGAATTTATTTGATTTCAGTCTGCCTTTCATACAAAATTTGAATTAAATAAATAACATGGAAAACAAATATTCATTTCAATGTAGAGTTTTACAACTGAAATTATTAATTAATATACGTTGGGAATAACTGTAGCTCACAGTGATGAAATTTCATATCAAAATATTTTTCGTTAATAAAGTGCAGTTGTCGAAATTTAATCTTGATTGGACATGTGTAAGTGGTACCTCCCATGCAACCAAAAATGGTTATTATTAGTATAAATGGTCGGTCGCTGAAATGTGAATAACTCCGAAAAATTGTTTTTAAAAGTTTAATATGTGTACTAAGTAACAATATAATTAGTTTTTGCCGGTGCGTGCCCGGAACGTTTTTGTTTTCACCTTTGTAACTGAAAAATCATTAAAGAAAAAAATCGGAATTTCCTCCAGCATTTTTTATTCGAAAGAAGGAAACATGTCTAAAAAAGTAATATTGTAAACTATATAGTTTATATGGTTTATAAAATAAACGTTTGAAAAAAATCACAATATTCGAAATTCGATAATATTTTTTCTTGCAATTATTGCGAAAAATTGTCTGTGTTTGAGGGAGTGTGGAGACAAGTTGTATACATAAATTGAGTAATGCCACATTGTAGGAAATTGCTATATTATGCGATTTAGTGTCTGAGGACAATTTGACTTTTAAGGCTTTCGTAGGGATGTCAATAACCGGTTTCACAAACCGGTGGTTCGGTTTTTTTCTAGAAACCGAAAGCGTCAAACCGAAAACTGTTTTTTTTTTTGACTCGGTTAACCGGATTCTATATTTTTTATAAATAAATTTAATTTACAATATCTTTTATGACCAGATGAGTAAATATTTGAAGTTTATTTGGAAAAAAAACATTTGAGAAAATTTGGCACGATGTGTTGCAGAAGTCGGATTTCTGATACAAGCAATTCAGCACTCAAAAATTGCAAATCAAGATGATTTCAAATACCGTCCAGTTTAACTACTATTTCGAAATACATTTATCAATTCTATAATAATAAATAATAGTTTAGCACTACAGTCCTATAAGAACTTAGGCCGAGCTCTCTCACCATTTTGAGCTGTGCGTGTTATATTTGTACTCAAAGTGGTGGGACCTACAGTTTATTGCCGAATCCGAACGGCGGGTGAGAGCTTTTTCATAGGCAATGTTTTACTCTCGTAGGTTTGCCATTTACTGCCGAGAGGTAGCGCGGTATAGAAAAATGTTTCTATGAAAAGATGTTGTTAGCCCCAATCCAGGCTTGAACCGGGGACCTTTCGGCTCGCAGTCCAACGCACTAACCACTGAGCTACCGCGGCTATACCGATCAAAAAAATGAGAATTGACAAATTATTTCATTAAATTAACTGATTACATCTACATGTGAAAATTTGTAAAAATGTGTTTCCGTTTCAAGTTTAATTAAAAGTTTAACCAAGAATCGGTTTAAGTTAAAACATTTAGACAGTATTTTTTTCATTAAATATTATTTTAAAAATGGATTTTTAATCAACAAAGTTTTGAACTATAAATAAATTTTAGTACATATATTTTATTTATTAATCTTTAAATTATAATTCTTAATAATGTAGCCGCGGTAGCTTAGTGGTTAGTGCGTTGGACTGCGAGCCGAAAGGTCCCCGGTTCAAGCCTGGACTGGGGCTAACAACATATTTTCATAGAAACATTTTTCTATACCGCGCTAAAGCTCTCACCCGCCGTTCGGATTCGGCAATAAACTGTAGGTCCCACCACTGTGAGTACAAATATAACACGCACAGCTCAAAATGGTGAGAGAGCTCGGCCTAAGTTCCGATAGGACTGTAGTGCCAAATTATTATTATTATAATATAATTGATATAACCTGAATTTTAAAGTACAAATTAAATATTTATTTCAATTGTTTAATATCTAATGTATTTTTGTGATTAACATCGAACAAAACCTCCTTACTACATGTGAATTACACCTAATTTTGACTCATAATCCGATTTTAAACGATATGTTGATCGGATAAATTACAGTTATGGTTTACTTAGGTAGAGACAATATTTCGAGTGCATCGCACAACTCGTGGTGAAACGAAGTTCGACCATATTTTGTGCAATCGTATGAAGTGTTAAAGAAAATGCTTATTGCCGGATTCGCAAGTCAGCGGAAAAGAAGCCAACTCCACCCCCCAGGAGCATTAATTTGTTTTTAATTAAATTAAATCCTAAGCAGTGCGGAAGATTAGGTCACATGGAACATTTTGAAGTAGGAAAATTGTGATAGTTGGTTGTAAGAATTTATAGTCGTGTATTTATATATAGTGTAATAAGTTATAGTCGGTCTAAGCCGACTATTAATACTCTACACATATGTGATAATGTGTGAGGATATCATTTAAAGTAGTGCATAGGTTACCAGGGTATACGAATCCTGAAAATAACTACTAAATTCCAATCGCTATAGAATTTTCTTTCAATTGATACCCATATGTACAAATGGATAGGTGTACCGAATTTCGATTTTTTTTGTATTTGTTTTCATGTATTTTAACATAAATTCAATATATATTTGATCAAAAAGGTTAATTTAAATTAGGAGTTTCATTGACCTATCTTTTAAATTTTTTCAGTAGTAGTTATTTCAACAGACAGACGGACAGACATACATACAGACGAACATCGCTAAATTGACTTAAGAAGTCATGCTGATCAAGAATATATATATTTTCCATACCGGATATGCTTCGTTCTGGGTGTTACAAACGGCGTACCAAACCCTTTCACTCTTAATGTAAGATATACAAATGTATATGACTGTAAATTAAAATTATATTTAGCTCAGATCAAAAGTGGTTTAAACAATAATCGAAATGTTCAAGTCTATACCTTTAGAACTAAACAAGATATTTTCTCAAGTAAGCACATTTTCTTCAGATCTCAATGTAAGCGTTTCATAAACAAAATAATTTAACTTTTGGATTTAAATCTCAATTTTACTGATTTTTATCTTCATAACCATTAAAAATACAAATTTCTGTTAAGTTCTCCCAAGATCTCTTTGTACAACACTTTTAAAATTTTTAAAATCGGTTGAGTGGTTTCGAAAATACTGAATTTCAGTCGCGTTTGGGCACACTGTGTGTCCATTAGACTGATGCAAAATCTAAAAATGTTTCTCTTCGCGTCGACTTTCTGAAACTAGGCCCTCTAAAACTAATAATAAGTCTTTCAAAATATCAAAAAAATGGCCCTGTTATGTTGCGCATAGTGCTTAAAGGACATTTTTGAAGTTTTAACGACCATTTTCAATTAAATTATTATTGCTTCAAGTATAAAAAATATATCATTATATTTTCTTTTTTTACTTAACTTTAAATCTTTTACTAAAATTATGGTATTTAAAATTAAATTATTAATTTTTAGTTAACCGTTACAGTTTCATGGCTTGCCAAACACAGAAAATGTTGACTTTGATAATAATTATAACTTTCGAATATTTTATAATTTTTATTTTCTAATGAGTTTGGAATAACATTTTTGTATTATTGCACATAAAATTATCTATAAAATGATATATCCTACTTATCTTTTCAGTCATCGTCTTATTAGTAGTTATTACATTCATAATTTTATTGAAAAAATAAGCTAAATGCTTTTTTTTTTTAGTGCTATTTAAACTTAGTTTGTGGTTTAATTTTTGTTTAAAGTTAAAATCGAATTTTTCAGTGAACCTCTACAGACCTTTAAACTTAGTTTAAACTACTAATGTGGAAGGGTTAAAGTATTTGACGGAAAATTTTATCCCAACATTTTTCGAAATTTTCTGCCGCTCACAATTTAATATTTGTTTTATATTAAAAATTAATGCTCAAGTGCACTATAGTTGCTACTATTTATATAAATATACATTTTCTGAAACAATTTTTTAAATTCGTTAATTTTGTCAATATCCTGGTGTGATACACCTTATCTTTTGTCTTGATCAGTGTTCATTAGAAATTTTAACTCAAAAACTGCTTAAAGTCGTTTAATTTAAACAGAAGAGTACAAAAGAAGTTTAAATTAACACTGAAAAACAGGCCCCAAATATGCTAACCAAAATAATAAATTTAGAATAACTCAAATCGATGTTTTTTGTCTATATTTTTGATTCTTAAACAAACATAAAATTTTCACAACGGAATTGTTGGAGAAAAAAGCTGGAAAGCAGCATAGCACTTCCACTGCTTCACTATGCGCACACTAACGCTTTCAAAAATGCTTCAACAGTACAACTCGAAAAAGCTTCGTACACGGTACAGCTTCACCGTGCGCGCGGCGTAAAACACTCTCAACCCAAAAGTTGATGCCTACCCCTATTTTTTTAAGAACATGTTTTGGATATCACTCCCGATTATTTTAAAAGCAAAATAAACAAAAAATTGTTGGAAGATTTTTAAAATATTACGGTTTAATTATTTTATGCGGTTTTTTTATTTTATTTTTTTTTGTTCAGAGTTGAACGTAAATTTTTGTCACTTGAAACTTAAGTTTTTCCACTAAAAAAAACTTATAAAAGTTTCACAAAATTTGTCCACCATTTACACAGCAAAAATTATCCGCGATCTAAGTATGATTTTCCGATGGACGTCCAAATTCTAATTACTACCTCATATTCAGTTTTTCAAATTGCCCCAAGTTTTTGAGTTATTACGTAAAGCAAATATATGGCAATTCACTTTTTTTCTACATATTTTGGTCTATAACTTTTTACAGATATCGGTTTTCGATCACACTTCTCCTGTATTCCATTGAGAATACTTAAACTAATATTTTGAAATAAACCACATGAAATTCGGATTTATGACCAGTCAGTATTTTAAAATATTAGATGAAGTATTCTGATAGAAATATAAAAGAAATTGGATCGATAACTAAATCTGTGAAATGTTAAAGTCCAAAATATGTAGAAAAACACGAAAATTGCCCTATATTTGTATTTCGTAATAACTCAAGAAGGCAATCTGAAAAATCTGAGTATGAGGTAGTGATTAGAATCTTGAATTCCATCGAAAAATCATATTAAGATCGTGGATAATTAAAAAAAGGTCTACATTTGTTGTCTAGTGTAATTAGTGATAACAAGTGCGAAAAAACAGTTTTTATTTTCAAAATCGACCTTTTTGCTGTAGTTTATCAATGAGGCTATTTTGAAAACAGCGGCTGTTTTCCAAAATATCTGGCTATTTTTTATTTTTCTACGTTATCAACCAGTCTAAAATTTGAATTTTAGCCCGAGCTAAAAATTTCAAACTGCTCGGTTGTCGTCTAATATTTTTAGCCTGGAAAAATATCCAACTCGCTGTCAAAATTAAAAATAATTTCAAAATTTATAATTTGTTATTGTTTTTCACCGAACAAATTTGAATTTTAATACAAAAAACAGTTTGAAAATTACAGAAATGTATGGTTCATGTCTGGAATAAAAAGCAAAAACAGCCTGGTTGATAAAGTAAAAAAGCTGAGGCTAGAATTGTAGAGGCTGTTTTGAAATAGCTGCTGTTTTCAAAAATAGCCTGGTTGATAAACTACAGCATTTATGAGCATTATATTTTATGTAAGTTAACGTGCATACAAATATTTACCAAACAAAATAAAATCAAACAGCTCACTTCAAAATTTGAGAAGATATTATAATTCAAAATCATATTTTAGAGAACATTTAGTCCAAAATAAAATAGTGTAAACTCATCAAATTAGCTAAGTATATTGTTTTTTAGGCTATGTTTGCACAATTTGCACTAATAAGACGATATCTGAAAAATATAAGTGTGACATATCATTTTAAAGATAATTGTTCGTGCAATAATACAAAAATGTTTTTTAAAACTCGTTAAAATAAAATTACAAAAATTTCGACAGTTAAAATTACTATAGTAAGAAAAAGTCAACATTTTGTGTTTGACAAACCATGAAACTGTAACGGTTTACTAAAAATTCATAATTTTAGTAAATGATTTAAATTAAAGTAAAAAAGCAAATATAGTGATATATTTTTATACTTAAAGCAATAATTATTTAATTGAAAATGGTCGTTAAAAGTTCAAAAATGTCCTTTAACCACTATGCGCAACATCACAGGATAATTTTTTTTTTTTTTTTAAAAGCGTGTTTTTAGTTTTAGAGGGCCTAGTTTCAGAAAATCGACGCGGATGGAAAGAAAAATTAGTTCTAAATTTTTCAAACATATTTAAACCAGTCTAAAGTCCATGTTCATGCTACTTATAATTGTACGAAATTCATCTTTATTAAAAACAAATGTTTAATTTTTTTATTAAAAAAAAAACAATTGTTGTTTGTTTATATTTTTGAAACAAAATGTAGTTACGTATTGAAATTTGTTACATTTATTAAACTTATTTGGACACAAACCTTGTCAAGTTAATATACTAAGAACTTATTTTTATAAATATCAATTTAAGCGAGACTGTGCAAGTCCTTAAACAGATGTTGTTTAAGGAATTCGACGAAATACGAAGTCGCTGGTGCATTCGACTACGAGCCGAAAGGTCTGCGGTTTGATCCCCAGCGACTGCCAACATCTTTTTCATAGAAAACATTTTTCTATGCGATTCAGTAAATGGCAAACCAACGAGAGTAAAACATTGTCTATGAAAAGCTCTCACCCGCCGCTCGGATTCGGCAATAAACTGTAGGTCCCACCAATTTGAGTACAAATATAACACGCACAGCTCAAATGGTGAGAGAGCTCGGCCGAAGTTCTATACAGGATTATTTTTTTATAATGTTTCTGTAGAAATATATATTTTACATAAGATATTAATATATGTACGTTTGATAATTCCGCTATATAACACACCCAACGTCAATAAAAAGTTCTTAGAATTATATGTATTTGGATATTCGTGATTGTTACTGGGTGACAACTAATTTAAAAATAATAGCATTATTTTGATTATATGTATGTTTGGAATTACGATATCACAATTAAATAACAACGCTGCCTACTTTTAGTGCTCAGTAACACTCACATTAATACTTTTCATATAGTTCAAAAGTTCTTTTTGGTGGATGAATTTGTTTAAGTACCACCAATTACTGTTAATACCAGATAGTGGCTGTTTGTGAAATATCCAATTTATCCGTAATTCACTGAATTAAAATATGAACAATAGATGGAAATGAAATTAGTAAGTATAAATAAAAGATGTGTAATAAAAAAAATAAAAGTTTAAGTTTTTAATTATATAATATAAATAAAAAAATTTAATTTAAAAAATGGGAAAAATGTATATAGTGTAAAGAAGATATTAACACTAAATGTACTTTTTTTACATTAAAATTAAATGTGAACATAAATATGTTTACATGTCAATAAAATGTTTTTTTACATTCAAACATATATATGTTTGCAAGAACGCCGAAAATTATTCATTTGTACATAAATATGTTTGAACGAAAACAAAAATATGTTTGGCTGTTATTATAATAATGTTTGGCAACGAACTAATACTTTTGTTTTCATAAAGCACCAAAGATATATGTAATGCCTGCAGAATTATGTTTGGGAGAGCCCTTTTTTTTTGCAGCGTGTGAGTAACGTTAAGTAAAAATTTAAAGTTTTGTTCAAAATGTTGTGGAAATAATTTTATTTTTAACACTGTTTTTCAAGATTCAATTCAAAATTCCCTGAGGAAGGTGGAAAATAACCACCAAAACGTAGGAGAAAAATATGAAATAAATTCGCAAATAAAGCATTAAAAACCATCGACCAAAAAAAGCCGTCCCTTTTAAAATTATAAAATTTCATGTTTATATTTGTATATTAATTTATATAAATTTTCTCTTTTTTTTAGACGAGCTGGTGAAAACGTATTGACAAAACTTAACCAAAAGTTAGATCTTATGAAAGAACATTTCATTAAAAATTTTTCATCTGATGTTGAAGCTAAGACTAGATTTGAACTGGCAAAATCACTGTACTATTACTTATTAGATAAAATTTTGAAAGTAGAAAGTAGAAATAAACCAAATGTCGATCTTAAGCAATTGTTGGAGACAGAAAAACTTAATACAACGTTGATTGCTTGTTGTATCGAAATAGTACTGGATGCCTACAACTATTCAGATATGATGTTTCCATGGGTTTTAAAGTGTTTTCATATAAATGCTTTTTACTTTTATAAAATTATTGAAATAGTAGTTGGTCGTCATGATGGAATTTTGACTCGATCTCTCATTAAACACTTAAATTGTGTTGAAGAAACGTGTTTGGAAGCTTTGTCATGGAAAAAAGATTCGACATTATGGACCATTTTAAAAAATGTAGACGCACCCATACCAACTTGGTCTGAGGTCGACTTGGAAAAAAGAAATGATAAGAAATGTAAGTTATTAAAAATTACGTATTATTACATTCGAAATTAAGTTTGAACTATAGTAGGAGGTATCTATTTCAAAATCTGGAATTCAAAATTTATTTATTACCGAGAAATATGTGTGG
The DNA here is from genome assembly GCA_951804985.1 of Dryomyza anilis. Taxonomy (NCBI): domain Eukaryota; kingdom Metazoa; phylum Arthropoda; class Insecta; order Diptera; family Dryomyzidae; genus Dryomyza; species Dryomyza anilis. Next base: position 41,389,443 of record OX638130.1, on the reverse strand, counting down.
TATTTTCAATTTTTTAATGTATGTGTTGCAAAATAAACTATTTTTGAAAAAGTTACACTGAATAAAATACTGTATTAAAAATAAATAAAATGTTTTTAACACAATACATATGTATTTGATTTACGTCCAAAAATATTGATTTTATAAAGATTTCATAAAGACTCAGTTTTTATTTTTTACTTGTTTATGGTTCAATGGTACACGGTTGCCAGATACAATTCTCACACGAAATACATTTTTCCCTCATGCAATTCTTACAATATCCCACCGTACCTCACATTTCCCACCATTTCCAACCAAATCCCTCAAAATCTCACCGTACCACAAATTCTCACAATTTCCCACCAAATCCCACCGTACCTTAAATTCATACAATTGTCCACGAAATCTCTTAGTATAAAATAATGAAATATTTTCAAATGTAATAAATTCATTATATTTTAATAATTAATTATCTTTAAAATAAATTCGACTTTTTGACAGATTTTGTATAGGATAAAATGTGAAAACGACGATATTAAAAATTGTCTATATTTAATTTTTTGTTGTTTTTTTACACATATTTGCAGCAAATTCTTTAATTAATCTTCGGAATTTTTTAAATTTATTTACTGTGCTTATTGTTTATTAACTGTGTTTATAGGACTGTTAGTTACATTTAAATATTAATGCATAACACACGATAAATATGTTTAACATACGATTTTCTACAAGAAGAAGACATGTAAATTTTATTGAAGATAAATTTTCACTTTAAATTGTACACAGATTTCGTTATTTTTGTCTTGACAGTTGTATTGTTTTTACCAGCACTTTGTGGGAAATTTCTCTCGTGTGTAAATTTTTTTCCCACAGATGGAAATTTCTTCGTGTGAGAATTTTTGTCCCACGGTGGGAAAATAATTCTCACGTTAGTGTGAGATTTCTCACATCCCACAGTGACAGAAAATTCTCAAAACCTGTATTTTTCCTGCAAAACTGGCAGCTATGCATTGGTATGTAAAAAAGACAGACATTACAGATTTCTGCTCGACAACATTACAATGTTTGGCAATGCATACATTTAATTCATTGCATAATATTTCGAATCAATATATCTTTTTTAATATTCAAAGGCAAAACAATCACTGCCATAGGCAAAAAAAAATGGAGTCCAAAGTTTAGATCCAAATGTATCATAACTATCTGCAATAAAAACAAGCTTTTCAAAAGTAAAATTGATTTTGTTTCATTCCAACCGAATCCTTTAATAATATTTTCTAATTAATTATTTTCTAATGAATTTGTTCATCAATTTTATGAATTTTTCATTACACCTCAACCAATGACCAAATTCATCCAATTTATGAATTGTTCATAAAACCATAATGAAAACGTTCATCATATAATGAATCATGAAATGGTTCATGATATTTATCAACTTTTAAACTATTTAAAAATAAAACAAAAACTATCTTTCTTTATTTTCTGCGGCGCACGTTTCTTTGTAGTTGTAAACAACAAAGGAAACGATTTTCTATATAAGTACGAAATGGTATACGAAAAAAAAACCTAAGAACTGTATCTGCCATCATCGACTATCGATGCGTCGCGACGAGTAGTAAAAATAAATACTGCCCGTCATGACGCGTCAGTAAAATAAAAATATCTATTTATTGAATGGTTAAAATGGCGGCAGCACACATACGATCATACAGAAGTATTCAAATACCTACCTTGTGTTGTGTTGTATTTTCTATTCTCCTTTTGGTGGACTGGTTTTTTTATTTTTCAATATCGCGTTTATGCTCGACCGAATTGCACGTGACGTGGAGGTTGCGCTGCTTTGTCTCAAAAAATGAATATGAATACCTCAATTAAAGCATGCCGCTGGCAAAAAAATCATAATATTTTTTGTTACAGTTTTTCATTTAGTTCTTAGGTTGAAAATATAATATAATGTTTAGATGATGAAAATTTCAATCAATATTCGTTAAAAGCGCGCAGTCGAAAATTTTAAACAAAAACGATATGTTTGTCAATGCATTTGAATTGAATGGAGATGTTTTTGCATAGCGTGACATATCGGGAAAATAACATAATAGCTGTATTCCTGTGGCGTGTGATCTAAAGCCACATATCTTTTTCTATACAAAATATCAACAAATAAGTAACCAGATCAAAAGCTGGTTCAATCCAATGCTACCAAGTTTTATTTTAGAAAATAGTTGACAATACCTACAGATTTGACGCATCTGAAATAATGTATTATGTTTTTAAATAAAATTGTTTAATTTTCGAGCAAAAATATGGACGAAAATAAGGATGACAAGATGATACGGATTATTGTGATTCGCCGATAAAGTGCACTCATTGATAATTTGTTTAACAAGCGTGGCGACTTTATATTTTGTTCCGTCTGGTGGCGAAATGTAATTCGTTTTCAATTTGTACAGCTTCAAACTCGCTTGTAAATTTATGGAACTACATAACGCTGTATTCGTACATATTCAAATTATTGGCTGAACTGCAAATTGACGTGCAAAGAAAAATAAAATATCCTGGCCTATCCAAATAATAAACCAGTTGGGAAGGTTAGACACATGGGAAATTTTAAAGTAGGTGTTATTATGATAGTTAGGATTATCAAAATTATAGTCGGTCTAAGCCGACTATAAATACCCTACACATATGTGTGGTTACCATTAAAAGTAGTATATAGGTCACCAGGATGTACGAATCCCGAAAATAACTACAAACTTTCAATCGCTGAAGTATTTGCATTCATTTAATACCCATATTTACAAATGTGTAGGTGTACCGAATTTCGATTTTTTTTTTTTGTTGAACCACAAGTCGTTTCGCCGGAAACCATTATTTTCATGTATTTGAGCATGAGTCAATATATATTTTACCAAAAAAAAGCACGTATACAGTAAAATTGATCTGTAGATGCAAATTTTATATGAGGTATTTGAACATAAGTGGTCGGTTCTCAGGTCACAATAGACCGATCATGCCAATTTTCTTGTTCAGACAGTTTAGATGTAACTTAGAAGTAATCTAAATCTAAGGTTTCATTGCTCTAGCTCTTCTACTTTTTCTGTAATCGTGATTACAACAGACAGACAGACAGTGCGACAGACAGACAGATGTACATCGCTAAATCGACTCAGGAGATCATGCTGATTAAGAATATATATACTTTTCCATACCGGAGATGCTTCCTTATGGGTGTTACAAACGGCGTACCAAACTGAATATACCCTTTCACTCTTAGTGCAGGGTATAAAAATGATCTAAGTGCAGACAAATTCACATGTTATATTCCATTATTTAATAGGGTTTTACAAAGAAGTGCCCATTTCCTTTTTGAACATAATTCTGCATGGATATGCATGAGACTGCAAATTGGCTCTTACGCCGACTCAGTCTGATTTTTATGTCAAAAAGGACAGATGAGCTACAGTGCTACCAAGCTAATGCTCAATGAGGGAAATTAGAATTTTATTGATTGAATTTTAAATTCTATTCTTTTTACAAATGTTTATTTTTTGCATATATATTTTATTTCAAAAATAAGACTCTTTATTAAAAACTTATAATATTCTCATTATTAAATTTTGGAAAATAATGTACAAAACTATTGTTTTTTTTTTATAAATTAATGATAAGTTTTTAACTAAGATTAGTAATTGTATTTCTGCTATGTAAATTGTATACATGGGGCTGTATAAAAATTTACAACAATGCAGATCAATCATTTTACTCCTGAAAATACAATAAATTTACAAATATTCAATTCTTAAGGTCACTTCGAGGGTCACTTTTTAAACAATATTCTGATTTATTTATTCATTGTAATTATAAAGCATCCAAGGCCAAACAAATAATGTTACTAGTTATTTACAATGCAAGTAAAATAACTTAAAAACTAAAATAACAAATTTTATAAAAAAATAAACTAATAATATCAGTTATAGGATTCTCTTCACAGTTTCTAAGACTATATAACTCGTTTGAACATATAGAAATTATAAAAAAGAGGTCCATTAATCAACAAGAAATAAGAAAAAAAAACTATACATAAAAAATAATCAAAGTGAAAAATTAAATAAAAAATAACGCAATAAGCTGCAAATGTATAATTTAAATATATAATTTTAAGAACAAAGCAATTTACGGTGTTATTTGTAGATAAATACTGTAAAAGATTGCATTTGAACATATTGAACGATTGTTATTTAAATCAATTGGCAAGTTATTCCAACGGAAAGTTCGGATGACATATGATCGTACAAACAAACCATGGTTGATTTTTATTAAGTTACCTTCTTGTCTAACTGTTCGGTACAAATTTTGTAATTGATTTTAAACTACCTTCGAGATGAGCTACAGACTTGAGATTTTAAATAATGTCTCGACTGGATGACAATGCAATATAATTGTTTTCTTGCCATCTAATTTCATCATGGTTCATGGTAAGTGTTCGAGGGAGATACATGGCCTGATTCCACCAGGTCGTGTGTTCTCTCGTTCTACTCGAGCATCGAACCTAGCCCACCCCTTCGTATGCTACTCGGCTCTCAACAGAACTACGTATTGTAGAGAGTATTCGTTCTTCAGTCGCACGATTCATTTGTGGATCAATCTCCCTGCGTCTGTTTTTCCCGACATTTTTGATATTGGCAAATTCAAAACAAATATTCACTTATTTTTTAAAGTATGATTTGAAATGAAACGTGGGACTGTGTTGGATCCTTAAAGTTCACATTAAAAACATTTTATATTAAAAAATATTTTTTATTTCATATTTTTTATAGTTGATTTGATTTAATGACATTATTATAAATTATCACAGTCTTAGTCTATGTAAACCGCCTTTAAATTCTCTACAAATATGTACTAATTTGCGGTCAGAATTTAAAGAGGCCCTTTAGTTTACAATTAAAGAATATAATTGCATAGTGAGATAATTTTCTTTCATTTGATGTACGTTAAACGTATAGTAGTGTAAGTTAATAGATAACAAGCAATGGGCCATATAAACAAATTGAAAACTAAAACTGTAGAAGGAATAGACTTACACCAATAAAATTAATCGTAATTATTATTAAATATTTTGTATATGATTTATATTAAAAAATGTATAAATTTAAATTCATTTGATGACACATTTGCCGGAAACAGCAACAGCGTCATTAAGAACAGAATTAGTAACTTTAAGAAATCAAATATCCGTTTTAACAAATGGAAACGCGGTTGTAGAGTATTTCCCCCAAAACATAGTCACAAATTTAAATTGTGACGAATCTTTAGATATTATTAAAATTCTCCCAGAATTTTCAGGAAAAGGTATTTCTTATGTCAGCTGGCGAGAAGCTGCTAAAAACTATATGACATTATATGTGAAAGGTAGCCGCAAATATTTTGCAGCATTAACTATTTTAAGAAATAAAATCATTGGTGACGCCAACGATATTTTAACAAATCATGGAAGAGTATTAAATTATGACGCAATTCCTAACCGTTTAGATTTCGCTTATGCGGATAAGCGATCAATTCATATTATCAATAATTCAAACAAGAACTTAGTATCTTGCGACAAGGTAATATGTCAGTAATGGTTAACACAAAACTAACAGCTATTATAAATAAAACAATTATGAAAATGAAGAAATGATAAAAGAATTAAACAGGATAAATCGTGAAAATGCTCTGCGAGTATTTATTACGGGACTAAATACCCCATTTGCAAACATACTATTTTCATTATCTCCTAGTGATTTGCCAAATGCCTTGGCAAAAGCACAGGAACTTGAAGCAAATAATGTGAGGGCAAATTTTGCCCTACAATATATCAAAATAGGACAAACAAACAATAATTTAAACAATAACACTAAATTTAATGAATATTCTAGAAATCCTTTGCCTCCACGAGGACAAAAAAAAGGGTACAATAACAATAATTTAAGATTTCCTCAAGGAAATCAAAACAATAATAATACTAATGATAGAACGGAACAAATGGAGACTGCAAACTCTAAACAAGTTCCGCAAAAATCACAGTGGAGCATTTTTCCACAAAATAATAATAATCAATCAAATAATTATAGGCAACAAACGCCACAATATAACAATACGACTTACCAACAAAATCCGATTCAACATCAGGGAGGCCTTGACTATTAAGGATTCAAGAGAAAAACCGGAAGTGTACAACCAAGTATGCAACTACAAATTAAGGCCCAAAGAATTAACAACATTGATGAGGATCATTTTTTAGAAGAAGGACAAACCTTCCATATATTACAAGAATAGATAATAAAACTGGATATAAATTCATTGCATTTATTGATACTGGTGGAACCAGTAGTTATATAAAAGAAGGAATTTATAATAATAAAAAGGATTTAGCTGTAAAGAAAAAAGTTAAAACCATTAATGGTTTTACTATTATTAATTCATATCATGAAATTTATTTAATGGGGGTGAAAAATATATTTTATGAAATCAAAAATCTTGAAGCAGATATTCTGCTTGGTTACAATTTTCTTAAAAGGATCAATGCAATCATTGATCTAAAAAATAATAAGTTAATTTATATAAATAAAATTCAGATGGGGACATTGAAAAAACAGCTTTTTCCGTTAATAACGGAAAGTATGAGTATTTGAGAATGCCTTTCGGATTAAAAAACGCCCCAAATATTTTTCAGAGGGCAATGGATATTCCCCAACGAGACTTTGTTGGAAAATTTTGTCATATTTATATTGACGACATTATTATATTTTCTGAAACCTTAAAAGAACATGCAATCCATTTACAAAAATAATTCAAACATTAAAAAATTCTAATATAAATAATTCAAGATTATCCAATTCTATCAACTCTGATTCAACTACGTAGTTTTCTTGGAATGACAGGTTACTACAGAAAATTTGTTGAACATTATGCAACAATAACAAAACCATTAACAAAATATTTATCTGGTGAAAATGGCAGAGTTTCACAACACTTATCGAATTTTTTTTTTATTTTTTATAATATAATAAATTAAAATCTTAAATTAAAAAGCTTTTAATAAATTAAAATCTGCACTAATTAATCAAATCAAACTTATCCAACCTGATTTTCACAGGTTGAAAAACCCGTTATTTTTATTTTAAAAACTTTAAATTGTACAGAACAAAATTATGCCACTACGCTATTGCATGGGCTTTGAAAAATATAAGGAATTATTTATATGGTGTTACCGATTTACAAATTTATACATATCACCAAACTTCAATATTTGCTGTGTCCGTCCGAAATCCAAATGCTAAAATGAAACGATGGCATGATTTATTGAAGAATTTTCCCCAAAAATATTAATTTATAAACCCGGAAAAACAAATGTAGTAGTTGATGCCTTATGGAGGCAAAATATTAACAACATAACGGATGAATCTTCATCGAGTATTAATACTCAACATTCCGCTGAAAGTAGCGATAATTCACAAATTAAAGAAACTAATAAACCTTTAAATCAATTTAAACAACAGATGCTTTTGACTAAAGGCAACTTAACCTGTCATGAACAAACTATAAATTTTGGAAGAACTAGACATATCATAGAATTCGGCACTATAGAAAATTTAATAACCATTTTAAAGGAATTTGTGAGACCTGGTATTGTGACAGCAATACACAGCACAACTGAAGATCTTTATGAGATAAAAAATATGTTATTGACAACCTTTAATGGTATAAAATTCGTATATACAAAAAATTTCCCAATTGATGTGCCTAACATAGACGATCAAGGTAACATAATTGAACAAACTCATAATAGAGCTCAAAGAAGCCATTTGGAAAATTTAAAGCAAATAGAAAATATGTATTATTGGCCGGAAATGAGAAAGAAATTTAAAGAGTACGAAAAAAATTGTGTAATCTCAATAAAAATAAATATGAACGTCATCCGATTAAAACACCAATTGGAGAGACTCCAATTCCCGAAAACGAGGGGGAGCAGTTACACTTAGACATATTCTTTGCAGAAAAACTTAAATTTATAACTTGCATTGATTCATATTCAAAATTCTTAATAGCTGAACATATTGAGGATAGAACTAATTTAGAAGACAAAATCCTAGAAATTTTACAATCATATCCTGATGCAAAAATTATAACTTTGGATAATGAACCTGGTTTCGTTAATTCACAATTTAGATCCCTTTTTCAAAGACTAAATATTGAGATTTTTTATTGCGACCCTCGACACAGCTCAACAAACGGCCAAATTGAACCACTTTAATAGAAATAACTAGATGTATTAAAGAAGAAAATAACCTTACTAGTAACTTAGAAGCAGTACATAGATCAGTACGAGAATATAATAAAACAATTCACTCTGTCACAAATAGAAAACCATCTGGTGTGTTGTATAATAAAGTAAAACATGAGGATATATCTGACAAATTGCAGGTAGCCCAAGAAATAAGGTAGCATAATAAACATCGAAAAAATAAAGAATATCATACAGGGCAGACAATTTACGAAAAAATTATAGGAGAAAGAAATAAACTCCAACCTAGATATAAAAAAGAGAATATTAAAGACAATTTTGGTAAAAAAGTAAAAATTAATAATAGGAATAGAATAGTACATAAGGATAATATTAAAAATTAATATTTAAATATTCTTTACACATAATTATATTTTTAGATGAAGTCCTTGACTTTATTCATATTTATATTTATATTTATATCCAGTCCAGTCCGATATTGTCGATTACACTCGAGATGATTATGTACTAGTGGAAAACGGAGAGGTGGCCCTTTATAAAAATTCAGAAAATCTTTATCATATAACAAATTTAACATACTATAAATCAATAATTGACCATTCAAACGAATTTATTAATAAAGGACTAAATTATATCTCTCTTGACAATGAATTAAAAAAACAGTCATGCTTATCATGAAAATCCCAATACTCATTTCACAGATCTCAGTTTAGAAATAGAACTAATAGAGACATTACTTGGACAGTTGCAGGAATTTAATTACAGGAAAAAAGGGGTATTAATGAATTGGGTACATTGTGGAAATGGATAGCAGGGACACCAGACCACGACGATATAGTACTAATAAATAATAAGTTAAAGGAATTAGTTCATAATAACAAAATACAATTTACAATTAATTCGGAACTATTCAAGAAAATTTTAGACCTTACAAAACCATATATGAAATGACGGATAAATCACAATTAATACAAGCATTTACACCGTAATAAAATAATAATTATGAACTACAGAATATCACACAAACACTTGCTTTGTCAAAAACAGGTATACTAAGTCCGATTATTCTAAATTTAAACGAAATAAGAGATATAATTGGTCACGAGCACACAAAAATTACCGTTTTAGATTTAATTGATATTTACAAATTTTAAATTGTAAGAAATAAGGACATAATAGTAATTTATATTAAATATCCAATTATTAAGAAAATATGTAAATTTTTTGATGTAAGAGCAATCGCTCAAAAAGGTGGGAAATTAGTATTAGAAACCGAAGTTGCCAAATGTAATAATAAATATATAAACGTTAAAAATTGCAAAACAGAATTCAATAATTTTTTTTGTAACATTGCACCAAATACTTCATGTTTGACAAATATTTTAAATAATAAGGATTGTAAATGTATAAAAATTAAAGAAAAAAATAAAGAAATTGAAATAATAAAAGACGGTGCAATTTTAATACATGGCAATCATTCGGTCAATGGAAAAGTTCTCGATGGAACTTATTTAATAACGTTTGTAAATCAAACTATGATTGATAATATCATTTACGTAAACCCAACCGCAGTAATTTGGGAATACGCCAAAAATTTCAACCCAAGAAATTACGAAATAGTTCAATATTTAGAATCCAGAAATTCTGAATTAAAAATTGAAAAATATTAATTTATTAAGTTAAACGAAAAAAGAATTTAACTCCCACCACATTCTTTGGATAATTATAATTGTAATTTCTATTGCAATAATAATTTATGTCTCAATTAAAATTAATATATTCTACAAATATTTCAAAGTTAAAAAAGAACAAGAAATATTTTTGAATGCAATGACCAATCTTGAAAAATCAATTAAATAACATAAAAAGAAACGGGACGCTTCTTCTTAAAAAAGGGGAGAGTTAATAGATAAGAAATATATGTCGAAGCAATGGGCCATATAAACAAAGATGCAAATTGCTTAAGCAGCAATTTGTATCCAATTCATCAATCATAGTTTGATAATAATTCTTTTATAAAAAATGTCGTACGAGAAATACGAAACTTCCAGAATAATTAATATAAACAATAAGGTATTTTATATAAGCTGACATTGAACAGCATAAGTTAGTTTTTAAGCTGAGTGAATAAAGTTCAGACATAATAATAAAGAAATCCGGAGTGAAAACTCTTAAATAAAATATTTTTTTAATTACCAAAATTACTTAAGTAAATGGCCCTTACAACCGTGGGTCGGTTTTGGCCGCTGAGATAAAGCCGCGCCAGTCGCTTCTGCTTTGCGCGCGCTGACGCCAGTTAGAAATACCAAGCGTTGCCAGGTTGTCCTCAACTTGGTCTTTCCAACGCAGATTTGGACGCCCTCTTCTACGCTGTCCACCTTCGAGCCTCAATTCAAGCACCTTCTTAGCTGGAGTGTTTTCATCCATTCGTTCGACATGACCTAGCCAGCGAAACCGCTGGATCTTGATGCGCTTGACTATGTCAATGTCGTCGAATAACTCGTACAATGGTTCATCCTGATTCGATACTCGTTAGAAAAGCAGATAGGGTCAAAGATTTTACGGAGAATCTTTCTCTCGAACGCTCCCAGTACTCTCTCATCGGTGGAGGCCAGCGTCCATGTTTCTGCACCATAAAGTAGGACGGGCATGATGAGTGACTTCTAGAGCGTTATTTTTGTCCGGCGTGAGAGGGCTCTACTTTTCAATTGCCTACTGAGCCCAAAGTAGAACCTTATTCTCCGTTTAATCTCCAGGCTGACGTCGTTGTTGCTGTTGATGCTGGATCCCAAATAGAGGAAGTCCTTCACAATGTCGAACTTGTGAGTGCCAAAATCCGCTTTTTGTCCAAGACGCACGGACTCCTTTCTGCTTGTTGACACAAGGAACTTCGTCTTGTCCTCGTTCATCACTAGACCCATTCGACGCGACTCTTTCTCCAATCTGGAGAATGCTGCGCTGACTGCTCGTGTGCTCCTGCCAATGATATCAATATCGTCGGCATATGCGAGCAGCATGACACTTTTGTTGAGGATAGTGCCGCTTTGACGGAGTTCGGCAGCTCGAACTATTTTCTCCATCAATAAGTAAAAAAAGTCGCACAATAGGGAGTCACTCTGTCTGAAACCTAGTTCGGTATGAAATGGCTCGGAGACGTCTATTCTCACTGAGCAACGTCTGTTGCATTGTCATCCTGCAAAGCCTTATAAGTTTCGCAGATATACCGAACTCAGACATTTAAATTGTACAGAACAAAATTATGCCACTACGCTATTGCATGGGCTTTGAAAAATATAAGGAATTATTTATATGGTGTTACCGATTTACAAATTTATACATATCACCAAACTTCAATATTTGCTGTGTCCGTCCGAAATCCAAATGCTAAAATGAAACGATGGCATGATTTATTGAAGAATTTTCCCCAAAAATATTAATTTATAAACCCGGAAAAACAAATGTAGTAGTTGATGCCTTATGGAGGCAAAATATTAACAACATAACGGATGAATCTTCATCGAGTATTAATACTCAACATTCCGCTGAAAGTAGCGATAATTCACAAATTAAAGAAACTAATAAACCTTTAAATCAATTTAAACAACAGATGCTTTTGACTAAAGGCAACTTAACCTGTCATGAACAAACTATAAATTTTGGAAGAACTAGACATATCATAGAATTCGGCACTATAGAAAATTTAATAACCATTTTAAAGGAATTTGTGAGACCTGGTATTGTGACAGCAATACACAGCACAACTGAAGATCTTTATGAGATAAAAAATATGTTATTGACAACCTTTAATGGTATAAAATTCGTATATACAAAAAATTTCCCAATTGATGTGCCTAACATAGACGATCAAGGTAACATAATTGAACAAACTCATAATAGAGCTCAAAGAAGCCATTTGGAAAATTTAAAGCAAATAGAAAATATGTATTATTGGCCGGAAATGAGAAAGAAATTTAAAGAGTACGAAAAAAATTGTGTAATCTCAATAAAAATAAATATGAACGTCATCCGATTAAAACACCAATTGGAGAGACTCCAATTCCCGAAAACGAGGGGGAGCAGTTACACTTAGACATATTCTTTGCAGAAAAACTTAAATTTATAACTTGCATTGATTCATATTCAAAATTCTTAATAGCTGAACATATTGAGGATAGAACTAATTTAGAAGACAAAATCCTAGAAATTTTACAATCATATCCTGATGCAAAAATTATAACTTTGGATAATGAACCTGGTTTCGTTAATTCACAATTTAGATCCCTTTTTCAAAGACTAAATATTGAGATTTTTTATTGCGACCCTCGACACAGCTCAACAAACGGCCAAATTGAACCACTTTAATAGAAATAACTAGATGTATTAAAGAAGAAAATAACCTTACTAGTAACTTAGAAGCAGTACATAGATCAGTACGAGAATATAATAAAACAATTCACTCTGTCACAAATAGAAAACCATCTGGTGTGTTGTATAATAAAGTAAAACATGAGGATATATCTGACAAATTGCAGGTAGCCCAAGAAATAAGGTAGCATAATAAACATCGAAAAAATAAAGAATATCATACAGGGCAGACAATTTACGAAAAAATTATAGGAGAAAGAAATAAACTCCAACCTAGATATAAAAAAGAGAATATTAAAGACAATTTTGGTAAAAAAGTAAAAATTAATAATAGGAATAGAATAGTACATAAGGATAATATTAAAAATTAATATTTAAATATTCTTTACACATAATTATATTTTTAGATGAAGTCCTTGACTTTATTCATATTTATATTTATATTTATATCCAGTCCAGTCCGATATTGTCGATTACACTCGAGATGATTATGTACTAGTGGAAAACGGAGAGGTGGCCCTTTATAAAAATTCAGAAAATCTTTATCATATAACAAATTTAACATACTATAAATCAATAATTGACCATTCAAACGAATTTATTAATAAAGGACTAAATTATATCTCTCTTGACAATGAATTAAAAAAACAGTCATGCTTATCATGAAAATCCCAATACTCATTTCACAGATCTCAGTTTAGAAATAGAACTAATAGAGACATTACTTGGACAGTTGCAGGAATTTAATTACAGGAAAAAAGGGGTATTAATGAATTGGGTACATTGTGGAAATGGATAGCGGGGACACCAGACCACGACGATATAGTACTAATAAATAATAAGTTAAAGGAATTAGTTCATAATAACAAAATACAATTTACAATTAATTCGGAACTATTCAAGAAAATTTTAGACCTTACAAAACCATATATGAAATGACGGATAAATCACAATTAATACAAGCATTTACACCGTAATAAAATAATAATTATGAACTACAGAATATCACACAAACACTTGCTTTGTCAAAAACAGGTATACTAAGTCCGATTATTCTAAATTTAAACGAAATAAGAGATATAATTGGTCACGAGCACACAAAAATTACCGTTTTAGATTTAATTGATATTTACAAATTTTAAATTGTAAGAAATAAGGACATAATAGTAATTTATATTAAATATCCAATTATTAAGAAAATATGTAAATTTTTTGATGTAAGAGCAATCGCTCAAAAAGGTGGGAAATTAGTATTAGAAACCGAAGTTGCCAAATGTAATAATAAATATATAAACGTTAAAAATTGCAAAACAGAATTCAATAATTTTTTTTGTAACATTGCACCAAATACTTCATGTTTGACAAATATTTTAAATAATAAGGATTGTAAATGTATAAAAATTAAAGAAAAAAATAAAGAAATTGAAATAATAAAAGACGGTGCAATTTTAATACATGGCAATCATTCGGTCAATGGAAAAGTTCTCGATGGAACTTATTTAATAACGTTTGTAAATCAAACTATGATTGATAATATCATTTACGTAAACCCAACCGCAGTAATTTGGGAATACGCCAAAAATTTCAACCCAAGAAATTACGAAATAGTTCAATATTTAGAATCCAGAAATTCTGAATTAAAAATTGAAAAATATTAATTTATTAAGTTAAACGAAAAAAGAATTTAACTCCCACCACATTCTTTGGATAATTATAATTGTAATTTCTATTGCAATAATAATTTATGTCTCAATTAAAATTAATATATTCTACAAATATTTCAAAGTTAAAAAAGAACAAGAAATATTTTTGAATGCAATGACCAATCTTGAAAAATCAATTAAATAACATAAAAAGAAACGGGACGCTTCTTCTTAAAAAAGGGGAGAGTTAATAGATAAGAAATATATGTCGAAGCAATGGGCCATATAAACAAAGATGCAAATTGCTTAAGCAGCAATTTGTATCCAATTCATCAATCATAGTTTGATAATAATTCTTTTATAAAAAATGTCGTACGAGAAATACGAAACTTCCAGAATAATTAATATAAACAATAAGGTATTTTATATAAGCTGACATTGAACAGCATAAGTTAGTTTTTAAGCTGAGTGAATAAAGTTCAGACATAATAATAAAGAAATCCGGAGTGAAAACTCTTAAATAAAATATTTTTTTAATTACCAAAATTACTTAAGTAAATGGCCCTTACAACCGTGGGTCGGTTTTGGCCGCTGAGATAAAGCCGCGCCAGTCGCTTCTGCTTTGCGCGCGCTGACGCCAGTTAGAAATACCAAGCGTTGCCAGGTTGTCCTCAACTTGGTCTTTCCAACGCAGATTTGGACGCCCTCTTCTACGCTGTCCACCTTCGAGCCTCAATTCAAGCACCTTCTTAGCTGGAGTGTTTTCATCCATTCGTTCGACATGACCTAGCCAGCGAAACCGCTGGATCTTGATGCGCTTGACTATGTCAATGTCGTCGAATAACTCGTACAATGGTTCATCCTGATTCGATACTCGTTAGAAAAGCAGACAGGGTCAAAGATTTTACGGAGAATCTTTCTCTCGAACGCTCCCAGTACTCTCTCATCGGTGGAGGCCAGCGTCCATGTTTCTGCACCATAAAGTAGGACGGGCATGATGAGTGACTTCTAGAGCGTTATTTTTGTCCGGCGTGAGAGGGCTCTACTTTTCAATTGCCTACTGAGCCCAAAGTAGAACCTTATTCTCCGTTTAATCTCCAGGCTGACGTCGTTGTTGCTGTTGATGCTGGATCCCAAATAGAGGAAGTCCTTCACAATGTCGAACTTGTGAGTGCCAAAATCCGCTTTTTGTCCAAGACGCACGGACTCCTTTCTGCTTGTTGACACAAGGAACTTCGTCTTGTCCTCGTTCATCACTAGACCCATTCGACGCGACTCTTTCTCCAATCTGGAGAATGCTGCGCTGACTGCTCGTGTGCTCCTGCCAATGATATCAATATCGTCGGCATATGCGAGCAGCATGACACTTTTGTTGAGGATAGTGCCGCTTTGACGGAGTTCGGCAGCTCGAACTATTTTCTCCATCAATAAGTAAAAAAAGTCGCACAATAGGGAGTCACTCTGTCTGAAACCTAGTTCGGTATGAAATGGCTCGGAGACGTCTATTCTCACTGAGCAACGTCTGTTGCATTGTCATCCTGCAAAGCCTTATAAGTTTCGCAGATATACCGAACTCAGACATTGCGGCGTATAATCGTTCCCTTATCGGTGTGTCGAAGGCGGCTTTATAGTCGACTAATAGGTGGTAGGTGTCGATCTGTTTTTCTAGGGTCTTTTCCTGATTAGGCGTAATGTGAAAATCTGGTCTATAGTGGACTTTCCAGGTCTGAAGCCGCACTGATAAGGTCCAATCAGTCTGTTGACGATGGGCTTCAGTCTTTCACATAATACGCTCGATAGAACCTTGTATGCGATATTGAGTAGGCTGATCCCACGGTAGTTGGCGCAGATAGTGGGATCCCCTTTCTTAAGGATTGGGCAGAGTACACTGAGGTTCCAGTCACTTGGCATGCTTTCATCCGACCATATTCTGCTTACGAGCTCGTGCATGTTCTCTATTAGCTCTTCGCCTCCGGTCTTAAACAATTCAGCAGGCAGGCCATCAGCACCTGCGGCTTTGTTGTATTTCAGCCGAGCGATGGCTGTTCTGACCTCGGCATGGTCGGGTGGCGGAATCTCAACGTCGTCATCAAGTACTGGGGTTGCCGGGTTTATTTCTCTATCGGTGGAATTGCGGTCATCATCACCGGTCAGCAGTTTAGAGAAGTGATCCCTCCATATCTTCAGTGTGCTCTGGATTTCTGTGACTAGATTCCCGATTTAATCTCATACTCACGTCTTTCTGCCTCGCTTTTTTTACGCCTGAAAAGACGTCTCTCTTCCCTCCTCTTCTCTTTGTATCGCTCCTTCGCAGCTCGCGTAGCTACTGACTGCAGGGTGGATTTGTACGCAGCGTCTTTCTCTGGAGTGGCCGCGACACTCTTGGTCATACCACTGATTCCTCAGGGGGCGTTGGAATCCAAGCAGCTCTTCGGCAGCCGTACGCATAGAGCAGGAGACATGGTTCCACTGCGCGCTTATATCATCGAGAGGAGGATTGCTTTGTCTAAGCAGGTGGTGAGAGTTGAGTGGAAAAGGCTTGCATTGTCTGTTCTAATTGCAGGTTTCCGACGTCTAGCTTTCTCTGCGTTTGGTTCCGTACGTTCTTCGCAGCGCTTAAGCGCGTGCGAATCTTGGCTGCTGTAAGGTAATGATCCGAGACCATATTGGCACCACGGATAGTGCGTACGTCCATCATAGTGCGTACATCCGTGCCTTCCGTCAAGCACAACGTGATCAATTTGGTTTCGCTTTTTTTGATCGGGCGACAACCATATGGCCTTGTGGATATCGAAATGTTCGAATCTAGTGCTACTAACTACCATGTTTCGTGCTGCGGCGAAGTCGATTAGCATCGTTTCGTTATCGGAAGTGTTGGCATGGAGTCTAAATTTTCCGATTATGGGACAATAGATGGCTTCTCTGTCCACCTCTCTCGTGGCGGGGACAGCGCTCGCATGCGTTGTCTAGTTGTCTTTTGTCTCTTCATCTTTCTCGTTCGTCGGAGCGTGTGCACAAATTAGGCTAATGTTGAAATATTTTCCCTTAATGCGAATTGTTGCGAGTCTTTCGTCCACGGGAGTGAACCTAGAGACAAGGTGGCGGAGTCTCTGGCCGACCACAAATACACATCCAAATTCGAGTCTCTCCGCATGGCAGCTGTATTAGATATAACAGGACGCTTGTTTCGAGCAGCCCTGTCCCGTCCATTGCAATTCCTAGAGAGCGGTGATGTCAGCCTTATATTTTTCGAGGACATCTTCCAGCTGGATAGAGGCACCTTCCCTATAAAGGGTCCGGACATTCCAGGTGCATATCCGTAAATCATGGTCCTTAAAACGTTTGCGTGGGTCGTCATCGTGGTAATCGGTAGTTATCCGAGGCTTCTTTTCTGTTTTCATGGGACCCAAACCCAACGCACGAACCCTCTCTCTGAGTGAGATGTTCGCCACTCACTTTAGCCGACTTCTACACCGGGTGGTGTAGAGCGTCGTTTCCAGGGGCTTCCGCGCGGAGGACTTCCACCGAAGTAGAAACGTCGCCATTTGACAATTTGTCAAATGGTGACCACAAGGATTGCTCTGGCTTCGCCATGTTGAAGTGCTCAGACACGTTTCCTTGTTATAATCGCCCCTAATTACCAAAATTAAGCAAGTTTTAATTTGTACCGGACTTATTAAGCTGGTTTATATATTTTAACGTAAAGGGTTGGTTTAAAAATATGTACTCATCGGCCGGTAGTGAAAGTGCCTCGGCAAATCTGAAAGGTCACACATCATACGGGATTCAACTCCCAAACAGCGTACAATCTAAGTCCTGGGAAGTTCAGATATTCGTTTAATAGACGGACATCGTTATAATAATAATAGTTTGGCGCTACAGTCGTATAAGAAATTAGGCCGAGCTCTCTCAAAATTTTGAGCAGTGCGTGTTATATTTGTACTCAAAGTGGTGGGACCTACAGTTTAATGCCGAATCCGAACGACAGGTGAGAGCTTTTCATTGGAAATGCTTTACGTAGGTTTGCCATTTAATGCCGAGAGGTAGCGCGGTATAGAAAAATGTTGTAAGCCCCAGTCCAGGATGATCCTTAGACCTTTCACATTCATTTGTGTTAATTAAATGCAGAAACAATCACATCCTCAACCGACGCTACCTCAGCAGTTCTTGAATATCTCACAAATTAAATATCGATATACTGGAATGCATGGAACTCAGCTTGATCCAAAATATCAGGAACAATAACGCCAGTTATCAGAAAAAAGCACCGTATGCAATCCATCTGATGCAATAAGAGTAAAATGGGATAATCCTCTTCTTCAGCCAGGTGTCTATAAGCAATGCTATGCATATTTGAATTAAAAATCAATTTAATTAGATTTTAACAGCAATATAAATTTAATTTGTTGACAGTTTATGAAGTCAAAAAACTTCAAAGTATGTTCGATTGTTGTTTATTGGAATTCGAACTTAATTCGGGAGAATTTCACAGTAGCAGGATTTTATTTCCGAGAGTTAGTAAATTTGAGGGAATCGCATATTTTCCCGAGATTTACGATAAGGCTGAATACATTTTGATTGAAATCAAAAAATGAAGTAGATTTTCTGGATACAATATCTTTGAAAAAGTCCACGAGATGAGCTAGATTTTTATTCAAGCATTTTGCTAATAAAATCTACTTTTTGAAAATGTTGTTCAATAAAAAAATTGATGAATTTAAACTTTTACGTAGATTATAAAATATTTTAGACAACATTTTCACGTAAATTTGACTTAGAATTGTAATTTTTTAACTATTAAATTTAGCTGATTGATTTTTTCTTTGTTTGGTAAATATTTGTATGCACTTAAGATTATATTGCTTAAAACTAATAGGACTATTTTTGAAAAAAAACCTATTTTTTCGTACTTGTACAACTAATTATGAATCATAATGGTTGACAAATTATGTGAACTTTTTTATTTATTTTGATATTAAAACACTCGGGAGGAATGTCCGAAACATTTCCTTAAACAAATTTGGGGTGGGTATCGACTTGTGGGTTTAGCGTGTTTTTGGCTAGGTGTGCATAATTTTGCTATCTACTAGTAAAAAGATATATGAAAAGATAAGTGTTAGATACCATTTAAAAGATAATTGTACTTAGAATAATACAAAAAATATTATCCCAAACTCGTTAGTATAAAAATAAAAAAATGTCGATAGTTAAAATAACTATAGTAAAGAAAAGTTAACATATTATGTGTTTGGCAACGGCTTACTAAAAATAAAAAAAAAAAAGAAAAAGATTTGATGTTAAATAAAAAAATAAAATATAGTGATATCGTTTTTATACTTGAATCAATAATAATTTAATTGAAAATGGTCGCTAAAAGTTGAAAAATATCCTTTAAGCTCTTTGCGCAACATCAGTGGATTATTTTTCTTTTGCTTTTAAAGGCTTACTCTTAATTTTAGAGGTCCTAAGTTCAGAAAGTCGACGCAGAGCGAAAGAAAAATGAGAAAAATAAATGTTTACTACAAATTTGAATTAGTCTATTGGACATATTGTCAAGAAACTGATGCTCTCCGGAAAATAAGATCTGTATCATCTGCATAGGTAATGGTTGACATACATTTAAATCCAAACTTTCCACAAAATCGTTTATATAAAACATAAAAAATATGGGACCCAAAACTGAACCCTGTGGAACACCGCTGATGACATTTAATAGTTCTGATGTAACATTATTACAACTAACTAATTGATCGCTAAGGTATGAATATGTGAGGTTACATGATATGCGTGAGACTTTAATTTGATTGAATTTGATAGTCAACTGCTTTTGACAGATCGAGCGAGAGATGTGCAAACAATTTATTATTATTTACAATATTTTTATTTACAGTTGTGTTTTATCCATTACGAAATCTAGACTGATACTTATTTAATAAGTTATTGCCATCGACATTATAGGAGCGACACTAGCAATCTTCCATGCCGCAGGAATGACCGATGTAGTAAAAATAGAATTTTTAAAATGTAAAAAAAATCGTACGGAAAAGGAAAAACAATTCTTAAAAATTATAACGGAATATTATCAGAGCCAATAGCATTTGCCTTGATTTTCGTACTGATCAAACTGATTATTGTCGTACGTGTGTTGACTGAAGAAATTGGAAAAGCATTAAGACTGAGTAGTAAGAAAACTTCTATTCAGATCATCAACCCCGACAATAGGAGGTTTCCAACTTTAGATGTGTTAAAATAAAACAATCTATTTTTATTAAATTAAATTTATTTTAATTTATTAAAAAAACGTAACTTTTTATATGAAAGAAAAATTATCGAATTCTAAAATTATTTCAAATTAAAAACTTAAAACTATTTTTTGTTGATACAAAAATATTTAAAAATAACAAGTATTTTTGTAGAGAAGTTTTGGTTACATTACTCCCCCTAGAAATTATAGTAAAACAAAAATATCTATTTAAAAGAAACCTTGCGACCTTCTCTGCAAGCAGTCCTGCCAGAATTCCTCAACGATGGGTTTGTCGTAAGTGGAGTAGAAATTCTACTAATTCTTCATGTTGTCGATGACTTCGTATGATTCTGAGAACTTGTGGGTATTAAGTAGCTGGTTGGTACTGGAAATGTAATTCTTCGGGCGTCTTCAGAAATATCCAGATTAAATTCAAATGCAGCTTTAACACGATCGATAGAAACCACTTTTTCTGCACCATTTATGAGAAGAGTAAACAATTTCTCAGTTCGGCTAACCACTCGAAATGGTCCGTCATATGGTGGTTGTAACGGTTGCTTAATTTGATCACGCCGTAGAAAAACGTGCGAACAGGTTCTTAAGTCCTTCGAAACAAATACAGAGCGATTTGTTTTATGCACAGGAAGAACTGGTTTGAGTGCACCCATTTTTGATTTTAGGGACGTCACAAATTCTTCTGTTGGTTGTGCGTTTTGAAATTCGGAAAGCATCTCCCCTGGAAGTCGAATTGAGGTTCCGTATGTCATTTCGAATGGTGTTGAACTGATGTTTTCGGGCATGCTGGCTCGTAGTCTTAAAAGTACAGTTGGTAGTACTTCCATCCAGTTGTTTGTGTTGTGGCTCCTAGCAGTGCTGTCAGTTCTTTAAATAATTGCGACTCGAATTGACGTCTGTCGAAATACGCGATGGAACGCCATAACGAGCAATCCATCCCCTGTAAAAAAAACGTCAGCAACAGTTGATGCTCGAATATCCTCTATTGGAAAAGCTTCCGGCCATCGAGTAAATCTATCGATGCACGTTAGGATGTAGCTGCAACCTTTTGAAAGTAGCAACGATCCGTCGTTAGAGGATACGTACCGATTTCGCTGTGCGTGTGACGATACACTTTTGAGCGCTGACACATTACGCATTGTTTAGTTCAGAGCTTGATATCCTTCTTCATCTCTGGCCAAACAAAACGTTGAATGCATTTCGAAGTTGCGTCACACCACCATGAGATAAATTGTGCAAGGCATCAAAGACTACTCGCCTGAAACTTGGTGGCACAAATGGTCGTGCATGTTCCGTTGAAATATCACAATAAAACGGTTTTGATTCGGGTGATAGCTTTCAACGACGTCGGCTTTTTTTCAGATAGGAATTCCTGCAACACGATATCCGATTTCTGCGCTTCAGCCAAAGCATCATAGTCAATCACGCCAGGTGTTGTAATAGTTGAAATACGTGAAAGCATATCTGCAAAAACTTTTTCTTCACCAATAATATGACGGATGTCCGTTGAAAATTGGGACAAATAGTCGAGCTGGCAAAACTGTCGAGGAGTTGCTTTGTCCAAGTATTGCTTAAATGTGATTGTTAAAGGCTTGTGGTCAGTGAAAATTACGAATGCGCGACCCTCAAGCATATAACGTAGTACTTAACAACAGAATAGGCGGCTAGCAGTTCACGGTCGTTAGTACTGTATTTTCGTTGCGTTTCATTCAACTTTTTTAAGTAGAAGCTCAAAGGCTTCCAGCCGACAGATATTTTTTGCTGTAGCACGCCGCTGATTGCATTATCGGATGCATCCGCCATAACGCAGATTTGTAATTTGTCACTGGGATGAACCAAAAGTGTAGCATGAGAAAGATCCAACTTACATTTTTCGAAAGCAGCGTTGGCGTCGTCGGTCCACACGATTGGAGTTTTGTCATTCTTCTTGTTTCCCTTTTGATAAGCGAGAAGCGGAATTTGACTTGCTGCTGCATGTGGAATGAATCTTCTATAAAAATTAATCATTGCCACGAAACACTGAATTTCTTTAACGGTTTTCGGCTTTGGACAATCGACTATCGCAGCAACTTTCTCAGGAAGCGGACGAATGCCATCCTTCTCAACACAATGACCAAGAAAATTAATTGCTGATTTTCCGAAATTACATTTTGCGACGTTGATGACAATTCCGTATTTTTGAAAGCGTTCGAAAAGTTGCTGAAGATGGAGTAAATGTTGTTCGCAGAACTTCATGCATAAAGCGTTGGAAGGTTTAACCTGCGTTGCACAAACCGAAGCTCATGTAGTCAAACTCGAACAAACCGATTGGCGTTATTATCGCTGATTTCGGGACATCTTTGGACGCGACTGGGTTTTGTTTGTACGCACGAACCAAATCAACAGTTGAAAAAATTGATTTACCTGTTAGACAGTGTCCGAAGTCGTGGATATGTGGTACTTGCCGGGAATTGTTTATGAATTCAAACGACGGTAGTCATCACTTGGTTTGCCATTGGCCATTTTTCTTTGTCGTCATATGCAACGGACTTGACCAGCTACTTTTAAATGGCCAACACAGCCCTTGGTCAACTATAAATTGAAACTCACGTTTAGCTATTTCAAGCTTCTCCGGTGCCAAACTTCGTGCTTTTGATGTTACCGGAAGTCTTTTAGTTTCGATTACGTGCTCAACACTGTGCTTGGTTTTCTTGATTGTCGATGCGTTCGTAATATCAGGAAAACGAGAAAGTAAATTGTGGTACTGCGTATCATTGCTTCCTCTCAGGGCTCTTTTCTGTCACGTTTTTGGAAACATGGGTCGATCGAAGGAAAGTGGTGTCTTACCAGCATCTAATCCTAGAGAGACCGACGCCCAACTGGAAGCTAAACTTCCATTGGAGACCGGACCCGGATCTCTGAATACAGAGGTCAGGTTGTCCGATGCCCAGGTGAGTAGGAGAAGGAAGAATAAAGCGAAAGATCTCAAAGAGGCTGAAAAGGCTAAAGGCGACGCTGGAGCTTTCTCTTCCCCAGCTACCACAGCAAAACGCGATAGATCGGTGGAGGTTGCTGCTGCTGTGGTGGTTGCCAATGCACCTGAGAAGCACAATGGTAAGAAGTTTAAAACCTTCACTACTACTGTGAAACCCCGTAACTCCCAGAACTCGACAGTGTCCAGTGATATTGCTTCCACAAGCAAGAGCACTGGCGCTTCATGTTCCGGATCGACCGCGGATGAACTGCCTTCAACATCCACTGGCAGAGGTAGGCTAGCAGTATAATATCGTGATGGTGCTCGCAAAGCTCTTCCGGTTGCGATTATTGGCACATTGGGGAATGAGCAAAAGATGAATGATGCAGAAGTAAAACACAGCACCGATCATCTTTGGCGGCTAGTCAGAACCGGCGGTGTCAGTGCAAACGCAAAAGCCTGTGAGACGAGTGATAGCATCATGAAGGTGCTATGCTCGACTCAAGCCAATTTCGATTGGATTGCCACAGCCGTTGCTAAAATCCCCCCCTTGGGCAAATCGCGTTTCGCTGTTTTCAGCGGAGACGAACCCAAACGCTGGCGAGCAATATGCTGGATACCTGGTCCTATCAGGAAAACAGCGGATGTGTTTGCCTGCCTACGTGCTCAGAACCAGGGCATCGAAATGAACGGATGAAAAATCTATAGCCATGAACCAGAGCGACGTCCGGAGGACAAGGAGGGCTCAACCCTGGTTGTTGGCTGAGACCAGAAGTCGTTAGATGTCATGCTATCTAAGTACATGATGAGAAACGAGTTAATTATCCTGTCACGGTATTTACTCAGATCAATCTGCAACATTCTAAAGCTGCTACCGCTTTACTAGCGGCTCTCCATGTTGCATACATTACCTCTGTTGTAAAGTTAGAGTTGATTTATTTTACATTTATTAATTTTACAATTTAATTAATCAAAAGACACTTTTTTATTTTTAGAGTTGAAAAGACACTTTTATTAATTTTAGAGTTGAAAAGACACTTTTACTATTTTAGTACCTCCACTTGAGGTTGGTTAAACTACAATCTTTTAAATTGCAACGAAAGGTATTAACAATACCTTCGTTGCAAGCTTTTCTTAAATTCTATTCTCACTATGTTCTAGTGAGTTTTCACTTTCACTCAATTTTGGTGTACGTAACTTTTGAAGAAAGTCCGACTTGCAGTTTTTGGCTAACACCAATTGCGAAATATCAAAATTGTTGGCAAACGCTGCTCTGCTTATTTTAACGTAGCCCCCTAATCATGCAATGATAAATTCTATTGCAAGAGGTGTGGTCTAAGTAAAGCTTTAGCGCTTTGCAGAATTATCGCAAGCTTTTGTTAACTGTGGAAGCTAACTTGAAAGAGGTGTGTTCTACGCAAAGCTTAGCGCTTTGCCAAATTATTATCATTGTTGCCAACGTGAAGCGTTGGGACAATGCTATGAACATGTTGCTGTACTACATGAGTACAACATGATATAAAAACATGATGCGCTCAACATATGTGCAGCAACATCCAAAAATGAATGAATAGTGAAGAACCATAAAGAAAAGAAAAATGTATGCGCTAATTCACAACATTCCTCCCCCCTTATGGAAAAAAATTATTATTAATATTAGAATTAATGATAATTTTTACAAAATGTCTTAAATATATTGTTGAATATATAGAAATGATGTTTTATTAGAGTTGATATTAAGATTAATAATGATAATATGTTTATTTTAATATAGTGATAATAAATATAATATGTTATTTTATCTTAAGTTATCTATAAAAATATGTTTGAATAATTAAATGGGTTTCAATAATAATGATAATAATATTTTTTTTTGAGATAGATTTCTTCTTTTATATATATTTATATATATATATATACATATATATATATATATTTTTATATATTATTATTTGTTTTTTTTTTTTTTTATTATTATTATTATTTTTTTTTTTTTGTTATATATATATTTTATTTTTGTGTTTTGTATATATTTTTTTTAATATCTTTCGTTTTATACTTGTGTAATATTTGTTCATACATATAATGATAATCGAACCGATTTAATACTTGTAATTGGATGATAATTATTATATATATATGTGTATATAGATAAACTTGTTCAAATTATTATACTTATACGTGTTTTGCATGTGTATTGAGTGTGTGTGTGTGTGTTTGTTGGTATTTTAAAATGAATATATTGATTTTATATTTGGGTTAGAGAGGTGTAAATAATTACTTGAGTGACTTTTGTATGCCCTACTGTTGGACCAGATTTCTCCTCTTGCTCTTCTGTGTGTTGGGTCGGATTTGCCTTGTTCATCTTCAATGTTTCGTTGTATGTAGTCTGTTGGATCTGTTGGGCTTCGATGGTTCTTGTGGAATTTGCTAATGGTGTTATCTCCAGTAGACGTCGTTATGTTGATACGCTGGACTCTTAGTCGGTCAAGAGAGTTTTGGTCCCGTTCTTGGTTGACGATTCGTTCGAGATGAGTGTTCTTTTCTGCGATCTTGTCAAACATTTTGAAAACATCTTGGTGCTCATGTCACTTTATGTAGCCTATAGATTTCTGAATTGTTGATATCAGAAAACCGCTGGGCATCTTCTTCACTACTTTTTTGTGGAACATCTTGGTGCTCATGTCGTTTTATTTAGAATATTATAGATTTCTGAATTGTTGATATCAGAAAATTGTTACTGCATCGCTTCTTCTCTATGTGCGATGGAAGACATAATTATTTGACTTTTTATATACATTTTCAATATCAATGTTGAATATTGTTTTCTGCATCTTGTTTCTGGCAGTTGTAGTTTTATGATTAAAATTCAATCACTGCAATCTACTTGTGCTTGGTATAACAACAAGTTTGCTCCTAGTGCATCCTTCTACGTCTTCAAATATACTGCCACTCTGCTTCATTTCTTCGTTTTTTTCTTTATTCTTTTCTTTATTTGAAGCTGGGCCTCTGCTTCACTTCTTCTTCTTTTTGATAACACCCAGAGCTCCTTCCACATGTCCCCATTAAAGTCCCAAGACCCCAACGATTATCTAAATAACAATTTTTGTGCACTCGGATATTTTAAATTTACATGAATATTTTACAAACAAGTAATTTAATTTTGTTTTTAAACTCTTCCAAATGTGTGGTGTGGTACTAACTTATATAAACTTAATATAATTTTCGTAAATTATATAATGGTTTATGTACATTCGTCACAAGAAAAAGATTGATCTTAAGATATTTAAATTACTTGAAATTAAGTATGGTACATTATTTGAACTATTACTATTTAGTGTGGTACTAGTTTATCTAAACTTAGTGTCATGTAAAGTATAGTTGTTTATGTATGCAATAACATTGAAATTAAATGTTGTTTGTAAGTGTTTAACTTATTTGAAACACAGTTATTTAGTGTAGCACTAGCTTTAGTGTAATTTTAGTGTATTATGTCCTTAGACCAATGGTTAAGATCGTCGTCTCAATGCGGCGGATTCAATCCCCCTTCAATGCGCAAAAATAAAAATAAAAATATTTCATATAATTTTTTCTTTTTAAATATGAATGTATTGTTTTCTGCTGTTATTTATATATTTTTTTCTCTTATTTTTTTTCTCTATATTTTTTTTCTTTTCTTCTTATTTTCTTCCTTTTTTTTTTCTTTTCTTTAATTAAAATTTTCATACCTCCTTCTTTTTTTTCTCTTTAATTAAAATTTTCTCCTTTTTTTACTTTTAGTTCCCCTTTTTTTCATATATATATTTTTTTAATTATTTTTTTTTATTCTATAAAAATTTAACTGTTAATATTATTTTTTTTTGTCTTCTTTTTTTTCTTTAGAATAAAAATTTGTATCCCTCTTTTTTTTAAATTTAAACTGCCCTAAATATGTTAATGCATAAATCGCTTTTTTTTCATTTTAAATTCTTTACTTATATTTATTACCTGTTTTTTTTTACATTTTATATATTCAATTAATATATTTTTTTTCGTTCCTTTTTGTTAATTTTAACTGTACTAAATATTTATATATCTCTCTTTTTTTAATATCTCTCTATATTATATATCTCTCTTTTTGCATGTAAATAAATATAATTAGAGTTGCGATTTATTTTCTAAACATGTTTAATATTTTATTATATTATTTTTGTGTACTTATATAAGTCACATTATATGAAACTTCCTATTGGCATGACGGTAAAATTGAATTATATTTATTTGCATTGTTTATGGTATAAAAAAAAAAAACTGCAAGATCTGCATTTATATGGCAGCTATTAACGCTTGCTTAGTGTATGATATACATACGTTCGTACAAATTGCATATGTGCTTCAGCATGAAACATTTGGGGGAATGACCCTTTTCAAGGTTTGCTGGCGTGCGCTATTAATATAAGTCAGTAATGCAATTGTTGGTTTTGCATTATCGGTATTGAATTCGACAATTTTATGACTAACATTGATTTAGTTTTAAATTAATGCAATTGGTTGCATGTGCTTAATTTATTTCTTTTCTCAATTGATGATTAACTAACTTTAAAATTATAAGTTCTTTTCCTAAAATAGTTATATATATATATATTAAACATCTGCACAAGTCCATTTGAAACCCACATTAAGACATTCATTTCGTTTCAAAACATTTACTGTCTTCAACTCTATGCTTGAAAATCAAATGAATGTCTTGCTCACAACAACAAAGAACCAAGTACTGTCAAAACAAAACACAAGCAACACAAAACTGAAGTGAAGAGGTCTATGATGATGTGCAATAAACATTCAAATACTGAAATGAACTGCTTATGACACCGAGTACTTAGTGCATTTTTCATTTTTTTCATTTATCATTCTTACTAGAGTACGGAATAGAATAGGAATTATCATTAATATTGAAATATAGAAAAAACAAATGTTATAAAAAAATCACATAATATTTTATATTAAGTTTTTTATTTATTGAAAAACATTTTTTTTCATTACTTAATTTTTTTTATTTAATTAAATTTTTTTTTTTTTTTGATATACTTTTCGACCAAAGCGTTGGTTTTGTCGTCCAATTTTTTTTTAACATTTTTTTTTTAAAATAATGATTGTTGAATTTTTTATAAACACATAAATACCAATAACAACATTACTGCCGTCGAACGATTTGTTGTTGTTTTCAATGTTCGTTTTCTCACTCGTTACTCATTGCGCTCACTCGCTGCATCTACTGTATTCGTTGCATTGAATGTTTGGAATGGCTTGATGTTTTGACAGTGCTTGACACCAATGAAACAAATACTGAAGTGAAGGTAAGTCGCTCAGAGAGACTTCACCATAATACTGTCGATTGTCATTTGCTCAATGAGTTCAAAACTGTAGAGTGCAGTAGTGCATATTTGCAGAGGAAACTTCAAAACCATTTGTGCAGATGTCTAATATATATATATATATATATATATTTATATATATATATATATATATATATATATATATATATATATATATATATATATATATATATAGATATATATATATATATATATATATATATATATATATATATATATATATTTATATATATATATATATATATATATATATATATATATATATATATATATATATATATATATATTTATATATATATATATATATATATATATATATATATATATATATATATATATATATATATATTTATATATATATATATATATATATATATATATATTTTGTATTTCTTATTACTAAATTATTATTTTTAATATGTCCTATCTCTTTTTTTTATTACTATAAGTTTTCCTTTGTTTTTTGCTTACTGTTTTCCTAAACTATTTATATTTATTTTTTCCTCCAAATGACGAAGTATGTAATTTTACTTATTCTTCCTAGTTTGGTTTTTCATTAAAACCATGTCGTGTGGTTTGAATTGTATAGGGTTGAGATTCTTGTCGTATTGTTTTTTCGACACCTCCTTGGTCCTACATTGATTTTGCCTGACGATCTCGTGTGATCGCTGTATTTGGTACTTTAGTACCTTTAGTACCATTTACGCTTTAAATTCGTAGGCATGTCGAAGTTAAACCCGTACAACGTACGGAATGGTGTTTGACCCGTTGACGTATGCACCGTGTTATTATGAACATGCATTGCAGAATTTAACCATTGGTCCCAATTTGACCCATCCTCTTTAGCAAAACTACGTAAATATTCAGCTAATGAACGATGACTTCGTTCCAATGACTCATTAGCCTGTGGATGGTAGGGTGTTATATGTAATTTTTTAATTCCTAACAATTTACATGTATCCGAAAATAGTTTGGAAACGAAGTTCGATCCATTGTCTGTTACCAATACTTTGGATATATTGTGGCGTGTAACTATTTCGTTGAAGAATGCTTTTGCTACGGTGTTGGCTTCCGCATCGGGTATAGCCACACAGCACATAAATTT